>QNQO01008579.1:0-492810 GCA_003290165.1 Berberis thunbergii
TGCACAGAAGGGATTTCAGAAGGCCATTTTGGAACCAGTAGGGGTAGCTGGAGCCCTAGAGAAACCAAGGGGTCCCCGTGTTATTACCCTTGCAAATTCACGGAAGGAGCGGGTTGAAGCTTGGCTGGTGAAGGGATAAGTTTTCCAGAGAACTTGGTTGTTCTGGTCAACAATGTTGGAAGCTTAAAGAGGTAGAGAGATGATTGTGCCATCGTTCATGTAATTTATCTATTTGTGACCATGTTTTTCATGTTATTCCGCACCTGCATTTAGTAGTTCCTGATAACTATGTTTTATTTGCACAACTGCTGTTCGTTTTCTTGTTAGATTTGGCCACCTCTCAATCTTCCATTCACATAACACAGTTTTCTTAAAATATATCTGGGCCTATATAAATCATCATACTCAAGGTTCTGGTTACACAATGACATTTAACCGGGTTAATATTCTGCTGTGTATTTTTTGATATTCTCATGCCACTTTTAGAAAATCATCTCTATAACCTTCCGTTTATGACGACAATCCCTTCCACTGCGCACTGGTTTTCTCTCCTTTCATCATTGTTTTCATTTTTCTCTTCCTCCCTCCCTTCTACACGCCCCATGTTTCTTCTCCTTGTTCTGTCTAACCAGAGCTGTCATCTGTTGCTGTCTCTCATTGCTATTCCTTATTGTTATTGTTATTATTTTTGTTGGAAAGTAAGCTAAGTTTTAAGGACCCCTAAACCTTTACATAAAAGAAACAAAACAAACTCTCCACAAGAGAGAGGATTCACCAATACAAGTCTAGACTATAAACAAACTCAGCCTTTGTATATTTTGTTTGTTTTCTTAGTTCTATTGGATTTTAGGAGATAAATGCTAGAATATTTGGTGTGGGTGTTAGAGAACGTCTTTGCAGCCGATTTTGTAATCACATCATTATCACTAGAGATGCCTGACTCATGCTCTTATTCAGGAACCTGTATCCTCTTCCCATGCATCTTTTAACCAAATGTAGTATGCCTTCACTGCTTCTTTGCCATGTCTTGCAGTAGCTTCTTGCATTGTAGAAGGAACATCGTTTCCCTTTTCGTATTCATTTATTATCATTAACGTATATTCAATCTCAGGAAGAGTAAGAATATCTTTCGCTTCATTAAGTTATGCTTCGGTGAGTTGTTTCACACTACGGTGCTCGAATTTCTCACCATCATTGACATCCTGGGAGTTGTTGTCTTTCTTTGCACCTAAAATATTGGCTTCCAACATATTGTTGATTTCTCCTACTTATCATCATCGATTGAGGTGGGCACAATTTCATTTGGGTACTTATTTCCATGTTCTTCCCCCAATTCGTTGTTGTTCTTTTCTATTGTCTGGCCTTCTACAACTACTGCCTAATTTTCTTCTATTCCTTATTCCTATCTCTGCTCATACTACCGCTTAGACTTGTTGTTGATAAGTTTAAGGCCAAATTGGTGTTCTATCATTAATTCATCAGCAATATAAATACTGTAGTCAAAATACAATAGGAAACCACCATACACTAGGAAACCTCCAAAATCAAGGAAATAAATCACTAGCCATCGAAAAGTTTCCTAATCCCATAAAACTTCTAACCCCATAAAACTTGCAACACAATATGTTAAAATATATTTTCCTAACAATAGAATGTATTTCCTAATACTGGAAGATATTTTCCTAACAATAGGATGTATTTCTAATACTGGAAGATATTTTTTCTAACAATAGGATGTATTTCCTAATACCCCCCTCAAGTTGGAGCATGAGGGTTAAGAATGCCCAACTTGTTAAGGAGATAATCGAACCGCGATTTGCCCAAAGCCTTTGTGAAAATGTCTGCCAACTGATCAGTCGTCGGCACATAAGAAGGAGCAATAAGGCCATCCTGAATGGCATCACGAACGAAGTGACAATCAACTTCAATATGCTTCGTACGTTCATGGAAGACGGGGTTTGCGCAATGTATATGGCAGACTGACTATCACAAAAGAGGGGAACGACCTTGGGATGAAGTACCCCTAAACTCAATAATAAACCTTTCAACCATTTCAACTCACACGTTATGGCGGCCATAGAGCGATATTCCGCCTCAGCCGAAGAACGAGAAATCGTATGTTGCTTCTTAGTTTTCCAAGCAATCGGAGAATGGCCCAAAAACACCAACCACCCCGTCAGGGACCTCCGAGTAATAGGGCAAGCGGCCCAATCAGAATCACACCAACCTTGCAAAGTCAAGTCACTATCCGAGCGCAGGAGAATACCGTAACCCGGAGTACCTTTTAAATAACGGACAACGCGCAATGCAGGCATCCCAATGCTCCTGTCACGGTTGCTGCATAAACTGAGATAACACATGAACCGAGTACGCCAAATCAGGACGTGTGACCACCAAATAGACCAAACGCCCCACCGACGCCTATAAGACTCAGGATCCGAGAGAAGAGAACCCGTGGCACGCGCCAGTTGATAGTTTTGTTCGATCGGAGACATAGCAAGCTTCGAACCCAAGAGGCCCACATCGTAAATAATATCAAGTGCATATTTACGTTGACAAAGAAACAACCCTGCAGAGCTGCGGGCAACCTCAATACCAAGGAAGTATTTAAGGACCCCGAGGTCCTTCATATGAAAACAGGAGCCAATGTAAGCTTTTAAACAGAGCCAAACAGCAGAATAATTCCCAGAGAGTATTAAATCATCAACATACACGAGCACATTAATTTGAACCGGCCCCTTCTTATAAGTAAAAAGGGAATAATCAGAATAGGACTGTAAAAAACCATACCTTTTTAAAGCTGACACGAGCAAACCAACATCTAGGAGCCTGTTTCAATCCATATAGAGATTTACGCAACCGACACACCAAACCAGGTTCATCAGAGGTAAAGTCAGGAGGGAGTTTCATATAGACCTCCTCATCTAGATCACCGTGCAGGAAAGCATTGTGTACATCCATCTGATGCAACTCCCAATTTTTAGAAGCCGCAATTGCAAGGAATGCGCGAACAGTCGTCATTTTTGTCACTGGGAGCGAATGTCTCGTCATAATCTATCCCTTCGGTCTGATGATTACCGTAAACAACCAAACGAGCCTTCAATCTCTCAATACTAGCATCAGATTTGTACTTTATCTTATACAACCATTGACTACCAAGGGCCTTCTTCCCTGAAGGCAACTTTTCCATAGTCCACGTCCCATTGTCTTCCAAGGCCCGCATCTCCGCTTGCATAGCGGTGCGCCACCCTGCATATTTTACAGCCTCCTTAAAAGACTGTGGCTCTCTTCCAGCTGTAATAGCTGCAATAAAATTTCGGTGTTTCACAGAAAAACTGTCACAACTAACATAATGTGCTATAGGATAAGGTGTACCAGAGGGAGGTGAAGATGTAGAAGTAGGTGAAGCGGAGGATGAACTATTTTTCTTCACCGTAGTGTGTGTAACAAAGTCACGTAGCTTAACCGAAGAATACTTTTCCCAAAAGCCACGACCTAAATGCTCACTTGGCGGAGCATCTCCCGACACTGCCCCCCCTGAATCATCCGTATGAGAAGGCGTAGGCAACACCGGTGGTTGCGGTGCAGGGAGCACGGGCTGCAACGGCGTGGCGGTGGGCTGTGGTATGGTTCGCGGCTGCTGGGCTGGAGCAGGCCTGGGTTGTGGACGGTGTGGCAGCCTGTGGCGGCGGCTGCAGCTGTGTGGTGGCCTGCGGCTGCTGGTTTGGAGCACCCCTGGGCGTGGGAGGGCGTACTGGCTGCACCTCCTCATCATTTTCTAAAAAATTCGGAAGATCCACAGCCACCCCGTCATGCAGATTACCATGAATGTCATTGCGAACAGCAAAATTAGTAGCCTCAACATCAATATATGGGAACACATTCTCATAAAACGTGACATCCCTGGACAAAAAAATATCTTGCTTGTCTAAATCAAACAAATACCCAACCCTTTTTGCCAAACGGATATCCAACAAATACACATTTACGACTCCTATTGGCAAACTTATCACCCTTTGCCTTCTGATTATGGGCGAAGCACAGAGAACCGGAAACACGCAATTCACCAAAGGAAGGCGGATCACCAAACAAGACTTCATATGAAGTTTTATTGCCAAGAATACTAGAAGGTGTCCGATTGATTATATGAGCAGCGGCAAAGATACATTCCCCCCAAAAATAAAGCGGTAAATCACCCTGAAATCGTAGTGCCCGAGCAACATTCAAAATGTGTTTATGTTTCCTTTCTACTTGGCCATTTTGTTGAGGAGTCCCCACACAAGAAGTTTGAAACATAATTCCATTGACAAAAAAATAATCCTTAGGCAATTAAATTCAGTACCATTATCACTACGAACAATCTTCAATTTCTGAGAAAACTGTCTATCAATCATAGCTATAAAGGACATAAACATTTTAAAAACCTTCGTTTTATCAACTAACAGATAGATCCACACAGCGTGGGAGAAGTCATCCACTAATGTCAAAAAATAGCGAGCCCCACAAGACGAGGGTGTATCATATGGCCCCATAAATCACAATGTACTAACTCGAAAATTCGAGTAGATTTATTATCACTTAACTGAAAACTATCCCTAGAATGTTTAGCACGGTGACAAACTTCACATGCTTTATTCAAGTTGCCACTAGAATTGCTGAAAAAAGGAAGCAACTTCACCACTTTCTCGGAAGGATGACCCAATCTGCGATGCCAAAGCTCCAAAGAAGTTGAAGGAGTAACTGAAACTGCTTGTAACTTTGTCTCCTCCCGTAAGTAGTATAGTCCATCCCTTCTGTCACCCGTTCCAATCACCTCCCTCATGTGTCGGTCCTGGATAGCACACAAGTCTGAGTTAGTTATGAATTCACAGTTTATATCATCACTTAATTGTGAAGCCGAAATTAAATTACAATTTAATTTTGGAACATAAAGAACATGGTTAAGGATAATTTTGTCAGTAAGTTTGACAAGTCCTTCCTTAAAGGCAACAACACTCTGACCATCCGGGAGGCCAACAGAACAGGGAGTCACATTTCTTAAATTCGAAAATACGACAATCTCCCGTAATATGATTGGAGCACCCAGTGTCAATAATCCACTTACCGTTCAACCGATGAGGGGAAGGGTGAGGAGTGCCGAAAGCGGCCATGAAAGCCTGCCATTGTTCGGCAGAAAAACCTGGTAGAGGTGCAGCCGACGAAGATCCTGGCGGTGCGATCAGTGCCTGGTCAAACGTGGCCTTGTTGGCCTTGACGTGTCCGCGGCCACGTGCAGCAGCAAGTGGTGCAGCCCCCTTCGTCGCACTTTTAGCCCCATACTTCTCAATGAACCAATCTGGGAGTGCCGTGCCAGCACAAAGTAGGTGGTGTTGTGAGCAGACCAGGGCAGCCTTCTCGGCTCGAGTAAGGCCGTGGTTTGGAACGATTGTCCATACGTACCGCAAAGCCCCGCAACTTCAAATGCCTCGTCTTTAATGCGTGCTATCCCCCTAACTCTTTAGCTATTGTTTGGAAAACTCTATTTAGTGACGGCAGGGGTCTTGAGACAAGAGAGTAGAGCGCAGGGAGGCATAATATTCGGAAACCAAACCAAGCAAGAATTGATGCAATCGATCTCTCTCACGCCTTTCCGCATGTTGTTTACCTACACCACAAGTACACTTGCCACACTTGCAAGAGATTAAGGGTTCGTGTTTATCTAATTCATCTCACAACATAGTCAGTTTGCTGAAATAAATCGCAATGGGCATAGTTTTGGTCTGCTCACAACGATTTATGTCAGATTTTAGTTGTTGTATTCTTGGACCATTGACAAGACAAAATTTTTCATGCAAATCATCCCACAATCGTTTTGCATCATCATAGTTTGATAACATAGATTTTACCTCCGAGTCGATCGTGTTCATGAGCCAAGAAATGAGCATGCAGTGAATTGTAATCCAATCATCCTTCGTGCAAGGGGGAACCAGGTCTTTAATGGAGCCATCAAGAAAACCAAATTTTCTGCGGGAAGTAAGAGCAACACGAATTGCGTGAGAGCAATCATCAAAGTTGTCGAGTTTGAGGCGAATCAGAGTGATAAAATCCCCAGGCCTATCTTGCGGCCCTAGAAAGAATGGTGAATTAGCCTCGATCTTTGGAGGCTGTGATGGAGGAGTTTCTCCACCAGCCATAGCAAGCAATAAAGTTTTAGGTAGGCTCTGATACCATGATAAGTTTAAGGCCAAATTGTGTTCTTTCATTCATTCATCAGCAATATAAATATTGTAGTCAAAATACAATAGGAAACCACCATACACTAGGAAACCTCCTAAACCAAGGAAACAAATCACTAGCCATCGGAAAGTTTTCTAATCCCATAAAACTTCTAACCCCATAAAACTTGCAACACAATATGCTAAAATATATTTTCCTAACAATAGAATGTATTTCATAAAACTGGAAGATATTTTTTCTAACAATAGGATGTATTTCCTAATAGTTGTCATTGTCATAAGAGGCTAAAAATCTGGAAAGAAGGGTACTTCGTTGTGGTAAAGGGGGACAGTGGCAACCAAGAGCGTAGCCAAGAATTTCACTTAGAGGCGCTTTTTTGTATAATATATATATACTAAATCTTCATATATATATTAATTGAATGAGGTAATCCAACATTTGAAATGCATATAAGATTAACTGTCTCGCGTTTGGACTTAGGAATTACTTGTATTGGCTTGACAATTAATAAATTTAGAATTACGATACATTATTACAATATATAGGTTGTTCTTCTAGAATATACAAACAAAATTTTGAGTGAGTTAGATGACAAAATGGACAAAAAATATATATATATAGAGAGAGAGGCAGAGCAATTAATCATGAGAGCTAATTCGAACACCTCTTGATCTGTTAGTAGCTGATACAATCATGCTTATGCATTTATATATAATTTGCACAGGCTTGAGCATCAATCTGAATTCTGACAGCATAGCCTATCTTCCCAGAAAAAAAAAATCAATCCTATATGCACGTTTCTGATTACAATTAGGGAGTTTTTGATCATCAATCAAGCCAACGCTAGTTGTGTTGCTGTTAAGTAATTCCTCCATTTTCTGTGTTAAATAAAATTAAAGGAAAAAAAAACCAAGTAATGTATATATAAAAGCGATGCTGTGATTAATCTGAATAAGAGCTTTCCCCACCAATTTCTTCTCTTGGGAACGACAGGAAGTTTTAGATCTAAATCTATTAATAGTTGAGATTTCGTAATAATTTGGCTTGAGATATTTTCTTAAATAGATTGATTACAAAATTGTAATTATTACAAAATGCATCTTTCCATTAAAATGTAAATCATAATTATTACAAAATTTCAACTTGGCTTGAGATATGGTTCTTTTTTTATTATCTTAATTGTTTACTTTTCACCACAACTTTGTTCATGAATAGTTATTATTTATTTATTTTGCAAATTGTATTTCAAGCTTAAATAGTTTTTTAAGAGTCATAATAATTTTGAAATGCCAACTTTCGGATAACGATGATGTTCAATATTGTTTGTCATACTAATTGAATTGTGTAATCTTGTGTTTACATAACGGTGAGCCTTGAACATACTAACCTTATATTTAGCAACTCTTAAAACTCTATTATATTGATATACCTGCGAACTAAAGTTCTCTAACATTAAAGTTTTTTCACATTGAAATCTTGAAGAATGATGAATGAAAGTACGATCAAAGAAAAAGATAGATTTAAAGAAAAGATTGCTATGATTGAATTCCCATTTTAGTTAAAAAAACTGTATCTAAATTTGAACAATCAAAATATGTCAAACTAATCTAAACAATTAAATAGATTTTATGAAAATTCTAGGGGTCGAGGGAGGCAACGAGGGAAAGGGGCGAGCGACATCACGCATCTCTGGGCGAATGGGTGGTTACCACCCATCCCTCACTCTCTCCCTCGACCCCTAGCAAAGCTCTAGATTTATATCCGATTAAAAGATGCATGGAAAGAGGATAAGAACCGCACATGCAATAGACTGAGATAGGAAAATTGTCAGATTTCTGAAGAAGAGCACGAGTCAAGCCTCTATAGTGATGATGATGTGATTACAGAATCGGCTGCAAAGACGTTCTCTAACACCCACACCAAATATTTTAGCATTTGTCCCCGAAAATTCAATAGAACTAAGAAAACAAACAAAATGTACAACGACTGAGTTTGTTTATAGTCTAGGCTTGTATTGGTGAATCGTCTCTCATATTTGTTTTTTTTAAATAAAGACTTATTAAAATAAAATAAAATAAAATTTTTAATAGGAATTTTTATTTTTTATTTTTTATCTGAAGGTTTATAAATTGGGTCAGGATTCTTTGTCTCCGGATCATGACACTTAATTTCACGCAAGAAGGAATGTTGGGTAGCACGTGGAAGGATATAGTTCATCCATATATTGTAATGTACTATACCAGTTTAGACTCTAAAGTAGAGAATCCATCGATGATGATTTGAACTCTGACCCCAATTTCCCCCATCTTCGTCTCAATCTCCAAACCCTAATCTCCAATTCTCCATCTATTTCTTTCAACATCTCTCCATGGGACCTCAAGATCGATGAAACCCTCTTCTTCAATAGAATAAAAGAAGAAGTTTTGCAAGTTAAAGGTGAGATTTTTCGGATTTTGGTATATCTTGTTTTGTTTAAATTGCTTTGTTTTTATGGTTTATTTTTATGTAGAAAAACTTGGGTTGTTGTTAATTTCATGATCGGATTACTCTCAATTTGAAAGTTATGATTTTTATGAAATGTTTGTGCATTTTGATTAATTGGGTATGCGCTCAGATTACTCTCAATTTGCAAGATATGATTTTGATGAAATGTTTTGTGGATTTTGATGAAATGTTTTGTGGATTTTGATTGATTGGGTATGCGCTATGTGTGTGTCAGATACATGTTCAGAGTGGGCATAAATTGATGATTTATGTTTTGAATTGTTAAGCTTGATTAGCACAAGAAGTAATTGGTTGTTGTTATCTTGCTATTCAAGGGGCAAGGGGAAGGGGTGTGTTCATAATTGTAAACCTTCAACGATTTTGCGAACTGTACTCGTTTTAGAATGTAATGGACATTGAAGAGAAATGCTGGTGGTAGTTACTATGAGTGTGCTTTTGCACTATTAATTGTGAATGGGATTGCACATAGACCATATTTTGTGTGCCCTTGACACTCTTGGAGTTTTTATTGTTGTGCAACACAGGGGCACCATCAGTTACTGCTGATTTATGCAATGTAACATTGAAGGTTTGTTGAAATGCTTCTTTCATGGAGAAGGAGCACAATAGTAATCGTAATAGCTAGGTAGAGAGGGTAGATAGGAAAGAAAAAAGGAAAAGGGTTCTGAAGAGTTGGCTTAGGTTTGCACATTTGTAATGTAATGTGTTTATTATGTATTCAATGGCTGTTTGTCGAGTTGAAAAATGAGTTCAATGCACTACTTTTTCTTTTCTTTTCGAATATTATCTTGAAGAATATTTCGGTTGATTTTTTCTTTGTAATCTCTTGCAGTGTTGTAGATCTCAGTTGGTCTTCATCTTCATACAACATATATCTTCATCTTCATACATCATATACTGAAACCCCACCAATTTTAGTTCTGAGCTGAAAATTTTTGAAGCCTTAAAAACTCCCTTGAATTCCATCTTTGTTACCTATTTTCCCAACTGGAGATGCCAGGCGGAGACCTTCTCTACCCAACGCCCCCTGAGACAATCCTGCCACCACCTGAGTCAGTTGAAGACGAGACATGGGTATGGACTCAAATCAAAGCTGAAGCTCGCCGAGATGCTGAGTCAGAACCTGCTCTGGCGAGCTACCTTTACTCCACCATAATCTGCCACTCCTCCCTTGACCGATCCCTCTCTTTCCATCTCGCCAATAAGCTCTGCTCTAGCACCTTAGTTTCCACCCTTCTATATGACCTTTTCCTCAACTCCTTCTCAAACGATCCAACTCTTCTATCTGCTGCGTTCGCTGATCTCCGTGCGGTTAGAACTCGTGATCCAGCTTGCATTTCCTATTCCCATTGCCTCCTTAACTACAAAGGCTTCTTGGCCTGCCAAGCTCAACGGGTGGCTCACATGCTCTGGACCCAGTCGAGATGCCCTCTGGCCCTTGCACTCCATTCACGTATCGCCGACGTTTTCTCCGTGGATATCCACCCAGGTGCTGTTATAGGAAAAGGGGTGTTATTTGATCATGCAACAGGGGTGGTGGTGGGTGAGACTGCGGTGATTGGCAACAATGTGTCAATATTGCACCATGTCACGCTTGGTGGCACTGGGAAGGCCAGTGGGGATAGGCACCCCAAGATTGGAGACGGGGTTTTGATTGGTGCGGGTGCAACGCTTTTAGGGAACATCAAGATTGGGAAAGGGGCAAAAATTGGCGCTGGATCGGTTGTCTTGATAGATGTACCACCAAGGACTACGGCAGTAGGGAACCCAGCTAGACTTGTTGGAGGGAAAGAGAAGCCAGCCAGATGTGAAGATGTGCCAGGGGAGTCTATGGATCATACATCCTTCATTTCTGAGTGGTCTGATTATATCATCTAATGAATTGATCTTTATGTTTTGTTTGGTTGGTCTATGTTGACGATTACTGAGGCGCACATTCTAGTTTAGATCATACTTTTGTACTTTTATTTTTGATATTAATAAAGTCAATATGAAGCTATTTCTATACTATCTGTTTTTATCTTTTGTTTATGCTTTTCTGGGCATTATAACTAGGTTGTTGTTACTGGTACAAGGTCTTTAGGTTAACCATCATAGTATGATCCTTCCAGTTATTCCCTTGCCATCTCTGTGAACTGTCGGTATTATGAAATCAAGGTTGCGTGGAAAGGTGATGAGGCCTTGACGTCTTTTGAGTCCTCTGAGTTTGCAAGGAAATCCCTCAGAAATCATGTGTTCACTCTATAGTGTCATAGGAATCTCAAGCGCACGAGTAGTGTCATGCAAGTGTAGTTCAAATGGTGATCGTCAATATGGCTACTGTATGCCTAATAGTGATTAGTGAGTTGTCTCCAAATCTTTCAACCTGCCACACCTATATGATGAATGCACCCATCTTAGATCATTGTTCAGATGAGTTCTGTTGCGACTGATCATATTTTGCATGAAGTTGGA
Source organism: Berberis thunbergii (assembly GCA_003290165.1). Classification (NCBI taxonomy): domain Eukaryota; kingdom Viridiplantae; phylum Streptophyta; class Magnoliopsida; order Ranunculales; family Berberidaceae; genus Berberis; species Berberis thunbergii. The sequence continues at coordinate 11,176 of QNQO01008579.1, forward strand.
GTAAGATGTGCGTCCTGAACAAATGTCTGGAAACATGAACTATCTACTACTCTTGATAAAGTTGTAAACTGTTCACTTGCATACAGACGAGAATGTGGGATAGCTCAGCCAGATGAGTTTCCTTATTCTTCATGCATGGGAATATGGATCTGAGGGTCAAGTGAAGCTCATGTTGCAGGAGAAGTAGAAGCTAAGAAAGTTGGACTGTTGGCTCGATTACAAGCGGTATGTACCGTATTATCAAGCTTAAGTCTAGATTTGTGCTATCGGCGGAAACAAGAAAGAAAGCAGCCTGTCTATTTTAAAAAAAGCTGTTCATACGTGGTACTTTAAAATTTCCAATATTAAGTTTCATTGTCACTCTGGCAATTCTATGTTCATTTAGCTCATTGTTTGTCCTGCTCTGATCCCAGGTTAAGAGATACAGCAGATGCTTAGATGAATCCACAAAGTGGCATTCAACAGGACAACTGAGCTGAACCCTCAGACACACCCATTTTTACCTTTAAGACAGTTTACCTCCTATATATAAAATGATCATGGAGAGATGATCACCGACCAAGTTATGATGATCGAAAAATCTTTCAACAAAAGTCTCATGAGAGAGGAGGGGTTGATGAGTTTTAGCTCTGCATCATTTAAGAAATAATCATGGAGACCACAAAGAGGTCTGCTTGACCAATGGGGTACTAGCTCAGCTGTTTAGACAAGTCCATAGTTCAAACCTTGCCGGAGGCGTTTAATGGTTATAGGATCCATAAAATCATACTCGCCCTTCAAAAACAAAAACAAACAAAATCTGCTTGAAAGTCTGTCTAGGTTTGGGGTAGGATGCCAACACCAATGAGCTTGAGGGATTTTTACCATTCATTCTGTTCTAATTTAAAGGTTTTACATGTTTACTAATTTTATGTATTGAAGTGGGATTGTGTAGCGTTTGTAGTTTGCCTTCCAAGCAATAGGCGTGGATTTGACTCCAGCCAAATGCATTTTTACTCTTTTCATTCAATTCGATTTATTTTGTTCTTTTATCTCCCTGCTATTGTCGATGGCCTATCTCGTTTCACGACTATAACTCTGTATGTTAAGAGGGTACTATACTCATTTTAGTGAAACGAGTCTCTTGGTGAACTTCTGCCAACAATAGCAGAAAAACTGAAGTAGAAAATGAAGAGTCAACTTGAATCCATCCTTATATTTTATTTTGCTTTTCAAGGCTTAAGTTGTCTTCTATGGTGCGATGTGATAAAGTAATAACCAGTGTCAAATTTTTTTTTGGTCATACTACAACAAAGTGTAACCATGTAGTAAAAAAAATTTCTTTTCGTTGTTCCTTTTTTTTCAAGGCTTTTCTTCTGTGGGAGCAACATTTTCCACCTACCCATTTAAAGACGGGGCATACATGTAAAAATCAAATTTCATATAACCAACGATGACAAGAGAGTTTGTTTCAAACATGGTGCAACGCGACAATGTATAACCAGTTTTTTTTTTTTTTTTTTTTTTTTATGGAATTTTCTTTTACGATAGAATGTTTCTACTTACCACTGACCTAAAAGACGTGGCATCCATGTATAAATCTTATAGCCAACAATGACGAGAGTTTGCTGCAAAGATGGTGCAATGCGATAATGTATAACCAGGTAGTGAATTACTTTTATCATCTCATTTTCTTTGCTTTTCATAGGACATTTCCACTTATTGCTCACCCAAAAGATGCGGCACACATGTAAAAATGAAATTTCTTATAGCCAACAACAAGAGAGTTTCCTCAAAATCCCTGCTCCTTTCCAAAAAAACAAGAAGGTTTGATGCAAACATGGTGCAATGCAGCCAGTTGTAAGGGAAACAATAACATCTTAAATATGGGAAACCTCTACATACAAACAATATGGGGGATTAATGTTTGTGTGGTTATTCAATATGGTGGTGATGATACACTAAACCGTTCTTTAATTCGCATATATATGTGTCACGATAAACTCGTCAGCAGAGCAAAACGAGTCTGATTACCCACGCAATTGGCAAAGCCCAGATAATACTAACCCCATTTTGGCAAAATCCAGAATGTTGAATCCAAATTGCATAACTCTACTAAGCCCACACATCATATTGTAAAATTCAATACCCGTAAGGCCTAATTAGACAAGTATCCGGGGGAACAACTAAGATGGACAAACCAACAATACATTGGTTCAGTTTATGAAATAAATACCAGAGTATAAGTCGTGCATGAAAACTTCCTTGCATGGACAACACTCTAAAAAAGGAAACATCTCCTCCGGATCTAGGAAAAGTCTTCTACATAGACAACTCCCAACTAGGAAAGGATATCCAGTAAAATATTTTTTCCTAAACTACGTCATCAAAGGCCTAGTCGAACAATGACTCTTATATTATAAATAAGACACATGGTTGATGAACAAAGGAACGCTACAAAACTCAATTTACAACTTTAAGTCTTTCTCAAGCCTTGTCTGACTTTAGCATCGAAATGTCATCGGCCACCACAACGATGGTCCTTGGCTCACGTGCGTTTCCTGTGCAGGTTTAGGTCAAGGTTAAGGATAACAGGATTCAACTATTTTAGGCGGTATCATGAAAAGTTAGGGTAGAAAATGTAACGAAGTTTATACAACAATGTAGTAAATGTAATTTTTCAATTTTATCGGAGAATTGAATTATCCATCACCATTAAGGTTCGTAGTGTAAAAGACTATTATTTGTTTTCTGAGATTTTTATAACTACATGTACCGTCGACCAATTTAAAAAAGACCTATTTAAAAGTTGTGACATCCATGTAAAATTGGGTTTCTTATGGTTAAAGATGACAAGAAAATAAAGCAATTTTGTAGCAAACTTGGTTCAATGTAACAAAATAACTTTAATTTTGTTGGATCCCAAAATTGAACTTAGGCGTTCGTTCAGGTGATTTCATCTGCCACAAGTACACCAGTTGAGCTAATTAGCACCTGGACTTTATTAACATCTCCTATTCCGCCCCTTAATATTTCTCCTTCTGAATCATTATTCCTTTCATCCTCTTTTCTTATCAGATGTCCTGGTAGAGTTATAGAGGGTCATATAAGGCTTTAAGTTTTGTAATTTTTCCTAAGACCCCTTGTGACATAGAGACATTTGAGATGCTCTAAATCCTTCTATTTCAAAAGGCGAGTTAGCATGAGAAAGTTGTATATGTTGGCACATATATATGGATTAAATTTAATTTTCTACTCTGTTTTCTCTGTTTCTGTTTTATGGAAAATGAAGCTCACCTACATCAAACATCTTATGGTCCAACATTTGTACAAACTTTGCAGTCGTTGCTATTGAAAAATAAAAGCTCATTTACACGTTACAGGTCCAACATTTATACAAGACTTTGCAGAGTTGTTGTTACTGAAAATGAAAGTTCATTTACACATTTTAGAGCTCAACATTTATACAAGACTTTGCAGTCGTTGTTACTGAAAAATGAAAAGTTTATTTACACTTGCTTTCATGATTACAAAAGGGGGAAGAAGTAATAAATTCAACAGAGATCAATGTCTTCAGAAATCTGTTTTGAAGGGGTACAATGTCATTCCAAGTTCATGAATCTATGAAGTAATAACACATTTAAACACATTATATAATTGACTTTTTTTTTTTCTTCATTAAAGCGCATTATGTAATTATCAGTTCGATAGATCATATTTTTATTTTTTACCATCCTAGCAAGTATTGCTATTTTTTAGTCTGCAAGTTCAACTCCTTACTTGAAAAGATATAATGACAGACCAAGTTAACTTGGCTAGAACCAGATGTTTTAAAGCATTACATAATGCCGTATTTGGATAGAAGAGAGAAATATGCTGGAGAGTTATGGCGACCGGTGTCAAGCATTAAGCGCCTTGCTGACATTTGTCATCAGCACAGGTGTGATACATGTAATCCGAATAGACCCTCTTCTTCGACCCTAGCGTCTCTTTCTCCTGCATAAATACATTCACTCTCCTCCCACACATTCCCTCATTTTTCCTCTCTTTTCGTCAATGATGAACTTTACTGAATTCATTCAAGAGTTGGACAATCAAGTGAGTGCTACCGCTAGAAGAATTCAGGCAAGAATGGCTGAGGATGCAAGAAGGGGCGAGGAAGCAAGAATGGCTGAGGAAGCAAGAAGGGCTGAGGAGGCAAGACGAGCTTATGATGAAGGATCTTATCCCTCTGAGATCTTTGGTGAGTTATACTTTCAGCAGCACCCGGTGTATCCATTGCCTCATTACCGTGTACCATCCTCTTCTCCGCCTACACCAGTTTCTTCTCAAGGTAGTATTGGGGGGGCCCTGCCTGCACCAATTTCTTCTCGTGGCAGTATTCCGGAGCATCTGTCTACACCAGTTTCATCTCGTGGTAGTGTTGGGGAGCCCCTGCCTCCACAAATTCCAACTCATGGCAGTGCTATGGAGTCTTTACCTCCACCAATTTCTTCTCACACCAGTGTTAGGCCTCCACAAATTGCTTCTAGTGGCAGTATCCGGGGGACTTCAGTTTCACCAGTTTCTGCTCATGGAAGTGTTGGGGAGGCTGTTAGTCCACCAAATTCGCCTCACATCAATGGTAGGGGGCTTGTGCTTCCGCGAATTCCTTCTCATCCTGGGGAGCATTTGTATCTGGTGCAGACATACCGTGCTTTCAATGGAAGACTTGTTATGGAAATTTTCGAGATTGAAAATCTTCATGCAAACAGGGAAAGTGGCCGGCCAGTTAACTAAAAAACAATATTATGGTGCTGAAGAAGAAAAGAGTTTAATGGCTATTTGTAATGGTGTTAAATGCTGCCTAGAATAGTTTGCAGGTTGTAGGTTTCTCTTTTATCTCTTGTGAGGTGAAAATAATCAAATGTTCATGTTCAGTTTCAAGGGTGTTTCGTGTAAATTTAAAGACTCGCTTCCCCACCATTTTTCTCTCCATAAATAGCAAAATTTCATTTCCAGAAGAAAGATCATCTTCAACCTCACAATAATTGTTATATCAATATATCTCTCTCCTTCCCTCATCTTTCTGGACTTCCATTGGAGAAGACAAAATTGGTTGAAGCACCGACAGAACTGGAAGCCCCCTTCCAATTTCTCTTTCTTTATTGTCATCCATGGAGTTCTTGGAATCAGATTAATTGACAATCAATCACCTCTAGACCATGACAATCAAATTAATTTTCTTGATTAATGACGACAAGAAAATAAAGAGAATTGTTACATGCACCGACAAAATAATGAACTGCTTAGTAAATAATTTGTAATCACTATGCTTTACTTGGCAACTATGCTAGATACGCAAAGTTACTCCTCAATGTTTACCTGAACTTAGCAATCAATCAATATTGGGTGACCACACCAAGATTTGGAAAGTCAATGACATGACATGAAAAATGAAGACATCCTAGTATGAAGGTGATAATGTATTTTTCAGTTTCTAGGAGAAGTATCCTTACAGCACCAAAAACGAATCAAACCAGTAGATAAATTTTATTTCCATGAACAGCATCTTCAACTCCAAATTCTCTAATGTCCCCTTGTTTCCATGGGAAAAGTTGTGAAGACTCTGTGTACTTATTAAGTGGTGCAAAACAAACACCTCCCTAGGAGTGGGGTATAGTAATCAATGAGTCATTTAAGGTGATTAGTTCAATGTCACATGGAACTACAACAATGTAACATCCTCGATATAACTTAATAAAGTCATTTTGATAAAAATTTAGATAATTTTAACTAACCATTTCTTCAAGGAAGAATAGATTTCATTTTTAAAACATACCACAAAGCGATGCCATTGGCAATGTGCAAATCAGATAACTGAATTGCCAATTCCTCTCGAAGATATATTTGCACGAACAAAACCAGATATATTTGCATGGAGACCACATCTTGAAGAGGAATTGGCAGTTCAGTTATCTGATTGTACACCAATGGCATCACTCTGTGGTATGTTTTACAAATGAAATATATTCTTCCTTGAAGAAATGGTTAGTTAAATTATCTAAATTTTGATCAAGATACTTTAATAAGTTATATCGAGGATTTGACATTGTAGTAGTTCAATGCCACATTGAACTAATCACCTTAAATTACTCATTGATTACTATACCACACATAGGGAGATGTTTGTTTTGCACCACTTAATAAGTACACAGTGTCTTCGCAACTTTTCCCATGGAAACAAGGGGGGACAGTAGAGAATTTGGAGTTGAAGATGATGTTCATGGAAATAAATTTTACTACTGATTTGATTTGTTTTTTGTGCTATAACGACATTTCACCTGAAAACTGAAAAATATTTTTCATGTCATGTCAGTGACTTTCCAATCTTGGTGTGGCAACCAAATATTGATTGATTGCTAAGTTTAGGTAAACTGAGCAGTATCTAGCATGGTTGCTAAGTAAAGCACAACAATTACAATTATTTACTAGGCAGTTCATTATTTTGTCGGTGCATGTAACAACTCTCTTTATTTTATTGTTGTCATTAGTTGATATTTGTACTGATGACACGGTCTAGAGGTGATTGATTGTCAATTAATCTGATTCTACAGCAAAGAAAATGGAAAAAAAAGAAGAGCATTTACCTATATTAATATAACAAATAGTATGGTAGGTCTCGTCTTCCCCTCCTCTTTGAAACAAGGAGTGCTTCCGGTTCTATCGGTGCTTCAAACAAAGCAACTGATAAATGAAATTTAAGAGCGGTGTAAAGCGCTAAACCTCTTTTTGAGAAATGTTAGAGCAAGAGAGATATAACAAATTATTGTGAGGTTGAAAATGATCTTTCTTCTGGAAATAAACTTTAGCAGATCAACAAAGTTCCTTACCCTGTTGTTGTTGGGATAGGTTTTTTTTTTTTTTTTTTTTGATATTTACAATCCTTAATCCCAACAAGAACGCTTCATTCGTGTAAGTATGAAGCGCATGTGCATTTACAATGTCAAAAATCTCCATAGCAAGACTTCCATTCAAAGAGTGATTTGAAGCGCATGTGCATTTATGCAGGCAAATCGCCTGGTTTGAATGGAGATCTTATACTGTGGAGAATTTTGACATTGTGAATATGCAGGTAAACATAGAAAGGGATGATTGAATTGTTGAGTAGATAGAAAAAAAGGTTATGGTGATGAATAAGGAAGACTTTTAATGGCTATGTGATTATCGTAAATGCTGTCATATGTTTCTCTTCCATCTAGTGAGACGACTATAACAAATGTGTTACGTGCACGTAGTTCATGTTTTAGCATCTACGAGTGCTCTTAAAGACTGGTCTTACAATTTCAAAATCATTAGATGAGAGTTCCCTGTTTGAAAACTTTGGGGGTTCTAACTAGAGCAAAATCTAACCCATGAACTTGCAGCAACTGTTTGTTTTTGTTAATCAAATCAACAGATATCTTTAAGGTTTTGATGTTTTTATTGAAATTATGGACGACAGATAAGAGTGGGTGAAAAAATGGAGCATTTGAGGTTGAAGATACGCAATTTTGAGTTATTTACCATAATTCAATAGGAAACTCAATAGGGTTATTTACCATTTGACAATAGATAAAGAAACTCAATAGGGTTATTTACCATTTAACCCCTATTAATTCAGGTGTAATTCTAGATGGGTGCCATTAATTTTGTTTATTCCGTCTAACCTCCATTTTAAGTGTTGATCATTAAGTCAACTGCTTTGACTAATAGAAACCATTAGTTATTTGGAAATTCTTTAGAGTGATACTACACTGCACCGGGATTGTGCCTGGTTTTCGTGCCTGGTGCTACCAGGCACCATTGATATTTCTCGAGATAGGCATATGTTCATATCGCGAGGAATATCAACGGTGCCAGATAACACCAGGCACGAAAACCGGACACAATCCCGGTGCACTTAATAATTCCCGAATTCTTTAATTACCCTCATGTACCAAGAACACGATGGATACCAAACAAGAATTTCTAGAATACTTTGGGTGCTAAATGGTAAAATTTGGTTTTTCTCTCTTCCTTCTTGATATTCACGTAATTATTACATAATATATCCTTTAATTTATATATGTTAGTGTTTCGATCATTATATTTTATTCTAATTATTTTATTTTCATGTTTTTGTAGGAATTTGAGCATAAACGATGAAATCGCGTTAAGGCGGCAATTTGAAGAATGATCAATTGGTTGCTTCAAATGGCGGTACAAAGTAACGGGTGACAAGTCGAATATCACATGCCTAAACCTTACCCAAATTCACCTATTACCTAAGCCCAAGTCCAAAAGTTAACCTAAAACCCAAACCCAACCTAAGTAGGAGAATAGAGAAAACCCTTACTTAGAGTATTCCTCTCTGCCATCTCTGGTGTTCTCACGTCTCTTTTCTTCCACGCCTCTCTTTTCCTCCTTGGCAGAGACGTAGAAACATTCGTCTCTTGCCACTAACCAACCACCATAACATCCCTTTCTCCTTATCTTTTGTTCTTCTCACCATCACCATCATCACTCTGCCGGTGATTCTTGCTTGATAGAAGAATCGGTAGTGCAACCACCATAACCTTGCCATCATCACCATCTCACAACCCCTGTTCCTCCATCGTACTTTCTTGCAACCACTGAAATTGAAACAGGGAACATGACCACCACCATCACGCCATCATCGTTCCTATTTATCTCCCTATCAATCCTCATCATCACAAACATAGACCGTCACCACTCCCTCACCCTGTTTCGCACAATCGACAGCCATCACCGCCCCTCTTCTTCCCATGTTTTCTTATTTCTCTCTTCACCTTGCCACTGTCCAGCAACCACACCGCAACCCCATTTTCTCATCGTCCTCCACTTCCCTGATTTCTCTCTAGCAGCCAAACACCGAGCACCACCATCAGATCACGTTTTAGCGCACAAAACAGGGACACCTCCCTATCCTCCATGTCTATCTCCTTCCTGTTCCATCACACCAAACGACGACCACCACCACCAGATCACGTCATTGTTTCTTTTTCTCTCCCGGATTAAGCCACAAACACAACACCACCACCACCACCGGATCACGTCCCTGTTCCTCTTTCTCTTTCGAATTAAGCTACAAATACAACACCACCAACACCGAACAACCCACGCACGACATTGTCCAGCGCACCACCACGCCACCTCGCAATAGAACTCCACTGCCCTTGTTTCTCTCATCCGTTCTCTCCCTCTTTCTGTTTTCTTTCTCATTTCTCCCTCACCTATCTCTTTCTTTGTCTTGCAGGTGATTTTTACCGGAGAAGAATAAGCAGGACGCAGAGGAAGCTCGCGAGAACGGCAACGCATGGAGTAGCTCGCGAGAAAATGAAGACCAGAGGAAGTTGGAAGGAAACCAAATGTTTTTTCAAACAGTTGGTTATTCGCACCCTAGACTTTGCTTTGAGCCACCACAGTCCACCAGCAACTCCTTCGCGTCGTGTGTTCGTGCAGGAATTGATGGATTCCACCTATACCAGTGTTATGACATCATTCACCATGATCTTCTAGACCCCGTGCCAAGGCGAAGATGAAACCACATGATTTCCTGGAGTTTGTCATATCTGAATTTACTATTTTCTATATTCTTGAACGTTAAATACAATTGATTTCTGAATTTCAATAATTTGCTTTCAGCGATTATATCCGGAATAGTTATCTAGGCTAATCGGTAGTTAGAAGTTTCCTTTGTTAGCTTGCTTTAATAAATTAATTTAAATTTGTGTTTGTGTGTACCATAAAAAGACATGCAATGCTAGGGGTTTTAGAATTAGTTAAAATAAACCTGTGATTATATGTGCCGTAGAAAGACTTGCAATTTTAGGGGTTTATGCCTTTGCTGAAATCAATTGCAAACTTAGATTAATCTTTAGGTTAGTCGTGTTGATTCTTGAAAACAATAATTTGGATTACACAAATCTCGAAAAACCCATGGTGGATTCGATGTCTCGGTCCACTCTCTTATCATCTTACCAGCTTAATTTTAGTTGTTCAATTTAGTTCTCTTAATTTAGTAATTTCCATCTGCTGTAACCCCCAAACTCTAACTTAGTTTAAATAAGTCCTAGAATTCAACTGTCTCGGCAATTCTCACAGGATCAACCCGTATTTTCCACTGTCTACTAATTAGACAGTCGTTCACTTGCGGTATTACAAGTAGGATTTATTTTCTTATTAATTTAGGTTAATAAAAACTCCATCAAGTTTTTGGCGTCGTTGCTGGGGATTGTAACGGTACAATCAAAATCTATGGTTGTTTTTGCTAGTTTATTAATTAGGTTTAATTTTCTTTTTAGGAACAGTGTTACGAGTCACTTTCTTATTTGTTTTATTTGCTTGAGTTTGAATTATTTTTGCATTTATTTTGTAGGCACCACACACATAGGAGCTCAAGTGGGAACAAAGTGAAATATTGTGATTCACGAGGAAACTCTATGAAATTGACTTCTACCCGGCGTCGCAAGTAACCCTAAAGAAGTTCACGCCAGAGGTAACTTCTACCCACAGCATCTGCACGCGGTTTCTGTGTGATCACTTGTGTTTATCTTGTTCTAGGTAGTATTGCATGCAAATTTGAATAGTGGCAGAATTGAGTTGAAACTTTCGTGCCCTCTCATGCGGATAGGTTAATTACCATCTATTTTAGGGTTAGGAACCTAGGCCTTCACTATTTAAAATTTGTAGCAAGATAATTATCTAGGACAGGTGTGACGCTCATAGGGACCCTTTTTAGACGTTTGATAGCTTGAAGTGGTCAAGTGAAGGAACATATTCCATTTGGGAACAATTCTTGAACTGAGATTTCACTTTGAGCTAAAGAGTGGAAAAATGGTAGGAGCAACTCTGTAGTAGCGGATTGATAGGAAATTATCGTGCCTCTCACACGGTTAAGTAAATTGAATTTTCACTCCCGAACAGTGCACAGTAATGTCAAACAGGAACATGAACAGTAATGTCAAACAGGAACAGGAACAGTGGTGTCAAACAGGAACAGTGAACAGTGAGGTCAACATGAACAGTGAAGTCAAAATAGGCAACGTGAACAGTGAATAGTGATGTCGAAATAGGCAACGTGAGCAGTGATGTCAAATCGGTTTTTTTTCTCCATTAAAGACGTAAAATCAAATCAAAATGTCTAGTAAATCGTATTTACATTGGAAAAAAAATATAATGATAGAGTTTTACTCACCTCTTTTTGCAAGAATCCTAAGATTTGAGCAAATTTCTTCCTTCACCACCTCCCACATTTTTCAACGTAAGTTTTTCTTTTCTTTGTGTATTCAAAGAGAAAAAATGAGGCTAGGGTTTAAATGAGTTTTAATTAGGGTTTTGATATACACGTAATTATTACAAATTATGACCCTTAATTTATATATGTTAGTGCTTCGATTAAATATTTTATTCTAATTATTTCAATTTTTATGTTTTTGTAGGAATTTGCGCGCGTGAACGATAAAAGTGCATTAAGGCGACAAATTTGAGAAAATGATTAATTTGTCGATTCTAGCGGTGGTACAAAAGAGTGGTTCACACATCTAAGCCTAACCCGAATAAGCATGGTCCACTTACTTTAACCAAGCCCAAGCCCAGAAAGCTAGAATCCTAACCCCAGCCTAACAAGGAAACAGGGGAACCCTATTTAGGTCTCTCTCTTGCCTTCTCTTTGGAGACTCTTCTCTCCCACGTTTTCTGGTTTTCTTCTTTTTTCCCAGCCACCATCTCCACCTCCACCAAGGCAGAGCCCTGCCTCTCTGGCCGCTAACCAGCCACCGTCCTCGCCACTAACCAGCCACCGTCCTCGCCCCTGTTTCATGCTACAAACCTCACCTCGCCACAGTCCTCTCTGTCCAGAACACAACCGCCACCACCATCTCCCTCCATCTCTCTCACCGCCACCATTACTCGAACACCATCGCCACCACCGCGCGCACACTACTGCCGCAGAACAGGGAGCACCTCCCTGTTTCTCTCCCTCGTAGCCGCCCTCCTTCCTCTTTCTCTCCTCTCCACGGTACAGGAGCCGATCGGGAGGAGAGGAAGCTCGCGAGGAGCGGAGAACAGCGGCGGAATTGGTCGCGTCGCGCTGGAGAAGACGAAGAGTTGCAGAGCAGCGAATTCGCGCGGGAAAAAACGGTTTCAGTTTTGAAAAACAGTTGGGGCTATTGTCACCCCGAGAACTTGTAAAAGCCACCACAGAGCAAATTTAGCTGCTTTTCTCGGGATTCGTGCGCGTACAGGAAGCGATGGGTTCCTCCTCCACTGATGCTGTGACCACCACCACCATGAGTCACTAAACCCCACGCAAGGTGAAGAGGTAAACTCCTAGATGTAACGAACTAAATTAGTAATTGATTCGCTTTAAGTTTTCACGATGAATAATGATGTTTAATGATTATCACTTTTATTTAATATAGAAATTTATGTTATTTCAGTGAGAAGGATTTCATAGATTTCTTTGTAGATTATTTTTATTCCGGTGATTATCTTTTTTCTCCATATAAGCTTAGTCACGCTTTTCTTATGTGTGGAATGTTTAAGAATTAATTGATTCCGGTAGGTTAGTTATATGTGATCGTCATTTATTACGGTATTGTCTTCGGATATATCGTAAGTTTAGGATATCACATATGACAAACCTTTGTGCTTTTCTTAAAAGAAGTGAAATCTTAAATTCATTTACATTAGGATACATTAATGATTAAAAGATTATTTTTCCGATTACGTCGTTTGGGATGTGAATCACGTAGTTGAGTCATCATAGCGAATCAATACTAGTTGACGCGTGAAGTCTAGGAGGGATTCTTGGAACCTTGTGATTTTTCTAAACTTAATTTTCATTAAATTAAATTCAATTTCGTATTTTAAATTTGTTAGAATTTATTAACTTTAGTTTCGCATAGTTTGTTTTCCTTAACCTTATTTTGTAGATCGTTTTTCCTCGTGGGGTCGACACCCCATTCTTTACTGTAATTGACCGCGTGTATTGTTTGGGCGTAATCAAATTTTGGCGCCGTTGCCGGGGAACAAGCGTCATTCTACAAGGAAGGTTTCGGGTATTATCTTTCTTGCTCATTTTTCATTCTATTTTATTTTATTCTATTTTTTTTAGGTTTTAGGTCCAGTTTAATTTCTATTTTTATCTTTATTTTCATTTTCATTTTATTTTATTTCTAAAAAAAATTTAAATTAAAAAAAAAACATTGGAGGTGTGAGTTGGAACAGAGACCACTTAGGTTCGTGGGAGGAGATGACCCAAACATTTTGTAATAAATACTTTCCTCACCACAAAACCAACGGTCTAAAGAGACAGATTTCTACCTTCACCCAAAAGAATAGCGAGACACTATATCAAGTATGGGAAAGGTTCAAGGATCTCTTGAATACATGCCCACACCATGGGTATGAAAGTTGGCGCTTAGTCAGTTATTTTATGAGGGGCTCACCAGTAGAGAATGTCAGTTCCTTGAGATGATGTTGTAATGGAGAGTTTTTGCAAAAGGACCCTGACGAGGCCATTGAGTACCTGAATGACTTGGCTGAAAAGGCTCATACTTGGATTGGTCCAAGTGCTACTGAGAGCACAGATAGACCACGCCCAGCTGAAGTTTACCAACTTAGGGAAGTGGATAGCCTTAGAGCCCAACTGGATAGAGTAACTAGGGAGTTAGAGGCACTTAAGACCAAGGATGGTAGGCCCACACATACTGTTGCCAGAATTGAGCTACAGGACGCCTGCTTTATATGCGGGGGAGTTGAACACTACGCACAGGATTGCCCAACCTTCACTGAGATGAGAGGGTTTATGAGGAACAATGTAACGCCTTAGGGATGTACAAGAAGTCTTACTCACCATTCTCTAACACTTACAATTCTGGCTGGAGAGATCACCTTAACTTTAGCTGGAGGTCTGAGGCAGACCAACCTACACACTCACAGGCACAACTACCTAGGTCATACCCTGCACCTCTATACAATGCCCAATCTAACACAAGTTCCTTATCAGACACATTACATGCATTTATAGAGGCACAAGGTAAAACTAATCAAAAAATTGAGGTTGCATTGACACAGTTGGCAGAAGAGAACAAGGAGATCAAAAGCCAAATAAGCAAGTTGACAAGTTTATTAACAGTACAAGTTTGGGGCCAATTTCCGTCACAACCTCAAGCAAATCCGAAAGGCCAACTTATGGCACAAACCTCTACTTCAGACTCTCAGAATGTCAAAGAGGTTAATGCCATCGCCACTCAGAGTGGTAAGATCTTAGATGGGTCAAGCTCGCCCACAACTATAAGCACCTCCCCATGTGCAAATGAGAGCATCCCTGAGGATGAGCCCAACAAGAACATTTCAGTTTCAGTTCCTTTTCCTCAAGCACTACGACCTACTGGAAAGAAATAAAAAATGTATGGTGAGATTCTAGAACACTTGAACCAGGTTAAAATTAACTTACCTTTGCCACATGTGTTTAAACAGGTACCAACTCATGCGAGGGTCATCAAGGATCTATGCACTATCAAGAAGAAACATCAGGTGGTTGCTATCTTTGAATGGATTGATCCTCAACTTTTCAGGTTGTTGGTATACGATTCCTTCACCCTTTTGACTCATTTATATCATAGACTAGGTTTGGAGGTGCGTGTTCCATATGTTCTTCCTCGTCACTTCATAGTATATCTTTCATGAGGGAGAATATATGTCGGGCTGACGACGTTAAACCAAGCGCTCCTAGGAGGCAGCCTAGCCTTAGTTGTGTGTCTTTGCTGTTAGTTTGGATTGATTTTCGAGTACCCTATTTAGTTGTGTTTTACTCATACTCGTTAGCTCCATAACAGTTTTGACTTACAACTTGCTTCTTTTTTGTTTTCTTTGTTAATGTCGAGTCTGCATTTTATCAATTTCTAATGAAAACTCCATGATTCTTATGTTTCTGCGCGTTCATTGGTGGAAGATTTCATCGAAATTGGTAAAAAGCTTCACCATGGTAATATCACTCTAACCCTCCCTTTTCTTTTGCCTTGATTTGTCATGATTATTATTTTATACATTGACGACAATGTTGGATTTAGGTTTGGGGGTGTGGTTTATTAGATTTTTTTTATGCAATTTTCAAAAATCTTTGAGTTTAAAACGTATTTTACAATTAAACCGAGTCATTTTTGTGTTCTACTCAATCTCCATTGAACACTTAGATGATTATGGTAATTGTGTAAAATCTTCTTGAAAATGCATTTGAAATCCGAACTCTTGGTGAATAAAAAAAAAAAAAAAAAAAAAAGAGGTTTTGAGTTCTTTTTAATTTTAGAGAATGATTTTGTTGCTTTAATTTTGAGAAAACACATACTAGCACGTGTCACATAGTTATATTAGTGGAAAACATGATATTTGATAGTATCCTTATGTTAGATGTATTTCGTGAGACTTTTCAACTCGACTATTCATGCACTATAAGCCAAGTCAACATGATTTGAAGTTGATTAGTGAGGTATTGAACTAGAAAACCTTAGAATAATAGTGGAGACTTAACCCTTGTGAGTTTTGAGTCATTCTTTATTTTTTGAGGGTTATTAATTACACTCTGATTTTTCTTGAGTCCGCATTATTTCGTTGATGATCTCATTATTCTTAATTTTCTTATTGATTGCTTTAAGAATGACATAAAAATTGAATCTTTACACTAGAACTTTTTGCTTTATTTAGTTGAGATGTCCTAGTACTAACTAGAACTTATGAAGTGATATAGGCATTTCTTTCTTTAAACCATTTTTAGCCTTTTAGCCTACACAATAATAAATATCCATTTACAGCCCTTTGAGCCTTTAGATAGCCTTTTCTTTGTGATCCCCATTCCCAATACCCACTCCAATCAAGGAGTAATACCTCTATTATTTTATCCTTACCCAATTTTCTGAGAATGTATCCGGTGAGATATATTTATGGAATGGGCAAATAAAAAAAAAAAAAAAAAAAGATATTTCATGCGCCCTCGAAGTAAAAGTGTTGGATTGTATCAATGGGGAAAAACATGTCAAAAAAAAAAAATTGTGATTGAAGAAGAAAATAATGAAGAAAAAGTTAATGGTGTACAACATTGATTTGCTCTTCAATACCCTATGTTTTATTCAAGGGTGTATCCATTCTCAGAAAATCTTTGTATCCTTTTTGTCCATTATTGTTTGCCATAATCCAAGCCCCAATACAACCTAGTAAAGACCTGATTGATCTTAAGTGAAAGTTAGCTTAATAGATGTGGAGATTGAATAGGCAAGAACTATGGTGTTTGATTCAACATTCTCAAAAGTAATCAATATTCCGGTCCATGAGATCATATTCATTTCACTCTTTGAAAATTCCGTTTTTCATGATAATTATATATGAGACGTTTGCATTTTCCATAATATATTCTTTTCCTCACATATAAACTGAGTGTCTAATCTTTGAGCGTTTCATTTCTGAGCGACATGAGAGAATTGTAGTCGGAACGTCTTTTCTAAAGGTTTTCTTGTCACATCTTTACTATGAGATGAAGAGTTATGTTGATAAGGCTCTTCACACACACACACTTCGAGTTGATAATGATTATGAAATTCATTTAACCTTTAGATACTATTAAATTATTGTACTCTATTGATATACTTTCGTGACAGTTTTAGTTTGTTGTTTTTCTCGAATGCTAAGCAATTAGAAATTACTCTAAGGAAAATAAAGAAGAATGCTCACGTTTTTGCATTATGTTTTTAGAAAATAGATTTTGTTTTATTGAGTCAGTAATGTTTGGGGGTAGCATTTCTGGAAACCCTCACGAGACTATAACTCGACCTCTAGAGGTAATCTAGAGGTTTAAAGCCTTGTTGCACGTTAAGGTAAGTGCAACCGTGATTCCTACGAAAGTGAGTTAGGATTTTATTCTTTATTTTGTTTTGCTCGAGGACTAGCAAAATATAGGTTTGGGGGTATTTGATATACACGTAATTATTACAAATTATGACCCTTAATTTATATATGTTAGTGCTTCAATTAATATATTTTATTCTAATTATTTCAATTTTTATGTTTTTGTAGGAATCTGCGCGCAGTGAATGATAAAAGTGCATTAAGGCGACAAATTTGAGAAAATGATTAATTTGTCGATTCTAGCGGTGGTACAAAAGAGTGGTTCACACATCTAAGCCTAACCCGAATAAGCATGGTCCACTTACTTTAACCAAGCCCAAGCCCAGAAAGCTAGAATCCTAACCCCAGCCTAACAAGGAACAGGGGAACCCTATTTAGGTCTCTCTCTTGCCTTCTCTTTGGAGACTCTTCTCTCCCACGTTTTCTGGTTTTCTTCTTTTTCCCAGCCACCATCTCCACCTCCACCAAGGCAGAGCCCTGCCTCTCTCGCCGCTAACCAGCCACCGTCCTCGCCACTAACCAGCCACCGTCCTCGCCCTTGTTTCACGCTACAAACCTCACCTCGCCACAGTCCTCTCTGTCCATAACACAGCCGCCACCACCATCTCCCTCCATCTCTCTCACCGCCACCATTACTCGAACACCATCGCCACCACCGCGCGCACACTACTGCCGCGAAACAGGGAGCATCTCCCTGTTTCTCTCCCTCGCAGCCGCCCTCCTTCCTCTTTCTCTCCTCTCCACGGTACAGGAGCCGATCGGGAGGAGAGGAAGCTCACGAGGAGCGGAGAACAGCGGCGGAATTGGTCACATTGCGCTGGAGAATACGAAGAGCTGCAGAGCAACGAATTTGCGCGGGAAAAAACGGTTTCAGTTTTGAAAAACAGTTGGGGCTACTGTCACCCCGAGAACTTGTAAGAGCCACCATAGAGCAAATTTAGCTGCTTTCTCGGGATTCGTGCGTGTACAGGAAGCGATGGGTTCCTCCTCCACTGATGCTGTGACCACCACCACCATGAGTCACTAAACCCCACGCAAGGTGAAGAGGTGAACTCCTAGATGTAACGAACTAAATTAGTAATTGATTCGCTTTAAGTTTTCACGATGAATAATGATGTTTAATGATTATCACTTTTATTTAATATAGAAATTTATGTTATTTCAGTGAGAAGGATTTCATAGATTTCTTTGTAGATTATTTTTATTCCGGTGATTATCTTTTCTTCTCCATATAAGCTTAGTCACGCTTTTCTTATGTGTGGAATGTTTAAGAATTAATTGATTCTGGTAGGTTAGTTATATGTGATCGTCATTTATTACGGTATTGTCTCCGGATATATCGTAAGTTTAGGATATCACATATGACAAACCTTTGTGCTTTTCTTAAAAGAAGTGAAATCTTAAATTCATTTACATTAGGATACATTAATGATTAAAAGATTATTTTTCCGATTACGTCGTTTGGGATGTGAAACACGTAGTTGAGTCATCATAACGAATCAATACTAGTTGACGCGTGAAGTCTAGGAGGGATTCTTGGAACCTTGTGATTTTTCTAAACTTAATTTTCATTAAATTAAATTAAATTTCGTATTTTAAATTTGTTAGAATTTATTAACTTTAGTTTCGCATAGTTTGTTTTCCTTAACCTTATTTTGTAGATCGTTTTTCCTCGTGGGATCGACACCCCATTCTTTACTGCAATTAACCGCGTGTATTGTTTGGGCGTAATCAGGTTTATTTGGCTAAACACAACATCACTCATCTCTTATTATTTTAACACTTGTTTCCCTCTAACCAATACCCTAACCATTACTTTCATGAAAGCCCAAATCCAAGCCCAAGAAAATTTAATAAAACCCATCAAGATTTGGGTTTAACTAAAGTATACGTGCACCCCCGTTTTTTTAGAGTGTGACTAATTAGTTAACTTAAGGCAAATGTCTTATTTTTGGGTTTTCAAATTTTGGCTAAACACACACACACACACACACACACACACACACACACACACCTTATTCTATTTAGCAATAGCAAACAAAACAAAAAAAATTTCCAATAATTGAGATTACAACATATGCCACAATTAATAAATAAGAAATTTTTATATTTATTTAATTAGGCGGGTATTACAGCCTTTAATGATTACTTCACCCTCTTCTTACTAGTGTTCCGTCTTGCATTGTCTTACCTGAGACAAATGCAAACAGTTTGAACTCAAACCATCTATTATTCATCTGCTGCATTTTTTAGGGTTTTGAGAAGGAAGACCCCTTATCTTCATGTCAAAGAGTTTCTTGACATCTGCGCCTCCCTGAAGTACCAAAATTTTTCTAACGATTCGGTCCGTTTTAGGTTGTTTCCTTTTTCTTTGAAAGATAAAGCGAAATCATGGTTAAATGCATTATATACAAGATCCATCACATCATGGGATGCGTTGTCAAGAAAGTTCTTGACAAAGTACTTCCCCATTCATAAAACGAATGCCCTCCGATGAGATTTATCTAATTTTCAGCAAAAAGAGGGCAAATAATTTATAAATGCTGGGAAAGGTTCAATGAACTCATTATCAGATGTCTTCATCACGGATTTGAGAAGTGGCGACTAACTCAATACTTCCAAGACGGTTTAACTCCTCAAAACCGTCGTATGATTGATGCCCCTAGTGGTAGGTCACTAATGAAAATGAGTGTCAATGAGATATGGAAATTCTTTGAAACGCTTTCCGAAAATTCTCAGCAATGGGATTATTCAAGAAAGGAGTCTGATAGGCGTAAGGGTGGTATACATATTGTCATAAAACGATTGAACTTTATTGATAAACAATAGACAATAAAGTTATGTACATTACAATAAGACCAATCACCAAGCGAATTGAAAAATTCCATTTATCCCTACAATATGCTTAACTATATAAAAAAAAAAAAAAACATAACACGATCATAACACAGTAAATATCAAAACCTACCATATAATATAAAAATTAAACCAAACCCATTTCTCATAAAGACACTCACAGATTTCATATCTAATCAACAAACTCAGCATTGTTAAATTCATACAAAAATATATATACATAAAAAGGGAGAATGAAAAAAAATCACAATATGACTCCCGACCACGCTCACCCATCACAGTGAAGAAGATTATGTGTCGTTGTTTTTAGAAAACCAATCAAATAAGGATCAACTTACATCCAAGTCCATACCTCTGTTCAGTTCATAACATTATAAGCTTATAAAAATTATAGATATTATAACATAAAAATGAAATGTTGGGAACTCAATTGTATTGAACTTCCATTAACTAATGCATAGTGACTTAGATGGATAAATATGTTTTATTTACCTTATACACCAATGGAAAGATAAATTATTCCCTATGGATAAAACTAGTATGGGTTACTTATTAATTTTTTTTACGGTGACGTCCAACTGGAACAGTGAAGAGTGATGTCAAACAGAAACATGAATAGTAATGTCAAACAGGAACAGTGGTGTCAAACAGGAACAGTGAAGTCAAACAGGAACATGAACAGTAATGTCAAACAGAAACAGTGAACAGTGCACAGTGATGTAAACAGGAACATGAACAGTAATGTCAAATAGGAACATGAACAGTGAGGTCAACATGAACAGTGACATTAAAATAGGCAAGATGAACAGTGAATAGTGATGTCGAAATAGGCAACGTGAACAGTGATGTCAAATCGGTTTTTATTTTCTCCATTAAAGACGTAAAATCAAATCAAAATGTCTAGTGAATCGTATTTACATTGGAAAAAAAAATAGGGATAGAGTTTTACTCACATCTTTTTGCAAGAATCCCAAGATTTGAACAAATTTCTTCCTTCAGCACCTCCCACCTTTTTCAACGTAAGTTTTTCTTTTCTTCTGTGTGTATTCAGAGAGAAAAAAATGAGGTTAGGGTTTAAATGAGTTTTTAATTAGGGTTTATTTGGCTAAACACAACCATCACTCATCTCTTATTATTTTAACATTTATTTCCCTCTAACCAATACCCTAACCATTACTTCATGAAAGCCCAAACCCAAGCCCAAGAAAATTGAATAAAATCCATCAAGATTAGGGTTTAACTAAAGTAAATGTGCACCCTATTTTTTAGAGTGTGACTAATTAGTTTACTCAAGGCAAATGTCTTATTTTTGGGTTTTCAAATTTTGGCTAAACACACACACACACTTTATTCTATTTAGCAATGGCAAACAAAACAAATATTTTTTTTCCAATAATTGAGATTACAACATATGCCACAATTAATAAATACGAAATTTTTATATTTATTTAATTAGGCAGGTATTACAACCCTTTTTTTTAAGGCGAGCTGGGTTTTTAAGGATCTCATAACCTATCAACTGAGCGACCTATAGGTCAACACCCATTAGAAAGTAACCATGCCGCAGGTGGGATTCAAAGTTAGCTCTTCTTAGTAGTGTTCCCTCTTGCATTGTCTTACCTGAGACAAATGCAAACAGTTTTGAACTCAAACCATCTATTATTCATCTGCTGCATTTTTTATGGTTTTGAAAAGGAAGACCCTGATCTTCATGTCAAAGAGTTTCTTGACATCTGCGCCTCCTTGAAGTACCAAAACTTTTCTGACGATTCGGTCCGTTTTAGGTTGTTTCCCTTTTCTTTGAAACATAAAGCGAAATCATGGTTAAATGCATTAGAGACATGATCCATCACATCATGGGATGCGTTGTCAAGAAAGTTCTTGACAAAGTACTTCCCCATTCATAAAACGAATGCCCTCCGACGAGATTTATCTAATTTTCAGCAAAAAGAGGTTAAACATTTCTATGAATGTTGGGAAAGGTTCAATGAACTCATTATCAGGTGTCTTCATCACGGATTTGAGAAGAGCGACTAGTTCAATACTTCCAAGACGATTTAACTCTTCAAAACCGTCATATGATTGATGCCCCTAATGGTGGGTCACTAATGAAAATGAGTGTCAATGAGATATGAGAATTTTTGAAGCGCTTTCTGAAAATTCTCAACAATGGGATTATTCAAGAAAGAAGTTTGATAGGCGTAAGGGCGGTATACATATTGTCATAAAACGATTGAACTTTATTGATAAACAATAGACAATAAAGTTATGTACATTACAATAAAACCAATCATCAAGCGAATTATCAAATCCCATGTATCCCTACAATATGCTTAACTATAAAAAAAAAAAAAAAATAGAACACAATCATAACACAGTAAACATCAAAACCCACCATATAATATAAAAATTAAACCAAGCCCATTTCTCAGAAAGACACTCACATATTTCATATCTAATCAACAAACTCAGCATTGTTAAATTCATACAAAAATATACATAAAAAGGGAGAATGAAAAAAACTCACAATATGACTCCCGACCACGCTCACCCATCACAGTGAAGAAGATTATGTGTCGTTTTTTTTAGAAAACCAATCACATAAGGATCAACTTACATCCAAGTCCATACCTCTGTTCAGTTCATAACATTATAAGCTTATAAAAATTATAGATATTATAACATAAAAATGAAATGTTGGGAACTCAATTGTATTGAACTTTCATTAAATAATGCACAGTGATTTAGATGGATAAATATGTTTTATGCACCTTATACACCAATGGAAAGATAAATTATTCCCTATGGATAAAACTAGTATGGGTTACTTGCAATAGCTAATAGTGACTTGCAAAATGATTATCATGCATACTATGTTGAGCAAGTCAACTCTTTTGATGCGATGCGGCGACCTGGCAATAATTCGTAACCTAACTATTACAATTTAGGGTTCGCCAAACATCCAAGTCTCTCCTGGGGGCCCACACCAAGGGGGACCTGGTATTGTCTCCCAGGCTCTTCAATCCCCTAGCCTGTTAGGCCCCACCTTAACCAAGTTTCTTCATCCAACACATCAAGTTTAAAGGAAACGGTTAATCGGTTTTTTGCAGCACTCAGAAAGTATAATTGAGCAAAATTCTAAAGACTTATCTGAGTTGAAAGCCATGACTCAACACCAATCTCAAGCCCTCAATAGACTTGAGATAGTTGTGAGTAAGATTACTCAGTGTTCTTTTGAGAGAGAGCTTGGGAGATTTCCTAGTCAACCTGTTTCAAACCCGAAGGGTTAAATCACAGTTGGTAGTACATCTGAGTCACGCCATGAAGATGTCCAATCTTTATTACCCTTAAGAGTGGAAAACATGTTTACAATCGAGTACAAGTGCCCGATTCGAGTGTTGTTGCATCTTCGTCTCAGTCAAAGCAGGTTGCTTCTTCATTTGATAAGGAGGCTGATAAAGCCTCACCTTCTAAAGATGTGCCTTTTGACTCTGACCCCACTCAGACATCTTATTTGCCTAGGGCACTGTTTCCATTACGGTTAGCTCCAGCAAAGAAAGAAACAAATGCTAATGATGTAATGAAAATTTTTAAACAAGTTCACATTAATATTCCATTGCTCGATGCTATTAAGCAAGTTCCTATCTATGCCAAAATTTTGAAGGATCTTTGCACACATAAGCGAAAGATACATGTGCAAAAGAGAGTCTTCCTCACCGAGCAAGTAAGCTCAATTATTCAACATAGAACCTCGCCTAATTATAGAGATCCTGGGTGCTCGACTATTTCTTGTGTTATCGGTGATCATATCATAATATGTTCCTGGACCATAACCCTCCCTCCCCCCCCCCAAATCAAAAAAGAAAAAGAAAAAGTAAGACATAAGATAAAACTGCCAAGCTTAAATAATGTATGTACCTAGTACATGCAATCTATGTTTCCCCTAGTTTACTTTGTTTTCATCATTTCTCTTTATGGAAAACGAACTTAAACCGTTGTTTTCCTATTTCTCTTCCTTGTGTTTCACCATTTCTCTTTATGGAAAATGAACTTGAAACAAGACTTTGTACCATTCTTAATGAAATGAAATAATTTGCAAAGAGACTTTGTACCATTCTAAAATTTTGGCAAACAGCCTAAAACCTTTCCTGGATTCAGTCATCTCCCCTAATCAGGGAGCTTTCCTGAAAGGGCGATATATATCTGATAATGTTAGCTTAGCCCATGAGACTTTCTTTCAAATGAAAATTTTAAAAGGGAGATCTCAGGGGTGGATGACTATTAAAATGGATATGGAAAAAACTTATGACAGAGTGGAACGGTCATTCTTATTGCAGATCTTTAAACAATTGGGTTTCTCAGATGAATGGAACTCTATGATTGAAAAATGTATTTCCACAAACTCCCTGCAGGTCCTTCTCAATGGCTCCCCTTTACCAGTTTTTAATCTTTACGTGGCATTAGACAGAAAGATCCTCTATCTCCCTATATGTTTATCCTAGTAGCGGAGGCCCTTTCCCGCTTACTAATGAAGGCAAAAATGTCTGGTACCATCAAACGTTTTCGAGTCAGAAGGCAAGCTCCGTCTTTCAGCCATCTCCTCTATGCAGACGAGCTTATTATATTCTGTCGAGCCTCCTTGGCTGAAGCTCACACAGTCAAAGACATTCATCACCAATATTGTGTGGCTTTTGGCTAGGCAGTGAACTTTGACAAGTCGTCCACGTTTTTCAATGCAAATGTTCATCCAAAGCATGCCAAGATGATCAATAGAATCCTGGGTACATAGTCTTTCAGGACAAATGATAAGTACCTGGGATCCCCTTTACTCTTCTCAAAGCACAAGTCCAAATATTTTCACTTCCTGCTCGATAAGATCTCTTCCCATCTAGCTAGCTGGAAGTCCAAAGTATTGTCCCAAGCAAGTCGTACGATAATGATCAATGCGGTCCTTAACTCTATCCCAATTTACATGATGAAGACTTTCCTTCTTCTTGCAAGCCTATCAAATTAAATGGATGCTCTCTCGTCTAACTTTTGGTGGAGTGGGCAAGATACAAGAATAGCCAAACATCTGTGTACTTGGGATAAAATTTCAAGACCGTGTCCATTAGGCGGGCTCAAAAAATTTGGCCATGTTGGCAAAGAGTATTTGGAATGCTTTATCGTCCCCAAACTCTCTAAAATCCCAGATTATCTGAAGCATTTATTACCCTTCAAAGTCGTTCTTCCGACTAGCAAAGACCTCAGCTCAAGCCTCTTTTGCTTGACGAGGATCTTTTAAGGCTCTAATACACATGAAGTTGTTCCTCCACTATTAGGTGCTATCGGGGAACCAGTCATGGGTCAAACCCGATTTCTTGCTCGCTGATTGTGTACGGAATCCTTTTCCGCCTGACGCCCCAGAGTGTTCAGGACCTTTGGATTAATTCTCCCTCTAAAACACCCCCCTTTTAAACACTTGGTTCTCCGCACCAATGGTCTAGGATATTCTCGACATTTGTATTTGGCGAACACTGTCGCATGATCTTCTAATCTGGAATGGGGGTAAGAAAGGTGTTTTTTTGTCAAAAGTGCAACCCGCGCCTTTTCCACTCCTAATTCGGCTAGCACGTCTATGCCCTCTATTCAACAAAAAAATTTACGTCACATCTGGCACATAAAAACATCTCCCAGTGTACTTATTTTCCTCTAAAAGGTTAGCCAAGATCTCCTCACCACTACTGCCAACTTGATAAGGGTCCATGTTCCTATCGACAACATATGCTGATTCTGTAATACTCATGAAGAAGAGACTTTTCACCTCTTCTTTCTATGCTCGGTGGTAAGCCGCTTTTGGCTCCTTTCCCTGCTGCCTTTTCACTGGCGACACCACTCCTTATCGATAACCTCCATCTGGGATGCTTTCCTCTTTATGTGGGAATCCACCAACCAATCTAGAGTTGACACCAAGGAAATGTTGTCCAAATTCACGGTGGTCCTCCTGTCTATTTGAAGGATCCGAAACAATATTGTGTTTAACAAATCCAAATTCAGAGTCCCATTGTTCTCCTCCACCTTCAATCACATTTGGTCATCATGGTCAACTCAATGGTTCTCTTCCCCAGAGACCTTCCCCACACTCAAATTCTCTACTATCACCCAAATTTTAGACTCGGGCAGTTTGGAGGGGTCCTCTTTACATTCTGCTAATCGGGGGGGACACTCAATTCTCTGACATGATTATTCTCATTCAGAACCAGTTAGCTTTTGTCAACTCTCATCTTCCCCATCCTAGTCTGCCTCCCTCAGAGTCTTTTCAGATGGCCTCAGATTCAGTGATCGTTAATTTTGATGCTTAGTTCTTTGCACATTCTTAGCAGGGTGCTATTGGAGTAGTTGCTATGGATTTGGAAGACAATGTTCTTGCTACGGTGTCTAGTCCAATCTGGGGAAATGTCATGGACAGTACTATGCTCGAGTTCCATGCAGGCGAGGCAGCTCTTTTGTTGGTTCAAACTCAAAGGTGGAGAACATGTCTTGTTTTAGGAGATTCTGCTAACTTTATGCAGGCGGTCCCTTCACATGATACTACCCCATCCTTTGTTTTGGAGTGGGCATGGAAATAGGGATGGCAGTGGGGCGGATTTTCAAGGATATCCGCCCCACTCGCCTCGTTTGGGGCGGATTTGGTTAAGGGTATATGGAGGTTGGGGCGGATACGAATATCCAGATTATATCCGTTTATTACTCGGGGCGGATACGGATTTAACCATATCCGCCCCGCGGATATCCGTTTAACGGATTAAATTACTAGAATACCCTTAACTATAAATAGGGAATACCCTCGTCTCATTCTCATAATATTCTCATTTGTAATTTGTTTCATTTGTTTCTCATTTCTCACAAAACTCACAACGAGGTGGTCGAAGGGTCTGCCTCAAGGGTGGTCGAAGGGTCGGCCTCAAAGGGTGGTCTCGGCCTCAAAGGGGTGGTCGAAGCCTCAAAGGGTGGTCGCAAGGTGGTCGCTGGGTCGAACAGTGATCTTGGCCTGATCTTGGCCTCAAGGGTGGTCACAGGGTCGAAGGGTGATGATCTCGGCCTCAAGGTGAGTCGCAGGGTGGTCGAAGGCCAGATCTTTGATCATAGATCTTAGATCTCTGATCACAGATCTCTGATCTCGGATCTTTGATCACATCTCAGATCGATCTCTGATCTGAAGACCAAAGATAAATTTTATAATCTCTGGTATCTTTATATTTTTTGTAATATTTTGTAATTTTTGTAATATCTGAGACAAAATATATTTTTTGTAATTTCTGAGAATGCAGTGCTGTTGTTATGTAAAAATTGTATCAGGCGGGGCGGATCGGTTGGGGCGGGGATTCAAAACCCACCTATGAACTTATTTTATGCGGATATTCGGGGCGGGGCGGATATCCACAAATCCGTCTAAGGCGAGGGCGGTTTTGAAAAATACTAATAAACGGATATGCGGGGCGGATTTTGACCCTCGCAATCCTCAGTGGGGCGGGGATGGATTTGCTTAAATCCGCCCCAATCCACCCCGTTGCCATCCCTACATGGAAACCTCTCTTTTGTAATATTAGTCAACTACTTATTTTGCTCAAAAATTGGAAATGTATGCATATAAGAAGTCTCAACTCCGAGGCTCGTGCCCTTGCTGCGAGAGCGGGGTCTAATCTCGGTAATTCTTATTATTAATGCATAATGCTTCATCAAAAAAAAAAATTGTAAAGGCAAGAAGTAAAATCATGGACAAAGCCAATGCGGTACTAACTAGTTGGTAGAGCTGTGGTAGATGGAACCACAGATCAAGAGTTCAAATCCTGCCAGAGGCATTTCTGATTTAGTTATGGAATCTTGTTAAAAACCTAGCAACAACATGGACAAAGAACAATGTTTTCTAGAAATCATTCTAGCTAAGAAGGTTTAATGTCCATCAAAATTCATAAATCTATGAACTAATCCTCTCATTCATCCCGACTTCCTTTTTCTTCTCATCAACAATAGATCCAAAATAACACTGCCACCAAAGAAACTGGTCGACGCAGAAAGGGGTGGTGGAGGATAATAAGACAATGGGTACACTGGCTCTTAGTAAACAAAGACCTCAATGACATGACCGACACTTCTTCCACATCCCCTGTGGAGTTTGTTTTTGGTGTCCATCTCTTGAGTCATGGGATTAGGATCATTGTACATAGCGAGAGGAAAAAGGAAAAAATGGGTGAATGAGAGGAGAGGAAAGCAAATGATATTAATTTAAAGCGATAAAGAGAGATGGGATTTGAAGAAGAGCGGTTTGCGTGGAGCCTATGGTGGTGTCATACTTCTGCGTAATGTGAGTATTTGATACGAGTCACTTAGTTTAGCAATGCATTTTCTCTTTCTTTTATCAAAATGTAGCATATGTGACGCTTCGCAAAGACAAGTGAGAAGAGTTCTCCTCCACCGATGAGTTCCAAGAAATATGTTTCTCGAGTCAGTGAGAACCGGAAGGGAAGAATTGTGAAGCATCCACCAACAAAGAAAATTGGTAGAGTATAACATCTCAAAGACAAGCAAGAAGAGTTCTCCTCCACCGATGAGTTCTTTGTGTTGTTATTGGAAGCCCTATATTTGTCTTAAAGAAGTTTCAATTTAAAAAGAAGGGTTGTAGTCGTGGTTGGTGATGAAGAAGGTCACTTGTAGACGATGGAGAAGAATTTGTTATCCCTCGAGTGGGCAACTGTGAAGGTAATCGCCATATGTAATGATCATATAGATGGAGATTGACAATTTATTTCACATTTGATCATCATCTACATGATCATAACATGTGGTCATTTACTTCACCATTGTCCATTCGAGGGCTTTCAGATTCTTCCCCACTCTTTTGTTTCACAGCCCGATAACAAGAACAGTGGTTCCCAAGCCAGTGAGAACCAGGAGAGAAGAATATTGTGAAGGCACCAGCCACAAAAATGGTGAAGAACATCTCCAAGACAGATGAGAAAAGCTTTCCTCCATCAAAAACGTCTCTACATTCTGATGGGAAGCCTGTCTCTGTCTTGAGGAAGTTTCAGTTCAAAAGAAAGCTTGTTATCAAGAAAGTCAAGGCCAAAACACAGAAGAAGGTGAAGCAGTTGTAGATGGAGAAGGATCTGAAATCCCTTGAGCAGTCAACGGTGAAGCTAAGTCAATGGCCATATGTAACGATGATGATCAGATGTGAAATAAACAATAATCTTCAGTTTTTGTTCCAAAAGTGTCAATCTACTCTATTATGTGTTTTTAGATTGTGTGAACTCTACACACCTGGTTCGTTATTTGATTGTATTGGTCTTTAATGGGGCTAATGAAGCTAGTCAGATTGACGTTAATTTGAAATAAACATGAAATTAAAGGTAACAAATCTTTCAAACTCTGATTTAATGGCCTGCCATAATAGTTTGAGCAATAAAACACAACTGTTTTCTACAACTGTCTTCTTTCCCCCTTTCCTTTCAGTTTGAGTCGAATTATGCACCAAAAAGAAATTTCAGTAAAGTGGCAAACACGCTAGTAATCATGCAGAACGTGGCGCATGCACAATCCAAATAAATATTCGATGATTATAAAATGTTACTGTAAGTAAATAAGTTTTAAGCAATTACCTATTAGAACCTTATTACGAAGCAAAATTGTCTATATATGACTCCCAACAACTTGCAGATAGGCGATTTTCTGTCATAAATTAACAAATCCTGGAGTATCACCATCTTCCTGGAAAAATTATGAGTATAATTCCTGACTCGTCTTCCTGGAAAAATTATGAGTATAATTCCTGAGACTGGTAATTAAGAAGAATAAGAATTTAAGAACTGTGACTCTTTTTCAAATTGTAATTTCTTACGAAAAGGGTATCCACAGTCGACCAAAATGTTTTTAGAAATCCACCTAACAAATTTTCTTCAACGTAAATGGATAGAAGAGTTGTAGTCAATCTCTTGTCGAGCACCTTCACAAAAGGTACCCAGGCCAATTATTTAAAAAACGAGCAAACTAACAAAATCTACCAATTCCAAATTTTTTGGACAGGTAAATACTACAGAAGGTGCTTGAGAAGGAGCTGGTTTCTTATAGTTTTGATCAATTTTGGAGGCGTTCAAACAAACAAGATCTTCCCTTTTGGGGATCAACCTCGATGCCCTAGGGCAAAATCGTGGGCAAATGAACTCTCTCGTATGGAGTGCTCTGGGTTAAAAGCAGTGTTGCAAAATTGCTAGACGGTAGGCGGGCAACGAACAGGGAACTAGCGCCTAGAGGACTAGGCGGAGCCTAGGCGATTATTTATTTGTTTATTATAATTTAAACATAATCGCATATATATTGCTTCCAATTCAATGCCAAGATACATATGTAAAATGTATTAAAAATAAATAAAAATAAAAGAAATTTCAAAAAATTTAAAACAATTAAAAATTAAATAAAAAATTAAGTAAAAAATTAAAAGAAATTTCAAAAATTAAAAATTAAACGAAATTTCAAAAACCCGCCTAGGTGGCCGCCTACGACTCCCATCGCACCTGAGCGACTCCCAGCCCACCTAGCACTTAGCCCCGCCTAGGCCGATTTTTAGAACACTGATTAAAAGCAGGGAAATGATTTGACTCAAAGCCACTTCCATACCAAAACCCAATGGATTAAATGCAAGAAATAAATATCAATTTGGATATTTACCTAAATATGAACATACTTGAGTAGATGAATCCAGGATGCCACCGAACTTCATTACCAGCCCTATTCTGCTACATACTTCTTCACACCAAAGACATGACTTCTGACATCCTTTGTTAATTCGAGCACAGAAATAATTTGTAATTCAACATGGTTCTTCAAAATTTCGATAGTGCCCGACTTGGTTAACAAACCGGTTGGATAACGTGTAGGGATCTTCTCAAATGTAGAACTGCGTCATTGAAAGAAAAACAAAATGGTAGCACAAATCGAGATTGCTTCATCATGCAATAAATGTAAGTTAAAAAATTTACACTTCTGTTCCTTACCCAATTCTGCAACAAAACCTTTTGCTGCTAACTTCTTCATTAGTTGGACCAAGCATATGAACAAAACACTTTTTGAATGCCAATGGCGCATCGAAATTCTTAAAGAGAAGTTTTCCAGTAAAAGCCAGGAAGAAGAATCTATTTTGACAAAAATGAATTATCTAAAAGCAAAACAAGGATATCAATTGAATACTTAAAACTGCAAGTTCAGAATTGTTCCCAAGATTTATCTGAGAACTGAAAAATAATTTCTATATTATTTATACAAGGCCAGAAAATAGTGTACTATATCCAATTGAGTTAACATAAACTGATATGGATATGATCAGAATCTCATTGACAAATCACTGTAGATAGCAACAGAACAAATCACATTACAATAACTCAATACTCATTCTTGAAAATACAACATAGTACTACAGCCACAACTAAAGAAAGTACATATCCTTAGTGTCCAAGTCCCTAAAACTTCACACCTCCCACTTAAGCAAATACCGGAGGAAGAACATACTAGTGAGCAAATAAAAGTAGGAAGAAACAGTTTATTAGGCTACAGTATTCTCCTGAAGTGTAGAAGCATCGGGTCTTAATGTGCAGGAATTCGTTATCTTGTATACACAAAAGAAGAAGAAAAAAAAGATTTAATAAACTAGCAGTAGTGACCATCTCTCTTGCTTACCAATGTCAACACTTGAACCCTCTGCAAACCATCAACCACAGTATAATGATGACAGCAAGGACACTTCCACCAACCATCAATTTCAATCTGAGGTTCTGCAGCCACATCCTCCGTCGAAGTTGCCTGCCTTGTCTCTGAAAGCTGTCCGCCTGAAGAGGACAGCATATTTTTGTGTTATAGCGTATCACTTTGTAACCACAGTAGACAAAAAGTTAATAATAGCATAACAATTTTGGTTATTCAATTTTTTGTTTGTTTCACTATGGGTAGTTTAATTTTATGCATTTTTAGATTCCACCCAAGGGTGGTGAAATATGAGAAGAAAAGTAGCTGGTTGCATTAAATACACTTCCTAGAACTTCAACTAATAAGTGAATTTTCCACGCTCGAACAGCACAGGAGATGAGCGTCCATTAAAAAAGACGAAACAAACCTGGAACTGAAGATTCTCTGTTTTATCCACCAGAAGTTCAATTTTCTCCCCACGATCCAGAACCTGAAATAGAAAAATTCCAACGATCCATCAGATCAAGAATTTGCTGAAAGATTTGCCAAGGCTTGACAGAGCATTTAGAAAGGGGAAAAAAGAAAAGAAAAAGGAAGGAACACAGCACATATTTTGATGGAAGACAAGGCAACATAAACAAAACTCCTGCGGCTGCAAAAAGCAATCATGAAATGCAATGGATGGGGAACCTTTACGTTCGCTTGAAGAGTTCATTCATCCAAAACCACAAGGCAAGAATAGAAAAAATAGATTTGCACAGCACAAATAAAGAAATGGTAATTTTGTAATTCTCATACCCATGACAGATTCCGAAATCTACATTTCATCCATTGTATCTTCTAAACCAAATGATAATATCACTTACAACCTCAACAAGAATATTGTTAGGACACTCTAAAAGGGCGACACAGTCCTCCTGCATGATTTCCCATATAGTGTTATGACCAAGAATGCACCGACTCCACGCGTCACATACGTGTCGAACACGAATTCGCGCCCAACACACGCTGGACACGTATTGGACACGGGGTCAACGGTCAAAATTCGTTGACCCGGTTGGACACGGCCTGAATACGGTCCGGACACGGTCCAGACACAGTCCAGACCAAGTCAAAATGCGTTGACTGAAAAATTTGCAATTAAAACCGAAAACCCTTCCTCGCAAACCCAATCCTTCCTCCCACACAGCGACAGCACAGGAAAACCGAAAACCCTAACTCGCAAATCCCCTAAATCAGATCGATCAATCGATCGACGGAGGTAGAGAGAAAAGAATCAATCAATCGATTTCGACTGACACGAAAAGATCAATTTCGACAGAAAGGACTGAGGACTGAGGACTGAGGACTGAGGACTGAGGAGAAATCGGGTTCGACAAAGAGGAATAGATTGATCGACAGGGTCTATGGCGTCCTCATCAACACCAGGTACCTTCGATCGATCGATTTTGTTTGTTTGTTTTTTTTCCTGCTATTTTCTTTGTTATTTTTCCTGCGATTTCATCGATCGATCCTGCGATTTTTTTATTTTTTTTTTGCGATTTTGTATTTTGTTTCCTTTTTTCCTGTGATTCGTTTTTTTTTTTTTTCATGTTTTTTTCCTGCGATTCTTTTTTTTTCCTGTTTTTTTTATTTTGTTTTCCTGCGATTCCTTTCTCTTTAAATATATATGAAAGCATGCACATATTGGCTTGCACCTATTTTTTTTCCTGTTTTTTTTGTTTCTTTCTCTGCATATATACGAAAGCATGCATAAAATACTTCAAATACCACCTATTGGCTGAAAACTAAATAAGAAACTAAAACTGGTTTTAGGCCAAGTAACTAGAGATGATCTTTGAAAGCGTGTGACAATATTAAGAAGACCAAGTGAAGGTAGGGGAAACCTTAGATGGACATGTAACTTTTGTCAGAAAGAGTATACGGGATCTCGCTAGTTAATGAAGAAGAAGAGATGTAGCCGCCTCGCTGGTGAGTTTTTGAAATTATCAATTTACATTTTATTTACATTATCAAGTTAATGAAATTATATTGCTTATGCTTTATGAGTATGACTTGAGCAATTGAGCTTGACTTTATGATGTATTTATAAATTTGAATGTTTTATTGATATGTTTGGATTGTTTAATAGTATTATTAATTTATTTATGATTTTATGTTTTTATGAGTTAAAAAAAAAATATTAAAAAATTAAGTTTGACCGTGTCGCCGAGTCCTATTTTTTTGAAAATTGCCGAGTCATCGTGTCATATCCGTGTCCGAGTCCGTGCATCTTTGGTTATGACCCTTAGAAGTGAAGAATACATGCGTAAAGAACGTTGGTTAAACATATTCTTGTGATTGATATAATATTCTTTACAGTTACACATCAAGGTGCATTTTTAACTTTTAAACCCAATGGCCAAATTTACCCTTATGGGGCGAATTTCAAGCCAATGACATTTCACAAAGGCAAAAAAACCCGAGAGAGGCATTTTCCATTGATAGGATGTTAGATTGGCTTCCCATGAGTAAAGAAAATCATGCATTTCAAGAGGATTTCAATCCAAACAAAGACATGCATTTCTTTATTCCATAGAAGTCAAATTTCTTGGGAATTTGAAGCTAAACCACCTACACAATGAACCCAAACGGAATGTGACAATTCTTGTACTTTTTTTTTTTTGTTTCTATGCGAAGTGGCATACAATTGGTTATTTATTTATATATTTTATTAAAAAAGAATCAGAGCTTTTATGGATCACATAACCATACTATGTTGTGGCAAGATTCCAGACCCCCCAACTGTGAGACCAACCACCACAATTATTCCCACCTAAGCTAGCTGGCATTTTTTAATCAATAACAAAACATCAAATTCAATAGCAAAGCAACAAGAATATAAGGCAGGAGAGTGAGAAACTCTTGATACACAAACGTAACAAACCATAAACAACTGAAAAAACAAAAAACCAACCCATAAACAACTAACTAGCTCGCAGATTGCCACACCCAAACATACAATCTGAGAATGGAACGGCACGGGCATACAATTGGCTGCTAATATCATGCTTGAGGGCAACGGGGTACTAGCTCAGCTAGCTAGTAGACTTGTGGCGAAAGGAATTACAAGTCCAAGGTTGGAACCCGTTTAATGGTTCTGCGATCCAATAAAACCTTGCTCGCCTCTAAAAACAAAAAAATCATGCTTGAGGGTTATTTTTTAAGCTCAATGACAAACTACTATAGAAGTGACTGCAACCAGTGTTAGTGAATCGTGAATCGTATAGTAAATCGAAAAGATAAGATTTTGATTTAATCGTAAATCGTAAGATTCATAATATTATAAGTATATGTATCTAAATTAATAAATATCCATAATTTATACCCAAATAAAAAATCAAATATGTAAGAGGGCATTTTCATTAAATTTGTAAGTTTTTAATAATATAAAATGCCTTTTGTGAAGATTTGTAAGTGGAAGGCATGGGTTTTGTGGCCTATGACTTATCATTATGTGTTTTAAAACATAAAAAGACTTGGTCATAGTGAATATTTCTCAGCATTAATCTTTAGAAGCTCATGTCATGGACCTGATTTTGTATGTCAAATTTAAAATATACACCCACAATGATTTAGGCCATTTGGTAAGGCCCATTATATATACTATTTAGGTAACTATATTACTATGCACTGAATTTAACATAAATTCTGATTATTTTACTTACCCTTCATTATAATGTGTTTTGAATTAATTTGTGTTGATTATTATTTAAACCCAATCAATCCTCCACATGTCAACATGCGTAGCTACATGTTCAAAGCAAGCAAGCCATTAAAGTTTCTCTATCTAGAGAAGTGGAAACACTTAAATGAAGTGCTATAACATCACCATTAATAACTCAACACATAACACCATGAATGAAGTGACATAACATCACCTTAATAACACATCACACAAGACCACTTTTACTCTCTCCTCTTTAAAGTCTCAACCTTCACTTTCATTTCTTCCCCTTTCACTCTCCCATCTCTCCCCCAACATCACTTTTTCTCACTCTGTGTCACTTTTTGTTTTTTCTGATGGCTTCAAAATCAGCTAAAGAAGTAACAGAACAACCCCACCCATATTTTTTTTTCCACAAATCTTTATTCTTTCAATCTGGGATTCTCTAAAAAAAACCTACACAAGGTGACAGTGATAGGAAACATCGCAGCAGAGAATTTGATTCAGAGGTTGGTAAAAACATGGAAGCACGCGAAGATGTGGCCAGAGAAGATCGAGAAGAAGGAAATGACTGTAATCCTTTTTTTTCTTGTACTTGTTTTCTTGTATTTATTTGGATGTATTCCTCCTCAACGCAATCGCACGATCATGTTACAATCACGATTTAAACCTTGAATCGGGGACGATTCACACCGATTTAGGTGAAACCCGATTTAATGGGTGATTCAAATCGGTTATAGACCAAGTCGAGTCAAATCGCCGATTTGACTCGCAATTTTGAACGATTCATACAACACCACTGCAACCCTATACACCCACGTCTTTACAAATTTATATACGCTCGCAGCCTTGCAATCATCACCTATCAAAATGTCCAACTTGAAAGCTTGAAATTGATGTAAGCACTAAGTTATTAATGCGGCAAAAAATCGCCGATTAATCGCAATTCAAAGTTTGACCGAACAAAACTGGGTGAAATCGGTTGGGGTTTAGTGATCATCGGTTAATCGGCGAGTCCCCAATTAATTGGCCCAGCCGACTCGCCGATATATCTATATGTTAGAAAGATTGTTTGTAGTAATATAAGTGTTACAACCTGCAAAATTAAATTCATTAGATTAATTAGTAAAGTAATATATGACTATGATTAATTAGTAAAGTTATATAATTATAAATCTACACCATTTTATTAATTATTTATTTATGTAATCTATGACTATGATTAAATTTTAGAAATATATGCTTTGAAAAAATTGGTCGATTAAATTCAGTTAATCCCACTTAATCACATTTCGGTCTTGGAACCACCGCTTTCCGATTTAACTGCATAGTGTAAGCATTTATATACAGTTACAGCCAGTGTAGTTAAAAAAACGCTTAGGTGCGAGGGGCAAAAAGGCAAAGAGTTGCACCCCATTGCATCCAGGCACACCTTTCTTCATGAAGCGCTAATTAAGAGCATTTTTTTAAGTTAATCGCGGGTTGCAGGGCACTAAAAAATGTGCCTTTTGTACATGCCTATTTATGCATGTGGCAGGCACATGTTTTTATTATTTTTTCCCTGATGAAAACCAAACGCTAATAAGCGCAGCCGTCACAAGCCCCAAAAGACCCCTAACCCATTTGTTTTCTGCTTGTGCTGCATTGAGGAGAAGTGGAGAAGACACTCATGCCACAAGAGGAACATTCCAACTTAGAGATGAACAGTATGAGGAGGAAGAAGATGAAAAAGAACAACAATAAGATAGTGATAACCTTGGGGTGGAGGAAGATGATGCAACATCTGATGATGATTGTGATTGAGAAGTTGGGATATGGAGGCTTGGGTCCATGAAAATTGTTTCACTTTTTGATATTTTGTATATTGTTGGCTCAAAATTTTAATGATGTATTTGACATTTTAGTTTGGAATCTTGGTGCAAGTTATATAAATTTTCAAGTTGATATAAGTCTAAAGTACATTAGGTGCAGGCTTTGAGCCTTAAGTGCGCCCTGACTACATTGCCTTGCAGCCTTGAATTACGTCATCAACGTCTAACTTGGAAGTTTGAAATTGATGTAAGCATGCCAAAAATGTGATCAGAAAGTTCCTTCACAATATAGACTAAATAAGCAGGGTAAGGAATAAAGTAGAATGGGAAGAAGTTCATCTATTAAGTGAGTATCATGATATGGCTAAGGTCTCCATCACTGAGAAAAGTGAGATTCATCCCACGTCATAAAGAAAAGGAAAGATCTAGGATACTAGAGATTTATACTCAGATATTGTATACCATATTCCCGATTATTATGGGTAAGGTCTCCATGCCTCCTTCATTTAAACATGACGCGAATCTCAAAGTCTTCATATATTTTACTTAAATATGGAACGACAATCTCAGGCCCAATATATTCTTAGATGAGATTTACATTGATTGAGAAATTGGAAATTCTTCACATACTTCTTCTACCCAATGTCCAATCTCCTTTTCTAATCTAATTCTTCTTTAAAAATATTGTGTAAGCAAAGGTAGTTTGGAGATCAACACTGAAAGGACAGAGAAAAAAGAGACTAAAGCACAATGGAAGAAACATGTACCTTCTCAATGTTGTCCATCATTATCCCCTTGACCTCTGTAATTTGTGCCCTTAGTTTGGATAGCTTACTCATCTCTTCTGGATGATTTGTGCAGTATTGCATGTGCTCCTTAAGAATTGGCCTGTTTCAAAATAGGGCATTTTCACAAGCTCACACCATAGTCACAGAAAAGAAAGGTCCACAATATGCAGAAGGTTATTGGTTTTTACATACCCGAATTCCCTGTCAAGATTGTAGGCAATACTAAATTTGTCCTCAAACAAATCATCTTCATCTTCGTCTGCAAGAGGATGAGGACCCTCGTTACCAATACTTGCGCCATAACGCTGTTTAAAGTCATCCTTCACTCTGTCAAGGTACACAAATGGAATACTCCTCCCAACTGCTTCATCTGCAACAACTAGAAAAACTGCAAGACCAGAAACTTTCTAATTAAAGAAAGATTGCCTAGAATGTTAAAAACAAAAGGAAAACCAACTTGATGTCCAAGTAGCCATACCAAATCCAGTGTCGAGGAGGAAGTTGAATGTGTAGCCATCACATGAGTAAGTGTACTTGTTGCTATTAGATGAAAGTTTCTGCAGGCACTGTACTGCAATTGTACTAAAGTTCCCAGCAAACGACGTGTGTTCTGCTAAGACAACAGTTCCCCTTGCAACAAAACTATAAATTAAGCCTTTGTGACTCATGGCTCAGGTACCACTTCGGATGTATTAGAACCAGCAGAGTAGCCAACAGTTGTTTTACCGTAGCAAGATCTACAAGAACCATATTTCTATGTTTATCAAAAAGCAGATTTAGTCCAAAAACAAGATAAGATTCCATGAGAATCTACAACACGAAGTTAAATAGTGAACAAACTTTACTTCATTTACAACATCATTTTCAATAGTTAATTACGTGCCATTAATTGCATCGTGTGAATCCATATCCACTCTACAAACTTTGTGGTTGCTCAACTACTGTTGCTCTATTACCAAGGATCGGTATCTTTGTTTTAGAGGAGTATGCTTTCATTATCCTTTTAACCTTACTTGCAGTGAAACCATTGTCTATTTTTACCTATCATACCATGGGTATGTAAATGGAGCCAATGGTAAGATAACGAAACACCCAATAAATATTGAGTCCTTGACAATAAATTTTACAAATCTCCAATTAATGGTTTTCCCACTAATGCAGTACAAGGGAAACATTTGACCTTTTGTTCTTGAGTGACGTCCCGCAGGGAGGTGAATGATTTTTAGTGTTTAAACCATTAAGGAATTATAAGCTGATAATCACAAAGAATTAAGATTTTATCTACAAAGTTTCGTAAAGCACTTAAAAATCTTGATAAATCAAGAAAACGAGATAGACAGTAAAGCGGGCTAGCTACGAACCCCCACCTGAGACAACCAATTAAATCATGCAAACAATTCTTGAATCTTGCAATCGTAGAACAAGAAAAGATAAACCCTAATTATCAAAAACCAAAGAAATAGACATGAAATAAACCAAATTAGTCCCAAGAACATGAAATTCGAACGGAATACTCACGAAAAAAGAAGGAGAAGCAGTAAACTAAACTCAGATCAGAAACTGATAACTCTCTATGTGTTAAGCGAAGAATTGATTCGTCGTCAAACACCAGTAGCACAGACACGGTGGAAGTGATTCGATCGATTGATCGACACAAAATGAAGTTAAATTATTACAATTGAAGGGGAGATCGAACCTGAAACCAACCCTAGCAAAGTCGATTTGTGTTGGTTTAGTTTGGTTTGGTTTGCTTGGCATGCAAGGCTTCTCTTCTCATGAATTTTATGTTCTCGGCCTCTTGAAGACGAAGCTCTCTCTCTCTCTCTCTCTCTCTCTCCCTCTCTCTCTCACGAAGACTTGTGGGTTACTTGCGTGTTGTTCATGCAAAATGCCAAGGGGACTTTAGAGCACTCTCTCTTTCTTGGACTAATACGTTCCATTTCTTGCATTTGGGCTTGGGCTTGGGCTAAGAATTGTCAACCCGACTACGGTATAGCATTAGAGCACTCTCTCTTTCTGACATTTTCTCAAAGTTTTGTCCAATGCTCTCATACGGTCTCATGTTCTGACCTTGCATAATAGCTTGATGATATATAGCTTAGGACGGTAACATCTTGACTTAACTCAAGATATGGTTATTATTTTTAATTGGACTATTTGATTTGTCGATATGAGTTGTTTGAGATACAATATATTCAATCTTAATCTTTTATTTGTGAATGATATTTAGGATATGCAAAAACTGATTTAAATTAGGTTAACCGACCAAATTGGTTTTCAAATTTGGTTCGGTAACCGAATCGAAATACGAGTAGAAAAAAATTAATTTAAACTAAATCGGTTATAAACGGTTCAAAATCGGTTTACGGTTTTGAACCGGTCGATTAATTAGATATATATAAATAACTAAATAAAAGGTAGGTGTCAATACCTGATTAGTGCAACAAAATGCACTGCAGTGCACCCTATTGCAATAAATCACCCTCCTTCTCTTCCAGTTTTCAATTTCGAGCTAAAATTTGAGTCTATCTAAAATTTGGGTCTATAAAAAAATTAGACATGTTTCAATGAAAGTCTTTTAAGTGTTTGAGCCTGAAATTTCGGCCCAACCGAACCGATCTGAAATTCGGTTCAACCGAATTCTTTGATTTACAAATACAAAATTCGGTTTTAGTTTGGATTTTGGGCAATCCGAATGAAATCGGTTCGAGACTCAAAACCGAACCAAACCGACATTGCCCACCCCTGGTATCTTTTATTTGTGAATGGTAGTTTGATCATCTTAAAAATAAATTATCAATACACGTTGACCACTAATCCTAAAACAAGACTGAAATAATGAATAATTATGGAGGTACTTGGGGCAAATAACAAATAACCCTTGATTATAGTCCGCTTTGGGCCCAACCGGCCCGCACGGCTTTAAAAGACCTCTTACTATGGGGATCCAACCTCGCACATATATAGCACATCACCATCCCACACCCAGGCGATGTGGGACTATGATCTCCCCTTATAACTAGTCCAACCCCTTTTGAAATTCACATACCTATTGAGCTCCAACCCTCATCTTCTCCCTCATATCCGCCCACACAAGGATATCACATTAACTCTTTACTATGTTTAGGTTTCGAACAGTACATTGCAAAGCCTCAAGCCATACACTTATTAGTTGAAGCAAGGTATGTCTCATCCCCATAAAGCGGATTAAGGTCCCCGTGCGGATGAAGGGGTTAACTCTGAATTTAAGTGGTGTTGAAAGTTAAAGAGTTGGTAGGCCAGATAAAAATGGTGATTTTCACGAGTCATGTATTTTTGAGGATGTGGAATATTTTCTTTACGACAGCGTCTATTTGTACGCCAATGAAGATTCTGAGCCTTACATTGGAAGGCTTGTGAAAATGTGGGAATTGCCGGACCATAGAAAGAGAATTAAGGTTATTGGTTGTCCCACTCTCTCTTTCTGTAACCACATGCGAGACAGCACGTCCTGACGCACTCCGGGCTGTCTAGATTTGTTGCATCTTTAGTTCTCTCTGTTTCCCCAAAACAGTCGAGTGACTAAAAAAAAACCACACAACTTATTTAAAGATATGTTCAGTGCCAGTAATTTCTGAAGTACCATAAAATTACTAACCCAAACACAGATCTTGAACCCTGAAACTACTGCACGCTGAAGATCATCATGTTTAAAGGCTAAGCCTATCAGGGGCTACTGCCTACCTTTGTTCAGAACCTTCAACATAAACTGGACAGATTGAGAAGCATCGATAGAGAGAATCAACTTACATGACTAATGTTTCACAAACATACAGCTTTCAAAGAGTGCTGCAAGATCTAAATACACACATTAGAGTTGTTTCTTGTTTCTTTTCTCTTCAAACCAAATGAATTGAAGAAAAATCTGGAGCAGTCTCCAAGAGCATTTAAGCTAAGACGGATACAACATTACAGATCCTTCTCAGCTCAACTAAGCTTAAATCAAGTCTTGTGAACCAAACCAGCTTCTGTCTTCAGCAAAAGCTGCAAGGAACAATCAATTGTTGTTAGGCCTTGAGTCCATTAATAAAGGGGGTTTCCCCTCTGGTTCTCTTAACGTAAGAGACATAGTCAGCATAATGCATTGTGTAGAGCGTGCTTTGGTAACGAGTCAGGGAGATCTGCTTCCGGAGAAACTCAGTGATGGTGCCATTGAAACCAGCTTTGCGCATCAATGTGTCAATGGCCTCGATTGTTGTCCAACCTGAAACCAAAAATCCCGCAGAAATGAGATAAAGGAAGTGAGTACAAAACTCATTTTTTCTCAAGTAGCATTTTCCCGTAACTTTTTGTCAGATGTCTCAAATTATTGAAATAATATGATAGTAAAATATGAATGGAGAACTTTAAAACTAGGGACCATCCCTATGACGAGAGATGGACATTTTCAGAAGGGTTCGTTATAATTTGACAATAGGAACTGCTGAGAAAAGAAGACTAATACTCCTTTAGGTTGGATCATAATATGAGATAGACTACTCGTAGTTTGAGTGGATAGTATCTCGTATTATTAAATTACTATGGGGGCCTTACGAACCAATCAAAATGAAGAAGTAACATCAATAACAATATATGCAAGATATGCTTTCTGGAACTTGATATTAGATCAACAACATATTCATTTAATAGGTATGGGAAAGATCAAAACGTATAAGAGAAGTAGCACTAAAACTATGACAATGAAGCAAAGCAAAACAAAATAAAATGACCAGCATACATGTGATGTGGTTATTTCAGAATCTCTA
Organism: Berberis thunbergii; assembly: GCA_003290165.1. Lineage (NCBI taxonomy): Eukaryota > Viridiplantae > Streptophyta > Magnoliopsida > Ranunculales > Berberidaceae > Berberis > Berberis thunbergii. Next base: position 53,738 of record QNQO01008579.1, read on the forward strand.
AGCATGATGGTAGATAAGATACAAGGTAAATCTGGCTTGAGAATACACACAAATAAGACACATAATCCGTGAAAAAAGTTCCTATGGCATAAGATGAAGGTGGTAGTAAAGTAAGAGCAACAAGAACAACACGCAACAGGAGCGACATGCGTGTAAGTAAAAAAAAACAACTGGAACGACATACGTGGAGGTAAATTGGGATAAAATATAAACAGGAATATTGATGGTGATATAATTCAGAACATTCACAAGATAGAAAGTGTGGAGGTAAAAATTGGGATATAATGCAAACAGTGATATTGATGATGATATAATTCAGAACATTCACAAGATAGAAATAAGTTTTGTTAGAAACTACAATCAAACCTAGACTTCACAAGTCGCATTTCAAAAATTGACAATTTTACAAAGGAAACATCACAAGACGTGCTCCAATTCAACAAACTCTACAGTAGACAGAACATATTAAGGATTAGACTGAAAATGCAGGAAAGTAAAGATCTACCTTCATGTGCTGCCACCTCAGGCAGGTAAGTAGCACTTCGACTCACGTTATAATCAGGGTCAGTAAAACTCAATAATTATACCGTGCTTCCCTACCTGCAAAATTAGAATTTGTTTCAGACATACGGGAAAAAGTTGAAAGGTATGTTGCATAAAAGAAGTAGGGTGATTAGGGGGTGTAGACATGTGCGCTTGTGTTCCTTAATTTGCATATATTATATTCCTTTCATTAGTTGTAAGTTTTTACCTTTGTAGAATTTAGATGTACGAAGTTGATCAGCAAAAATAACTCTGCACCACACACATTTATCATACAAGCTTTTGAAGAAGTTCATCATATTAGTTTTCAAAACATCATTGCTATTTGGCAAAAAAAAAAAATATTTTGTTACTATAAGAAAAACATTATTATCTAGTTCTTTCCTACCAACAAGCATGTGTTATCCAACCAAAGCATACTTTTTCTCATTTTATAGAAAATGGATCTGTGGAGAAAGTTGCAAATCACGAAAAATAATATGAGAGCATCCAAAGACCAATATAGAGAAGAAACAAACCTCCCAGTCATCGTACTGGAAACCAGATTCATAATCAGTCAGAATGGAAACTGTACATTCCAAAGAAGGCAACTCTTTAGGTTGTATGGGGGGGAACCGGCGGTCCCTTAGAGCACTGCAATAAACATGTACAAGTCAAATCCAGAATCTGGTGCAACAAAAACATGTACATAAAGTTTTTTTTTTAAATTCGATTTCAAGCACAGTTTTATGCATAACATGTGTAGTCTTGCATTGACCTGGATGAGTCTCAAATGTGATCCATTTGTATGACCATTGTATTTGAAGTGTGTTTTACAACCGAGTCTATTATAACATGTGGTATTGTGTATCTTTATACATTAGGGACAGAGATAGAGGGCAAGAAGTGCCCACGTACCCCACCACCCTACTCCCAAAGATTTTGAAATCCTTGACCTAGGTATGAAGCTAACGAAGACATCAAGCATATACTTGGGACAAACACACAAATTCTCATTATCCCAACTGCCTCATTTCCAAATCAAATAAATAAAAAAAATTAAACAATAAAATTACCTAGTCCCCCAAGGTTCCACTTGTGTCTAACAAATTGAAGATTTCCAAATCAAATAGACTGTCACTCTGGGGCTTCTTATGGTCCCAAATTGAAGTCATGCATTAGTCATCCATATGCACAAAAGGCTTAATATATCCTAAGCAATGCTAAGTATATTTGTTACATACTCAGATAAGTTTAAGTACCAATGAGATCACATTCAAAGCGTAGGTCTTTGACCAGCAAGCATAATTCCACCTCAAAGCATGTACGTAGAACAGTAAAAAAAAGATTGTATGCCAATACTTTGACCAGCAAATATAATAGACATTGACTTTAAAGGCAAGGAGCTACTTGCTGATCTAACTGCCATTTGATATGCCAGATAACTAGAAAGGATTGTGTTCAATTATTCCCACATTAAAAACGAAAAACATATGTATACATGCAGTAAAGAGAGAGGGATGTTGGTGCTCGCATTCAACAAGTAACTTTTCCATAATTCAAATCGAAAAAAAATACCTTGTTAAAGCATAGTCCTTAAATCCATTTATAATAGCACGGGCTTCCAAAGTTCCTATGCATCCACGCAAACGAGGCTCCCCACCATTCACTATTTTCTTCCATGTAACAAACAGTGGGCTGAAATTGCAAAGTGGTTACATCAAATGTAATTACAAAGAGGATAATAATGCTTGAACTAAATGCAGGGCATCTGATACTGTTATCATGTTATGATTTCCACAACCAAAAATTCAGCATTATTTTACCACCTTATCAAAATTGCCTCATGTGCTGTTTCCAAATGTAGAGTGCTCATTAAAAACACAAACAAGAAGGCAAGGGGGAGAAGGATAACGATACTTTCTAAAGAGACCATGCAGTTTAAAAGGGCTGACAGACATGGATACAATTCTGCCTCTGACTCTGCCTGACTTTTGTAGCCAACTTAGTCCCACTCATAGAGAAACATGATGCTGAAATTTAATGTCATCCACAAAGGTAATATGTGACGAATAAAGGAAAGGGAGTTAAACGAAGTGCTAAGTGGATATCAATTTTCGAGGTAAAAGACTTTGTTCTATGAGAATATTGTATCACCCAAAATTTTCGAAAGCTCATTTTGCTGTACATCACGGATCAAAATTTTACACTCATGTCACCCTTTCATCATTCAAACTGCCCCAAACATTGGACTGCATTTTCCAAAAAAAAATTGGAATATTACTACCGAAATTGCATTGTACATCCAGAATAGAACTAAGGGTGTGTTGGTTGCATGGAATCCTATGCCATGGGAATCCATGAGGGGACCACTACATTTTAGGCTAAATTGATATATCACTCCACATCCACCATTTGGTTTTGTGATCAATGGTGGGAATGAAAGTCCCATGAACATGTGAATCACATGCCTTGGGGGGCCAAGGAGTGGGATTCACATGTTCATGGCACTTCCATTCCCACCATTGATCATAAAATAAAATGGTGGTCAAATGGTAAATATGGAGTGATATATCAATTTAGCCTAAAATGTAGTGGTCCCCTCATGGATTCCCATGGTATAGGATTCCATGCAACCAAACACACCCTAAGAAGACATGATCCCAGGCGGATACTTGGCATGTCCCCACTCTTCCAGGCCCGTTACATGTGTGGTACATGAAACAAGCAAGCATTACAGTTTCACTACAAATGGGGGTGTTTGTTTTCATACAACAATTCAAAACCTTGAATTGATAACAAAATCATTTTGATCCATTATTCCACTGTCCATCAAGCATAAAAAATAATAAATAAAAAAATACCTTAAAAAATGTTATGCTATAAATTTATTAAAATTAAGTTATATGGAGCAGCATTTTAGCAATAAGTAACATCAATCAAAGAAACCCACAATTGCAACATACAAACCCATTAAAGTTAAATATTTTTCAAGAAAATCAGAAAATCTTACTATTGACCCTCGTTGAAGGCTGGTGGAGGCACTTGTTCGTTGTTGTAGTGAGCGATGAGGGTGTCGAAGCAGTAGACCACCATTTCTCGATTTGCAGACACCATTTTGAAGAGCGAGAAACGGTGGATCAAAGGGGCGGATGATCGAAACTTGGAATCAATAATGGATGATCGATGAAGAAGGAATCGTTAATTGCCTCTCTGGTTCCCAAATGATTAAGGGAAAGAAGCTTTTTCTTTGCTCGTAAATGCCTTTCTTTTCGTCTTTGCCTCTCTGATATGGTTGATTACATGTTTGCCCTTGGTCTTTCAAGAAATTACGAATTTGGCCCACGGTTTAGATTCTTGAAGAACCTCTAGGACGGTGCTGGAATCTTTTCTACGGAGCAAGGAAACAACCCCAATTCTAATTGGCAAGGTAATGGGCGAGGAAATCAGCGAGGGACCTCCATCCCCCTCGCGATGTGTGCCTTCCCTCCTCTGCACGCATCACGAGGGGGATGGAAGGTCCTCGCGTATTTCCTCGCCAATTAGACGGACTCAGGAAAGAAATAGCAAGTCTCTCTCGTCCTCTCTCCTCAAAAATTATTTTAGGTCTCTCTCCTTGTTGGGTTTTTCTAATTGTCGAGGGAACACCCATCCCCCTCGAGATGAGCAATAGCGCACATCTCGAGACAAAATGGGTGTCCATCCCTCGCTCTCTTTCCCTCGACAATTAGAAAAGTTGTTCTTTGTATGCTCCTTCACCAATTAGTGTTTTGGATTTTTGGTTTCAAATTTTGAATTTGCAGGAATATGCTTTGGATATTAGACAAGATTTTGGATTTGAATTATAACATGGATTTTGGGTCACACCGCCAGCAATCGTCAATTGGGTTCCCGGCTCCGCATGAAAGGTACCCTAAGTTCCTCCCTAATGCATTAATTTTCGAAGACACCGTCGGAGATTCTGATCCCGATTACTGAATTGTCTGAGACACTACTGAAAGTTCCATTTTCTTTCAATTTCATTTGCCTTTCTTCAAAATTGATGGAAATAGATTAAAGGCGAGATTTTTAGTCATTTTAGTCTTCTGGGTGTCATCAAATTGGTTGTTATGTATTCTCATAGTGGCTTCGAGGAGGAGAGCTGCAGTGTTGGAAGGGATTTGGATGAAGAGGGTGGTATTCAAGTTTTTGCAAGGGGAGGCAGGGAAATCAAAGAGAGCCGAGTTTTGAACATCTGGAGATGATAGAAAGCAAGCATTTTCACACAAGTTAGATGTTACAAGAAGTCGAGCTTTCTGAATTGGGTTTTCTTCTTCTTTGAAACCGAACTAGCTTTTGAGCTGACAACGTATCTCGTTTATGTAGTTGTCTAGAATAAACGGTTCTTGGTCTTCCTTTAATAACTATCTAAGGTGCTTAGAAGAAGCCATTGCAAAAAAACAAAGTACTCACACTGAAATTTGAAATTCTTATTCAAACTTGTTCTATTTCGATTTCATTTCAATCACCATGGGTGGAATGAGAGAATACTTGATGGGTTTAAGTCTGGGGTTTGGGTTTTTCGTGGAGTAAAGGAAGAGAAACAAAAACAAATAAACACAGAAGACAAAGCAGAGTGAGAAACAGAGAGAGATTGGAGACTTTGTTTCTGCAAAGGGTGGGCACACAACAACACTTGGTGGTGGTTTGCAATACAGAATGGTTTCTTATATGCAAAACACTAAGAGAACATTTGTTTTTTTAAGTCCTTAGAAGTTGAACAAGCTTCTGAATAAACTGTTTGTGTTTGCTTTATGACGTGCTACTGATTAGAAGCTGTAAAATTAAAAGGTGTTTGTTTTTAGGTGTTGAATGAGAACTGTTTGACAATTTTGCTCTACTAAGCTGAAAATTTTATGACATAAATATTATGCTTAAAATCATACCTAATAATTATTCAAATCCTAGATAATGTTACAATACCTTCATTACAAGAATATCGAAATATGACCAAGTACATTTTAAAAAAAATTATCAAACCAAATTTCTTACAAATAATTCGTTTGCAACACGATCTCGTAAATTAACCATATCGGTTTGTTCACGTAATCCAAATACTTGAGACAGTTGTGGTTGTTCACTATCAGTTTGCTCAGGAGAGTTAGAGAGGTGAAGAAAAACTTAAAAATGCAGATAAAGAAAACAAAGACAAATTAGATAAAATAGATAAGTTTCTTACCAAATCCTAGTGATGGTAGGTAGAACCACAATGCTTGGTAAATAAAATGAATGTGTGCCGTCAAATTTAGCCCTACTTATTTTTAAGAAGATGGGCAGCAATTATCATTACAAAATTATGTTAAGGTTATTATTGGAATTATTTTTTACTCAACACTTCCAATATTTTTTACTCAGCAGTCAGTGATAAGACCTCCATATTGCTTACTCCAATCAGAAGTAGAATTTCGGATTAGAACTAAAAACAAACACTCCAAACAAGGTGGTCCACTTCTTATTAATCAAGAACTTCTAACTCCATTCAGAAGCAAAAGCAGACACCCTCTAAGTGTTAAAGGAGCAAACACAGAGAGAGACCCAAAATAATTTTTGAGTAGGGAAAATGAGAGAGACTTGCCTTTCCTCTTTTTATATGCAAAAGTTTACTCTTTTTATATGTAAAAAGATTCCATGAATTTCAGTCGATAGATAAATCTGATGGCTCCCGTTAGTGCACATGAGTGGATCATGCGCATAATGCACATGAGCCCCCTCGGATCCCCCAACCAGTCGTCTTAGCTCATCCATTCGACCCTGTATCCAAAATCCATATACAAAACAGAGTTTCGATGATGGATCAAGTTTTAGTTTACCGGATATGACCCACTAGGATTTCAGATGTACTTCAAGATCATGACACATTCATGATAGCTCAACATCTCCAACCGTCAAAGTGGTAGTAGTTGAACTGGTAGACTTGTGGTGATGGCATTATAAGTTCAGGGTTCGAATTTTGCCCGCAGCATTTAGGGTGGGAGGGTTAAAGACAAATAAAAAGTATCCAACCTCCTCCACGCTCCGACTTCCTCTTCATATTACTTATTCCTCATCTCTCCAAATAGGGATGAACTAATTGTACTTTTCGATAAAAAGAGGTTGGTTGAAGAGGATGCTTGGAAATTGAATTCGATTCAAGGATATCATGTGCAATGCCCTTAGTTGAATTATTATTTGGATATGATATAAGTTAAAGGTGTTCTACTCTAACTCTATCATATGTTTTGGACATATCTATTTTAAGAGCTACCCAACCTCGTTTTCCTTTCACTGTTTCGAAATGACTAAAAAAACTCTAAAACAATGTTTTATCATCTCCATTGAGTCTATAAAGGCAAAGACACCTAACCCTAGAAAGATAATTTTTAGTAAAAAGTTTTTGAGTTTGGTTGCAAGGATCTTAGAAATTGATGTAGTCGAATCTTGCTATCTTTGACCTTTTTTACCTTGACTTGGACCTGCACAGGGAACGCACGTGAGCCAAGGACCACCGTTGTGGTGGCTGATGGCACTCCGATGTTAAAGTCAGACAAGGCTTGAGAAAGTCTTAAAGATGTAAACTGGGTTCTATAGCATACGTTTCTTCATCAAACTTGTGTCTTATTTATAATGTAAGAGTCCTCGTTCGGCTAAGCCTTTGGTGGCGTAGTTTAAGGAAAGAGATCTTGTTGGAGATCATTTCCTAATTAAGAGTTATCCATGTAGGAAAGTTTCCCTACACAAAATTTGTTCCTAAATTTGCGGGAGAGGTTTCCCTTTTGGAGTGTTGTCCATGCAAGGAAGTTTTCATGCACGACTTATACTCCGATATATGTTTCCTAGTTGGAACCAGTGTATTGTTCGCCTGCCCGTCTTAGGTGATCCCCCAGATACCTGCCCAATAAGGCCTTACGGGTATTGGCCTTTACCATGTGACATGTGGGCTTAATAGGGCACTACAATTTGGATCCAACCCTCTGGATTTTGCCGAATTGAGCTTGATGTTGATTTGGTGGGCAATCAGACCCCTTTTTTCTACTGACAAGATCATCATGACATGCGTATGATACAGATTAAAGGATAATTTGGTGTATCATCAGAAATATTTTTGTGAATCACAATGCAAATACTCACGAATCTATAGTGTAGGTGGGAAGTAATTATATTGAGCTTCACAACAATGGACAATGCGAGAGATGTTAAAGGTTGAGGGAATAGTACATGAAGTGAATACCTACAGGATATATAATAGTGTCTCTAATTGTCGGTGGATGACACTATATATTTGAAAACTATTAGAGAATTAATACTTTTTTTTTGTATCCATGGTGATGTGGCACACATTTGAGAGTTGAATATGTTATGTAAGCTATGATATCACACATAGTGCATTGACATTAGGTTAATATCGACTAGAAGGGCGGAGGTGAGTAGTCACTTTTTTTGTTAATCGAATTTGTTTTGAAAAATAAGCGAAAGTATTCATCTTTGAAGTTATTCGCCTAAACTTATTGAATGTTTTATGTTATGACTCAAGGAAAGTCAACATCACAAAATTCACAAGTTCAGTTGATTCACTTGAAAGTTAACATTTTATTACATACACCTACATTTTCCTCTGTGAAACACCATGTTTTCCCTCCAAAACTGGTAGATTTTTTTACTTATTGCCATCACGCGATCAAAAATTTATCTCCGACCATTTTTTTCACCAAAAACACGAGGCTCTCTAGAGGAGACACGAGATAACTTTTTTTGGGCGCATCTCCATCCATTTCTAGCCCTAATCGACCTCATCTTCAGCCATTGAATTGCGTTTGATTTGCATTGCTTGAATTTGGATTCGTTTGGGTTTGATTTCGAATGAGATAGGATGAGAAATAAAGGAATGAGGGTTTGGAGAGCTTGTGGCTTCTTCCAAGTGTTCTAAGAACTTTGAAGAAGATGTTGGTTGCTCAAATCCTACTCAATTCCAAAAGCAGGTAGGGAATATGCGGAAAGATCCTCTTATGACTGTGGAACGACGAACCCAATTAAATTTGTTTTCATCTTTTAGGGTTTTTTCATGTTTTGTTTGTATAGATTAATGTTGGTTGATGATGAAGTCTTCCAAGTGTTGTTTGATAGCAAGTTAACCTCATGTGAACAATGTAAGTGATACTCATTAGCAGTGTTCTAAAAATCGCTAGGCGCTGGGCGGGCGGCGAGCAGGTGCCTAGCGCCCAGGGGCCTAGGCGGTCTTAGGTTTTGTATTATAACTTTAATAATTTATAAAAATTGAGCATAATACCTTATCAATTACATCCAATTTAATGCCAATATACATATGCAAAATTTAAAAACATGAAAAATTAACAATTGTGAACAAAATTTATTAAAACTCAAATGACTAAAGTTGGTCATGATGGGTACTTTATATAAATTTGAATTTGTGTAATCTTTTATTTTTCTTCAAATTGCATGAATAACCTCGGTTATTTTTGATAAAATCTACATTAGTAAAATTGGTACCGACAGATCCTTTGAGAATTTCATTAAGTAATCATCCTTTGCTATATTTAGACATATACTGAATAAAAATAATTAAATAGTTTATTTCTAAAAATAGGAAAGAAAAATTAAATAAGAACACAATCAGCCTTATTAAAAAATAAAAATAAAAAAATTGCCCAGACAGCCTAGACCCCGCCTAAGCCGCCTAGACCCGCCTAGGCCGCCTAGATCCCGCCCAGACAGCCCAGAACTGCCCAGACAGCTCAGAACCGCTCAGACAGCCCGCCTAGCCATTAATCTGGGCGGTTTTCCACCTTCTAGCGCCTAGGCGGCCGCCCAGGCCGATTTTTAGAACACTGCTCATTAGTAGGTGTTAAATTTTATTTATTTATTTTAAAGCAGGGTTTGTGAAATTTTGTTATTAAGTTGTAAAAATTCGCATAAAATCATTATTGTAATATCTATTTTATGTTGTTTATGTGATGTTCTATGACATTATAGTATCTTACCATGATCATTATCTATTTCAATTTTGAGCTAGGGCATGAGAAAGCATTGTAGTAGTCTACTATGCCTACTACCTATTAGTGTGTTAATGTGATTGTTTGTTTAACCAATGTTTGTGGTTTTTCATTGTGTGTTTACTGATCTTGTTTTACCTGTTGGTGTGTCTGATTCCACCGTATACTTTTACATTATTTGACATAATTCACAAATACATTATCAAGAGTGTCGTGTTTTCTCGAAATACACCCATCAATTTAATTATGGCAACGACTACTCCACACCACCAAAAGCGCTCTCTGATCACACCACCATTGGTTTTTTTTCTTACTTACTCACACCACTAATAAATATGCATAACCTAACAGAGAAACCCAAACTCAAAATGAAAAAATGTCAAATAGGGTAACTTTCGACCAATTTAAACCCTCAATTGAGATGGAATCTCAAACTCGTTAAAACACAAAAATTTTAGTACTATGAGTTATCTAATAAACACAATTTGAATCAATTAAAAATATTTTGAAATGAGCAAGTTATGGTCATTTTACTAAAGTCGCGCAAATATGTCTTGCAATGAAAACGAGATAATGTTCCTGACTTTCGGCCAACTAATGTGCTCGATCGAGACCAATTCTCAATTTGATTACAACACAAAAAATTTAGTACTCTGAGTTATCTAATAAACACAATTTTAATTACTTAAAAATGTTTTGAAATGATGAAGTTATGGACATTTTACTAAAGTCGCGCAAATTTGTCTCCCAATGAAAACGTGATAGTGTCCCTGACTTTCGGCCAACTTATTTGCTCGATCGAGGCATATTCTCAAGTTGATTAAAACACAAAATTGTAGTAATATGTGTTATCTAATAAACACAACTTGAATCACTTGAAAATATTTGAAATGAGCAAGTTTTGGTCATTTTACTAAAGTTGTGCAAATCCGTCTCGTAATGAAAACGGGATAGTGTCTCTAACTTTTGGCCAACTTATGTGCTCGATCGAGACCGATTCTCAAGTTGATCAAAACACAAAAATTGTAGTACTATAAATTATCTAATAAAAACAACTTTAATCACTTAAAAATGTTTTTAAATGAGCAAGTTATGGTCATTTTACTTGAAAAGTTATGATCATTCTAAATCCCATTCAGAATTGGAGTAACGGATCCCAACGTACTGTACGAGTTAGCCAAGCCGCCATTTTTCGATGCACTCATGAATAAGGCAATGCCAAAAAAGTTCACTCCATCGAAGTTCGAAGTGTACAATGGAACCACCGACCTAACAGATCACCTAAGACATTTTCACCACATGATGGCTCGAAAGGAAACAACGAAGTCAGTCCTATGTAAAACATTCCCAACCAACCTCACGTCCACAATGATGAACTGGTTCAATAACCTACCTCCGAGGTTGATAGACTCTTTCCAGGATTTAGCCACCGCTTTTATTACCAGATTCATTGGGAACCAACGGATGAGGAAAGGAACTCATTACTTCCTGCACATCAGCCAAAAGCCCGAAGAAACGTTACGAGAATATGTCACTCGCTTCACCAACATAGCCGCTGCAACTTTCATCATCAGACTGAAGTGATGCCCCCTCTTTTATGTCCTTAACTTAGAGCCTACAAAAGGCTTGGCGGTCCTGCTGAAAATAACACAAAAACATATTTCCCTCGAAGAAATGAAAGCTGCAAGGAGAAGGAATGAGCAGGGCGAACCATTCGAGGAAAGACGAAAGAAGGTGAGATGATGGATCACGAGAGGATAACAATCATTCAAATAAACATAGGAGCGACAAACGTATTGAGTCCAACTAGTGGGAATCCAAGAAATCGCAATGAGCGGATAACTAGTGTCATGAGGAAGGAGTATAAATTGTACACAGCCCTAAAAACAAGTCGGACCGACATCTTAAAACATATAGCGGATTGGGAGAACACCAACTAGACAACCAAGATGAGAGGAGACTCGGAAGGACAAGACAAAAGCAGATACTACTCTTTTCACAATGATCACAGACATGATACCGAGGATTGCTACAAGTTAAAAGAAGAAATCGAGCATTGGATCCAAAGAGGAATATTGGAGAAATTCATCGGCACACCAGACAAACAGCTCAAAGGAAAAGATAAGGCAGATACTGCGGCCACAGGATCAAAAGAATAATCCAGGGAATTGATATACTCTCTACTCCATATCCACCCTAGTACAGAAGCATTTCCCGCTCAAGCAGATCTATACCAAAGTAGAAAGGTCAACACCTTGAAGACGACTGCACTGACCAACTCAATGACTCTGACAGCGGATACAAATTCAGCCAAAGTTACTTCCAAATGAATTAACAATGACAAACTCTATCGAGCTAAAAAAAGACAATGCCTAACAGGGAGCAATAACATGCCAAACAAAAGAGATCATAAATTAAAAGGAACGACAGGGGCACGAAACAACGACGCGAGGACAAACACTTTCCATAGAAGAATAAAAGAAGAAACGGTGCACAATGTAATAGTACAACGCCAGAAAACTGACCGCTAGAAATAGTCAAAGAATCAATAAAGTTTCAATTTCGGAATTAACGTCCCGCAAAGATGAACAACTTCGTAGCAAAGCTATACGAAACAATCGGCGTATAAAGCCCAAAAGGAATCATGACGCAAGTCGGATATTTACAATAAACTTCTGGTCCGATCAACCAAAGAAGTAAACGTTGGACACCCAAGTCAACTAAACATAGAAACTTCAGGTTGACTAGAGTGTCGCACCAATGAAATAAAAGTTGGACGGACGAGTCGACTAAATAAAAGTTGGACGAACGAGTCAGCTAAGTAAAACGACTTCGGGTCGACCAGAGTGTCGCACCAACGAAGTAAAAGTTGGACGAACGAATTAACTAAATAAAACTTGAACGAACGTATCAACCTAGTAAAAAACTTCAAGTTGACCGAGACGTCGAATTAACGAAGTAGAAACTAGGGGTGGGCACGGGATGGGAGGGGACGAGATATACCCATCCCTATCCCATCCCGTTCATACGGGATCGGGACGGGACGGGATCAGCGTGCTAATCTTGTAAATATATCACACCCTAAGCATTTCATAGTAGGAATGATATACATATAACAGGGAAGTTTACTTGCAAATGTCATACCTGGTGCAATATATCCAACAGTGCCTATAACCGTGATGGTGCGAATGGAAGTAGGGGAGTGATCCATGAACTTTGCAATGCCAAAATCAGAGATGCGAGGTTCCATGTCGGAGTCCAACAGTATGTTCTTTGGTTTTATGTCCTGGTGGACAACAGCAGGATTGCAGTCATCATGAAGATATGCAAGCCCTTCCGCAGTTCCCAGTGATATCCTATAATGCACATTCCATTCAACATATGGGGCAGGAGTTATCTCATGTAGAACATCGTGAAGGCTACCATTTGGCATGTATTCATACACAATAAGTCCATAGTCCTGTTGAAAGCAGAAATCTATCAACTTCACTAGATTCCGGTGCTTGATATTGTTATGTGTCTGAATTTCTCTGAGCATGCTCATATTTCCTCCTTGATGGCCTGAAAATTCTATCTTCTTCACAACACATGGGGAACCATATCGCAGCAATGCCTTGTAGACTGTGCCATGGGCTCCTTTGCCAATGATCAATTCCTCATTCAGGTTGTCCGTGGCCTCCATGACATCGTTCAGTGACAAAGTATGGCTTTCTGGGAAGAACTTAAACTTACGCTCTTGCTTACACTTGTTCAGGTTGTTAGTGGCTTCCCTCTCACTCACACTAAGAGGCTCTTCTACTCTTTTAATCTTCGCACAAAAAGATATAGATACTAGAATCATGCATATGAATAAAAGAGCTTCCTTCAATCCCATCAGAAAACGGAACACTACAATTCTTTTGATCCTCACAATAATGCATACTGACATGAGAATCGTGACTAAAAAGGAAAGAGATCCAATTGCTATTTTAATATATGTTGCTCTCTTAACTCCCTTTAAAGTAGTTGGTCCAGTGTTACAACGGTCTTTGAATTCTGAAGCAGCTAGGTTAAGACAAAAGTGGTATACCGAACCAAAAGAATGACCGAATGTTTTATCAGAGAGAGGAGAGCTGAGAAAGTGAGAAGTATTACAAATTTAGTAATTTACATATTAATCTAGAGATGTGTGAGAGATTCATTGAGATGCTAAAAATGTTATATACATCAGTATATTTGTATGGGCATCCACAATTCTAAAATAAATAATTAAATAAAAATATTAATAATTAATATTAATAAATTAGTTCGGGACGGGACGGGATTGGCGGGATTGAAAATCTTCATCCCATCCCATCCCATTCTAGATCGGGACGGGACGGGATCGGGATGAAATTATTCAATCCCATTAAGACCCGAAAAAATCGGGACGAGACGGGAACGGGATCGTGGGATGGGATGCCCACCCCTAGTAGAAACTAGGCGAACAAGTAAAACAACTTCGAGTCAATTGATACATCGAATTAACTGAGTAAAAGTTGGGCGAACGAGTCAACTAAGTAAAACTACTTCGGGTCGACTAGAGCATCACACCAACGAAATAAAGGTTAGACACCCGAATCAACAAAAGCTTCAAATCAACTGAAACATCGAATTAACAAAGCAACGTCTCAACAAACCGAGAAACTACTTCGAACAAGCTAAAACATCAAGCCAGCGAAGCAAAGGTTGAGCGGACGATTCAACGAAGTAGAGGCAACCTCGAGACCACCGAATCAACAAACCAACTTGAAGGAAACAAACTCTGTGGTTGATCAAATGAATAAAGTGAGAAAACAGAGGAACAAGTTAACATAATCCATGGATTAACTAACATACCAAATCAACAAAGCAAAAGATAAGCAAGCAAAACAACTTTCCACAAATATTCAGAGAAGACAAACATAAGATCAATACATGCGTGCTAAAGCATAAGAAAATGTCAAAGCTCAACATCCGTAGCAGTAAAATATCAAAGCCCAAATATGAATTGTCACGACAACAACGGACGAACAAAGTCAACAAGAAAAAAATAAAGGAAAAAACTCTTGCCATTCATTCAAAATCTTCTCAGTTACATTCAAAGGTAGCAATGAAAGACTAAGGGGAATATCTATAACATCCTCAACAATACCATCTGCAGGAGCCAGATCGTCGACAATAATTATTTTTCAAGAGGAGGAGGAGGCGGCTTTTTAGCTATTGGATCACTAGGAGGATCTTCAACACCCTCATCATCCTCGAAGGTTCGATAGACAAAATGACAATACTGGGACATCGAAACCTTCAATATAATCTAGAAGCTCAGTCCGACCATCGACAACACGTTGCCAATCTGCTACCTCCGTAACACAGAGTCTATCCTTAACAGAAGCAAGCTCGTTTTTTACCGCGATGATTTGGCCCTCAGCAGTAGTGAGCATTACGGAGGAATCAACCTTGAACTCCTCAAGTGAAGCCAGTAACTGTTTCACCCTTTATTCAACGATGTCGTGATTTTTAGAGTGTTCTATTATGGCACGCGCAGACTCATCACGAAGCGTCTTCTCAGCGGAAAGCTCTTTCTCCACATCGTGCAAATGTGTGTAGATGGCGTCTAAGTCAACTTTCAAGGATTCAAGTGTGGCCACATGCCAATCCCGTGTACCTCCAACTCGGCTAATGATGTTTGAGCAACCTCAGCAGCTTTAATCCGTTATGAGCATCGCACTTTTAACACGTCATATTGGTAAAGAACATGAGATAATACCAACAACAACACAGTGAGCTTCCTCTCCTGAGAAATCACAAGATTGTGATTAGCCAAGTAACTCAAACCATCACTCCTGCATATGCCAGATGGGTCATCCCGTCCCAGTAACTCAAACTCAACATGGACATCGAGGGCCTCTCCACCGATCGTTTGTGTCATTCATTAATCAACTTACGTGCACCACCCTGCACGCTAAGACGAGAAAACCAACAAAACTTTCCATCCGATTTGACACAAATTTCTTCAGGAGTAGGTTTCTTCCAACTTACCCTTGAGTGAAGAACGCGAGGATCTGATAGTATGGAAGAACCACCACCACCCACTGTTGAGAAAATAAAAGGAACGACGGGAGAACCTCCATCACCCTCTCGTTGTTCAGCAAAAATGGAACAAATGACGGTCCCAACGAGAACAAAAGAATTCAAGTGGGCTAAGGAAGGAGGGGTCTCCACCCCTCCATCAAAATGAGGGGAAGAAGAATGACGAGGTTGCACCTCGGGAACCCGATCATGACTGCCAAGCTCCTTAAACTGAACAACAACCAATTGGAGCATCTTTTCATCTAAAAACCAAGGATCCTCATCAGTACACTTGACAACATCAAGGCCGCCATAAGCAGATAATAGTTTTTTTTCCCATCGTCCAGCTGACGAACGATATTTTTCTCATTCCTCTCCAAAGACAACTTCATCTCTTTTGCCTCCTACAAAGAGCATCGTTCTTCCCTCAAATGATTTCTATCAATGAAATTCGAATAAAGAAATGTATGACGCACAGAGTCAATAAGTCGTTTATTCCTCAAAACACGGTTAGAAGGCAAAAACAACCGCTTTGACTGACTAATAGTCCTTGGTACTTTTCTCTTTTTAGATGAAGGATCGGTAACACTGCGGACATGAGCATTGAGATCTGTAACGCCCGAACTCACTTTTCGATCAACGACAGTGTCATCACATTCTACTACAACAGCATGGACAACAATCTCAGCGGCTTGCCTTTCGGTTAACAAGGCCCGCTCGGCCTCATTCATGTTGTATAGACCACTGCGCCTCATCATATCATTAGTAAGATAGGCGTCCAATGGAACTACTGGAAGCTCCAGGAAATGCTCATTGATAACCTGCTCTTCAACAATCAATTACAGATTTCGACGTTCGATAGGAACTCGAAAAGACCTTACTGTCTGTAGACCCCGTAAATTGAAGTAGTAAGAGTTGATAGACGCGTAAAACCAATCTCGCGACCAACCTCTGATGTCATCATTGAGATTGCCAAAACACGCAGAAAAATGAAGAAAAAAAAAACATGTACAATTGGGTTTCACGCTAAACCTCACCAAAGGATGCAAGATTCTAGTGGTTAAATAAATACCAGAAATAATGGCCCTAGCATTTGTGGAGACCATTGAGCAGGAGGAATACCCAGGAATTCTAGATACGACCAGAACAACTCTGAAACTGGAAACTGAAGACCAACATATAACATGCAAGGGTAAAACGCAATATATCCCTTCCTCGGGCAACAAAGGCTATTGTTTTCACGAGGAATAATGATTTCAAGGTCAGTGGGCAAAACATAGTTGGAATGGACACTATCCAAAATAGCTTGAAAAACCTTATTTGGGGAAAAATTAGCCTCACAGATAGAAAATTTATTACCGTCCAGTAAAACACCGACAAACATCGCAAGTAAGAAGGAAAAGACAAAAAGAAGGGGGCAATAAAAGAGAAGAAAAAACACTAATAGCAAAGCGGCATAAAGAAGGGGGCAAAATAGCTACATCACCCTTTATACAACCGGGCAACGAAGAGATTGCTCATGAAGTGACATACGAGACATAATGGCGCATTAAAACTCCCAAAAAATGTGAGTGAAAATGAACAAACAACGAAGCAATCGAGACGATCAACCGACCGAAAGTTATTAAACATTAAGTTTGGTGCAGAAGCACAATTGAAATACCAACCGTCACACATACCCACTAACTAAAGGGGGTAGCTGATGATACATCAAAATAGACCGATCGTCACGGTCGTACACGTGGCATAAAGACCCATCACGAGGATACATCACCCAATCTATTGGGCCCTCTCATAAAACTCAAGAGGAATAAACCAACTACAGAGGCCCAGACGAGGCCCGCCACTAAGGATACAAAAATAGGGTCTGAATTCAGACTCAAACGAATCAGAGCCCGAGTCCAAGCCCGACACGGGTTCTCTCATAAAGAAGATAAATGTTGCACCAAAAAGAGCCATAAAGGGAATTACACCTCCCCGGACGCATCTCCATTAAGGAGGAGACTGTTACAAGAAACATCTCCTTTCATTGCGCCTCATGTTTAAGTCACGCAGAGAGTTAAGCACGACCATTATAAAAGATAAAGAAAACATTTGACATATGTATGCAACTTTAACTGAGTTCTATCCAGATTTACTTCTTTCTTCCGACATAGTTACTAAGTTAAGTATCAGAGTACCTTCGACCACCAAAAAGGTGATTATTGGCAGTCTAACAATTGTTTTACAAGTCAAACTCACAAAAAGACGATTTTTTGACATATCAAATAGTCATGGTTTCGAGATACACCGATTGATTTAGTTATATCTCAAATAGTCATCATCTCGCCAATGATCGCCAATATCACCCTACTTACCAATCTGATTACTAAAGCTTGGTCCGTACCAAGACCGTAATCCGGCCAATAAAACACCTCAAAAGAAAGAAAAGTTCGGGTCCTAAACGGACTTGGGCCAGTACTGTAATCCGGCCCGTTGATACGTCAAAATCCATCCGCGGCGCGCGGAAAAACACCCAAAACATGAACCTCTCAGAACCCTAGCGCTATAAAACCCCTCCCCCACTTTTCTCAGAAACTCATTCAATCAAACCCTAGTAGTCGCCGCGCTCGCGTAAGATGAGAAACTCAGAAGCTCTTCATTATCAAAAAGACCTGGTTTGTTATTCATCTTCTCATTTCGATTTCATTTCTTGTTTCGATTTAGTGTTTGGTATGGTTGATTACGGGAAAATGATGACTTCTATTGTCGCCCCAGTCTAACTCGCATCATCAATAAATGGTGCGATATGGTGATTGACTTTGTTATCTGTTTCTGATTCCCTTTAATTTCAACTTATCCATTTCATGTTTTGAACAAATTGATGTGAGCTGAGGAGAGATATGAGGATTACTACCCAGAATTCACTGCATCATATAGAAGTGATGAACAAAACATGCACTACCATCTGATCTCTCTTCCATTTACTCAATATTGTCATTTTTTTTTTAGTTAAAATTAGTTTTGATTTGATAGAGAGAGCTATCAAGGATGACTAATTGCCAGTATTTACTGAGATAATACAGTGATTATTATATCAATTATCACCATCTTTCGGCTGAGATTGCTCTCTTTCGCATCAAATTCTACTTTTTCATCATTTTTAACAAGAAATTTGATTACAAAATTGAACTAGTATTGCCCTTGGTATCTGATGCCTAGTAAATCTGATTGCTGGGTTTCTCGTTTTATGGGGCATAGATTGAACTCAAAAATCAGGACTTTGCGACACAGGTTGTCTAACCATTTTATTAGCTTCCTGTTACTTTTACCCTGCTTAAATTCTTTTTATAATCTATATTATATTACAATTCACAATGGTATTTGACTGTGCTTTGGACAAAGTCTGAATAAAAAGATTAGGCATTAAAGAGGGTTAGGATTGAAAGTTTACATGAGTATTGTTGTCTTGAAAAAAGTTGAGGAATATACATGTGGGGGAGAGAGAAAATACTGTGTTTTTTTTTTTTTTTTTAGCAAAATGAAAATTGTCACCATGTTGGATTTTGAAAAATTTTGTATTGTTAAAATGCATTTTTAAAGATATTTTCACCAAAATCAATAATTAATAAGTGTTAAAATTTTAAAAATATATATTTTAAAATTAAAAAGATGTGTAATGTATTTTATGTCTTTAATATTTTTCAACGCAATGAAACAAAGTTGGATCATAAAAAAATAAATGTTCGACTTTGCGTTTTGGCAAATTTAAAGACTTGGGAGAACTCATTCTTGTTGTTTAAAATTTTTGATTGGTGTCATTTTCTAATTGGCTTATGGCTTACACTCATACTCTACTAATATAACAAATTAATTTTGTCAAAACAATTTTTATAAGACGAAGGTCCCACCAGTGAGTTGCCTTATTCTGAAAGAGGCTCGTCTAATTGGTGAGGAAATGGGCGAGGATGGTAAAAAAATGTACAAATATTTTTTATCACTTAATTTTTTAACCTTCGAATATTTTGCAGAATCGTACAATGTACAATTGAAATACATGAAAAATAATATCAGTACAAAATTGTTTTTAGATAACTTGTGCTTGGGAGGGTGGTAAAAAATTCTAGAGAACTTGTGTCTTGGGAAGGTGGTATGGTGATCGGGTGATCGGACCAACTCTTATCATTTCTTGTACCAAACTTATCACCCATTAAAAAAGGGAATGTGGTCTATCATGTGCTGATCACCCCTCTAGTGAAGAAAATATCACCAATTCAATCTTTTTAACTCTCACAACAAAAACCAGTAATCGTCTGCTTCAACTTTCTCCCATTCAGACGCGTTGACCGTCGTATAATCTTCAATTCTTCATCCTCAATATAATCGTCGTCCTCATCATTGAGATAGTCATCTGGGAAACATGACAAAGTTCCATCACAATCTAGACCATCCATTACATGATATGGTTTCAGCTTCGGAGTACCTTTAGCCTTAACGTTGGACTTGCATGATGGATTAGAATGACACTCCCGGCACCTTGTCTTGCCACATTTACTTGTATATTTTGAGTGATTTGTTGACTTGGAGGAGACTTTTGCGTATGAGCCAGCAATACAACTGGAATCGTCAATTTGATTGATTACTCTGGAATTGGGTCTCGGATTCCATGGCGATGGAAAGATTTTGTGATTTCTAACCATCCCAAGTTGGCGACCGTCGCTCTTCATATCTGCTGTTTTCTGAAGGCTTGATGATAAGTGAATGTTATGTTTCTCCTTTACCTCATCCCTTTAATATAGCTTCTTTGGAGAAGTTTGAAACTGCGATGAAATGAATGCTTGGTCACCAAGTAGCTAAGTCCTTGTTCTTGTGCTGCAAGTAAGTCAAACTATAAAGAAAATATGTAATTCCTCGCACTTGTAATTTGACCAACAACAAATGTTTGGACTGTCTTATTCCCCTGAGGCCCACCACTGCCCATTCTCCTGGAGATGCTGCCCTCGAACCCATCTTGAGGAGGATGGGTGGGTGGTGGTGCACTTTCCCTGCCCCTCACTCGCTCCTTCCCTCTCTCAAACAAGATCCTTCCCCTCGCTCCCTGGAAGGTCTCATCTTATTCACAATCACTTCTGTCAAATAAGAGCCCTTCTACGCGTTGAGAAAATATGGGGAAATGAGCGAAGGGGATTTTTTCTTTGAGATTTGTGAATGTATATATCTCAAGGGGATGAAAGGTCACATCCCACCCCATGCCCATTTCCTCGCACATTCCTTCGACATTTAGAAAAAGCGGTAAAACAATTGGCAACTATAGATAGTTTAACATGATAACGTTGGTACATGGAAGATTACGAGGAAATATCACAGAACCTGCAGCGCAGTTGTGTAACCATGTTGATATAGAGCATAAAAGAAGCTTATGAGAAACTAAGCGTAATATAGTTGATACAATGCTTTAGCAAGCTCACAGTCCTAAAAACAAAATATTAACCACAAAATAGCTAGAGCAAAAATTTACCCACGTTAAGAATAAGCTTAATTTTGACTAAAAAGATAAAAAAAAAAAAAAAAAAACAATAAGCCTAGTGAAATGTTGGTATCGCAACATGGGTTATTTACGTTTTCTGTACATATTATTTAGGCATAATTTATATTGGATATAAAAGTTTACCCTAATTATATATTGGGTACAATTTTGCTCTTCATTGTTTGTAGGGGTGGGCATAGGATGGGACGGAACGGGACGAGCTGGATCCATCCCGTTCATTTGGGATCGGGATATCTCAAACGAGATTGGCACATACTAAATAGTCCTTCAATAAAAAATAAAAAATAATAATTTATCTCACATTACTTATACACCAATAATGTCAAATTTATATACATATAACTTACATCATAAATAATAATAGATATTAAATAAATAAATATTAATTTTTTTTGGAAGACAAATAAATATTAAATTTCATTTAGAATTAATGATTCAATTCATTTAGATTTCATATAGAATTTCATCTTACATTAATTTAATTTTAACACATCATAAACTTTAATTTATAAGAATATTTTGATTAAAATTAATAATTATCATTATTAAATAAATAAATTTGAGACGGGTCGGAATAGGTGAGATTGAAAATCTTCGTCCGGATCCCATCACATTTTAGATCGGGACGAAATGAGATTAGGATGAATTTGATTAATTCCAAAATGACTCAAAAAAATCGGGACGAGTTCGGATCCGCGAGATGGGATGTCCACCCCTAATTGTTTGTTCAACAATGCTGATCATGGTGATGTCCTAAGGAGCACACAACTTGCATGTGTCTCATTCGACAAAAGGCTTTAAACGATCATATTTATCCTCTCCACCACTTCCATAAGCAAGCTATAAAAAAATGGTATGTATCCACAACAAATCTTCTCCTTTCCACCACTTCCATGGAGTAGCAGGGTATAACACGTATCTAAATTCTAATTATACCAGAGGGGGTAACATAAGTATAGTGCCTGTAAGATGAAAACTAGAATGGGTAACTTTCATTGGTTATAAATAGCTCAACATCAATAAATGTACTTACTTCAGACAACTCTCTCATGTTTGAAATGTTGTTGATACCCCTTGAATATGTTTTCATATAAACTCTGACGAAGTGGTAAGCAAGTGCAGAGTTAGATTTCTCATGGAAGGGGGCAACTAATTATTATCTGAATTAGTGAAGTAATGAACCCACCATTTAAGAAAGTGTGAGGGGCAAAGCGAGGGTGAAAGAAAAAATACATAATTTTAGAGGGCAATTAGTAGTATTAAGTAAGTTGACCTCACTACTCTATACGTAAACCCATCGTGTGAGCAATGGATAACAAACCCCCATTGTCAATCAGTTTTGTACCATGCCCCCTTAATATCCCATTAAATGTAATGTGATAATCTTCAACAATTATGCATATGAAACAAACATAATACAAATGATAGCAGTATTTACTTGTATGATTGTGCTAATGACAATGCTTGCATCAAATCTGCAGAAAAAATAAATATATTTTATTATACTTACCCCCTTATTATAAATTACTGACAGTAACTTATATAATAAAATTTTGAATTTAGGAATGTCACCTAGGGGTGGGCATCCCATCCCGCGATCCCGTTCCCGTCCCGATTCCGTCCCGTCCCGTCCCGTCCCGATTTTTCCGGGTCTTAATGGGATTGAAAATTTTCATCCCGATCCCGTCCCGTCCCTATCTAGAATGGGATGGGATGGGATGAAGATTTTCAATCCCGCCAATCCCGTCCCGTCCCGAACTAATTTATTAATATTAATTATTAATATTTTTATTTAATTATTTATTTTAAAACTTATCAAATTTGCTCCTATGCAAGGAATACATGGTGAATGCCTCTTTCTCATCTCATTCAGACAAACGTGTTTACTCCTATGCAAGGAATACATTCTCATGAGAACCACAGATGTATGATTGTATGTCAAGGGCGGCTAAGGCAATGACATTGATCCAGGTCTCTACTGAATTTTGTGCATTATATGAATCTGAGTACAACAGAAATTATATAAAAGAATAAAGGGCATGCAGGATTTCATCCAAATGGCTCCTCTTAGGATTCAGAGAATATGAATTACATATATTCAAAAATGTGATCTAGGGATTACAAAAATTTTAGTAATGCAACATGAAGCAGAAATAATCATAAAGATGAACAGAGCCTTTGAGCCAAAAAACAGTCTCGCACCAAACTAAGAGATTGCATATGGGGATTGTTCAAACAAGTTATAAACTTTAGCATGTTTGAATAACTAAACCAACTACTTAAATAATATCCAAACTGCATGTAAGACTGTGGGTAATGACAGAGTAACTTAAAGACATGGATCATTGTAGTATGTTACCACATGAATTGGAGATTTTCCAAGAGCAATCACTTGAATTGTGTAAAAGGTTCAAATTTTAGATAAAACCAAATAGTCGGGAAGCAAATACACTCATCACAAACCATGTTCTGGTTCAGAACAAGAGCTACAAGTTCAGATTGAAGAAGATTGACACGCTGATCCTGTCCCGTCCCGTCCCTATCCCGTATGAACGGGATGGGTATATCTCGTCCCATCCCGTCCCGTGCCCACCCCTAATGTCACCTGAAACGAAACAGACCTAGATTGAAAATGACCTACAAGTCTAAACAAATGTCCACAAAAAATGTGAAATTGAAATGAAAACCACTGACTTACCTCCATAAAGGTATTCTAAACGAAATCTATAAACTAATATTTAGGTTTTTTTGTAATTTTTTTAAAACATTTTTTATAAAATGAAAGTTCTGGGGAGATGCGCTATTCTGAAAGAGATCTCTCTTACACTATTTTTTTTTACCTAAGAATATTTTGCCGAATCGTACAATGCACAAACCTAGTTGATGTTTGATGCATTTTAAACCCTTACCTACATTCGGTTTATATTTATTTTGTATTTATGTACTTGTTAGATGTAAACCATTTGCACATTGAAGGATTAGATGATCTTTTGCTACCCCTACAAATGAACTGAAGGATGAAGGATTTCGTATGGATTGTGGACTAAATTTAGATTGAAAGGATTTATTATGAATTGACTATGGTCTAATTTTAGATTGACCAACGATTGGTTATGAAAAAATGAACGAGTATTGTTAATTCGTGCTACATTTGGCAGGTGGGGTCTATGCAACGATAAGGGGGTCAATTGTCCTCCTTATATTTTTTTAAATTCCCACTAAGTTATTTATATGTTTTATCTTGCTTTTTTTTTTTTTTTTTTTTTAATTTAAGATTCCCCTCTATATATGTAAAATCTTGGCTTTTGACTTTAGGTCATTTTAAATTAAAGGTTTTTTTTTTTTTTTTTTTTTTTAAACTCCACCTTTTCCAATCCTACGGTGCACTGGTACCTTGTCTGGTATCGTGCCTGTGGTACCAGTGCACCTTAGAATTTTCCCTAAATCCCACTCCATCTCTTTCTCTTTTATTTAATCTCTTTCTCTCTTTCCCTTTCTTTAATTCTCATCTATCCACCCACCATTTTTTTTCTTTTTTAATCTCTCTCTATTTTAATTTCCACCATATTCATATTAACATTTTTAATTAAGTTGGGGACCGATGGAAGGGAAATGATACATTTCAAATACATATATATATATAATCTCTATCTATTTAATCTCTTTATTTTAGATTAAATAATTATAAATTTAAAATTTCAAAAGTTATTGTTTGTTTACTTCGTCTGAGCTAGCTCAAAAGGAGAAAACTCTCCATCTAGTTCAGAAAAGAGACACTATGTAGGCTACTGCTGCTACTACTACTTTATACCACCATGCTTGCTTCTATTTTCTCCAATTCAAAAAGGTAAATTCTTCATTTGCTAGCTACAATTGAATTAATCATGCCATGTATATATGTATAGTTAATCCACTCGGGTTTGCAATCCTAGATCCGCATGCTCAAACTGTGCTACATTTGCAGAGAATGTCCCAAAATTGGCAAGTGCTTAAAATGTGTTCACAAGCAATGGTTTCATGATGTATTATAAACTCGATCTACAACAAATCTTTTTAAGGGCATGGAGCTCAACTCCTAAAGAAACTTGATTCATCATTACTAGAACTTGATATCAGACAAGATAATTTACATCACATTTCAAGATTTATGCTTTGTAAATATAATGATTCAAATTTTGCTCCTTTTTAGTAGAACAACAACTGTATTATTTGAAATACATGAAGAATGCCAGTACAAAGATCATGCAGAAAACATCATCCAGTCTCACAACAAACACCAATCATCATCTGCTTCAACTTTCTCCCATTCAGATGCGTCTACTGTCGATACAATCTTCAATTCTTCATCCTCAATATAATCTTCGCCATCATCACTGAGATGGTCATCTGAGAAACATGACAAAGTCCTTGTCGCAGATGCTCCAACACAATCAAGACCATCCATTATATCATATGGTTTCAGTTTCAAAGTACCTTTAGCCTTGACTTTGGACTTGCATGTTGGATTAGAATGACACTCCCGGCACCTTGGCCTGCTACATTTACTGGTATATTTTGAGTGATTTGTTGGCTTGGAGGAGACTTTGGCGTACGAGCCAGCAATACAACTGGAATCGTCAATTTGATTGATTACTCTGGAATTGGGTCTGGGATTCCATGGTGATGGTAAGATCGTGTGAGTTCTAACCATCCCATGTTGGCGACCTTCTCTCTTCATATCTGCTGCTTTTCCAAAGGCTCGATGATAAGTGGATATTATGTTTCTCATTTCCCTCTTACCTTTATATAGCTTCTTTGGAGAAGTTTGAAACTGGGCTAAATGAAAGCTTGGTCACCAAGTAACTAAGTTAGTCCTTGTTCTTGTTCTGCAAGTAAGCAAGAATAGATAAGCCATCCACATCATATAAATAATTCCAAGAATGATAAGATATCAAGGAGTATAGATTTAATACATAATTGGCATGCTTGTATAGTCATTAGGATATCAACCATCAATTAATAATTCGACCGACAACAAATATTTGGACATATATTATATCTTAGTAACAATCAACTCCGTCAAACAATTGGCAACCATAGTCGGTTTAACCTGAGAACATTATAACCTTGGATGAATTGATTAATGGCAAACTGGCAATCAAGAAACTGATCAAATACTGTGAAGCACTACATAGAAGATTAAGAGGAAAGATAACATAACATGCAGTGCAATTGTGGAACCATGTTGATATACAGCATAAAAGAATCGTATGGGAAAAAAACTAACAATCTTTAACTATAAAACTAAACACAAAAGAGGAAAAATTTTCCCACTTTAACAATAATCTTAGTTATGACTAAAAAGAAAAAAAAAAGCTTAGTTATTAAAGGTGAGTATTGCAACATGAGTAATTTACATTTTGGGTATGTGTGTTATTTAGGCATAATTTATATTGACTGTCCCAATAAGAAGAGTCAAAAGTAACCACAATATTTAAATTGAGATCCATGTTAATTCTTCATTGATATATTTTAAAAGAGAATAGAGTTTTTGAAGAAACACCAACATTTAAAGTGGATTGTCAAAGGATTTATCAAAGTATCATCTATTTGCCACGACTATTGTGATATATACATTAGAGAAACAATCGTAGATTGTGATGTTTCCAACAGACAAAATCCAGTATGGCCTCTTCTCACCCCCTTGTCTTAAAACTGTTGCCACCCACACACTCCTAGTCTTGGTCCTCAACCGGCAACTCCAGTAAGAATCAGCCAAGCACATTACCCTTAAGCTCAACATGACTACACCCAGGTTCTTTCCTCAACTTGTTTGTTCTCATCATCACTCGCACTCTCGCAACCCCTTCCAAGTTATCTGCCTCTTGAGTATATATATGTGATAGCAAAACGTAGTACACAACATTCCAGAGCTCAAGCTCAATGACTCGCTCAAAAGCTAATCAGCTAGCTCCACATTGCCATAAATTTTACTCGCCCCTAGGAGAGCACCCCATACTCCACCATCAAGTTTCATAGGCATTGACGCAATGAGCTCCCTGGCTTCCTCAAACCGACCAGCTCGTCCAAGAATATCCACCACACATGCATAATGCTCTGGACATGGACACATTCCATAATTTCCTTTCATCTAAAAAAAAAAATACTCCAATCCCTAGTCTGTCAACCCAGCATGACTACACGCAGAAAGCACACTAACAAACACTGCTCCATCAGGTCGTATGCCACTCAATACCATCTCATCAAAGAGCTGCACAACAGCCTCCCCTTGCTCATGCACTCCATACCCAGAAATGATAGCTGTCCACGAAACAATAGTCTAGGAAGACTATTACTTGCCATGCCATTCTGCGCATACTCAGATATCATTGCATTCCATGAAATCAACCCCTTACCAGATATCTCATCAAACAACTTCCTCGTAGAATCAATCAACCTACACCTAACATGGTCTGACTCAAGCCCAAACTTAATATTACAAGCATGAAGAGACATCCCAAATCCCATATGGTTCGGAAGAGCACACGCAGGGATCACCCCAAGCATTGTTATACCATTATGGGTCAGTCAACACATTTGGATTAGATGCGCAGTACACGCATACCCAAGACTATTTACCTTGCTTGGCTCTGCAGAAATCCAACTAGTCCATATCCTTTTCTGAAAATTGTTTAGGCTGAAACCTCAGACAAGCTTTGGGCTTACTATTGGAGCATGAAAATACATTCTCAAAGCTCAAACAAAACCCATATTTAGTTATTGAGCTTGCCTATTGAAGATGCTCTTACAATTATAGTCTCTCAACAACAAAAAATACACTTGTACTGTTTTTACTAGCATACATCTATTTTTGTGGTTGTCGTGGTAGTTCTACATGGTAAACAGGAACTCGGAAAAAATATAGTAATCTACGTCAATCCAAATGGGACTTTATATAACAACAAATCAACAATGCACCATCAATTACGTTATCATAAGAAACCCCTCGAGACAAAATTACATACAACAGGATTTGACTAACTAAAACTTTCATGACTATCACATATTCCCAAAATTACATCCACTGACCAGAAACTTTGCGAGCTTGGAATGTTTTGCTGATAATGGAAAATAACTTCTCGTGCTCAGAAAAATTTTCGGCAACGCTGTCTTCTTTTCACTTGAATGATGGAGAACTGAACTGTTTGTGATACTCTGAGCATTTCCAAAGCCATGTTTTATGTAGGTCGTTTGTTTTAATTCTTGCTTCCAAATCCACGAGGGCTTGGCCTTGCTGGTCCAGAATCTGCAAATTGCCTCCTAGACTCTGATTTCCTTTTCCTCCTTGCAGTACCATTTGGTGCCTGATGCAGAATGATAGAAAGATAGTAAAAGGTAAGATAATAGTCAGTGAAATATATAAGCCATGGGTCAGGATCCATAGAACATGAGGATGGATTGATTGGTCGTCCCAATCATACTAGCATTTGGTTTTTCTGAATGCTATCAACCACTTCAAAATTTTGAATCAATTTATAAAGAATGGGTTTTTAACGTTTCATTACCAAGGGATGAGCATACATGAATATAATGCCAATACAAAGAAAACATAAGAAAGAAAATGACCTTTTCTTCGGCTTTTAGTGCCTCCTGGAGATTGCTCAATGAAGGAAGAGATCCCCCTTCCATGACCCCCATTAAGTTCTTCATTCGAGCACGCATTTGGAACAGTTGCGCTACGACTTGGTTCACCTGAAGGAGTTGAAATACTAAGTTTTTGCTTGAAAACTATACAACTATCTTTATATATTTCTACAAAATCAAGATAAGGGCTTATTACAAGCTATGAAGATACAGGCAAGATTTTCTCTTAACTTATATCTACTTGCTTTAGTGATAGAGTAAAAAACAACATGTCTACAGACCTGCTGTTCTGCTTTACCAGATTCTTTGGCAACTCTTTTCCTCCTCTCAGGAGATTCTGCCAGCAATTCAGGCTTTTCCCTTTCCTCTGCGATCAATGTTTAAACAGGAAGATATTTCAGCTGAAGGAAAGAGTTCCATTCACAGAATCAACTTGGAAGTTACATTTGCATATCAAATTGCACTGAACAGGGTGGATGTAGGGGAGAGGTGCAGTAAAGTCTGATCCTTCCATAGCTATAAGTTAATAACCAGCTCTTCTAGAAAGAAACTGGGGATGATTTCCCAATAAAATGAAATGACGACTACATCTGTCTTTTGTATCTTACCAGCATGATTGGAAAAACACTTCTCAAGCTGTGCTACATACTAAATTAACACAAAAGAAAAAGCTAACCCAAATTCCACTAGTCCAGGCACTAACATAAAGCATGCAGTGTAAGCTTCTTCAACCAGTGTAAGCTCAGAAGAAAAGGAAAAAAAAGAAATTCATAGGCCAATATGGTTATGGCTGAAGTGGTAGGTAAGAACCCCTTCAGGTAAAGAGGGCAGGCCAAAACATTATGCATCTTCGTCAAAAGAAATTCACAATGTTGTGTGCTAAACCAATTGGTTATGAGTATTGCAGAACAAGAAAATCTAAAGCCAAAACACTTGAGATTTCTAAAATTGTAACTTTCTTGAAACAATAAACGGAAGAAGCATAACCTGGGGTCATTACTTCAATCATCGCCTCCATTATTTTTAAGCTCTTCTCTGCTTCCCGAATCTGTGCAGGGGACACCTGTACTCGAACAAATGGATTAAGGGAGTCAATCACATTTCTCTCATTCTACACTATCTAAAGTGAAGTATTTTTCAGACATTCCACTCCTTCAGAGGTTTCTCCATAAATTCAAAAGTAACAAGGTAGTCTGGAGATAAGAGCCGGCATGAACATAACATAAAAGATAAGGTAGGATGTAATTAACCAATAAAAAAATTCGAGAAAAGTAAGGCTCTGTGACTTGTACCTTCCCCATGCCTGGAATCATTCCAATAACCCGGCTCATAGAACCCATCCTTGCTACAGCACGGGTCTGCTTTAGTAAGTCGTTGAAATCAAATTTCGCATCCATTATCTTCTTTTGTAATTCCTCTGCCTCTTCTTGGCGCATCTACTTCGTGAACTAAAGTTAGATGTCATTTATCAAACAACCACTCTATGTAAAAAAAAAAAGGAATTAATGGCCACTCACAACTTCTTGTGCCTTCTCCACAAAAGAAAGAACATCTCCCATTCCTAGAATACGTCCAGCCATACGATTAGGGTAGAAAGGCTCAAGGTCTTCCATACGCTCTCCCCTTCCAACTAGCTTGATTGGCTTCCCAGAAACCTGACATTATCCATCATTTACAACTGTCTGAGATGATAATTTGAATATTTTCCATGATATGTAGAAATATTTAGCAAGATTTTTTTTTTTTTTTTTATATAACTAGGGAAAGATCAAGAAAGGAACAAACCTCTCTAACACTAAGGGCTGCTCCTCCTCTGGAATCTCCATCTAGTTTCGTAAGTATAGCCCCGGTAATTCCAATCTCGAGATTAAATGCAGTGACGAGAGCTGTAAAATATTTATAATTTGAGTACATCCTTTGAAATGTGAAATTATGAATTGTCACATTTTATTCAAATCTTCCTTACTTTCTAGCTAGCTTTCTTTTACATTTTATGAATATGAAGTATTTCTCTTATACATTTCCAAATTTCTATTTATTATACATATCTACGAAACTAAACCTATGTATGGAAGACTTTAGCCCAAACATTGAGGACACTCGAGTATCAGCCACACACCGTGTGCCAGATCAGCACCACAACTTAACAAACAAGATTGAAAATGTGAAGCAATTGTAATAAGATGGAAGTAACACTGTACATGAAGTCCCTGTAGAATGCTGTAGATGACCTCCATTACAAGAGCGTTCCTCTAATCAAAGATCCAAACTATAATTCATCCTATTGATTGCTAATTCATGTACCTGCAGCTTCTTGACCCGTCATTGCATCTACCACAAGCAGCACTTCTGTGGGATTCACTGCACGCTTCACTTCCTTTAATTCATCCATCATTGCTTTATCTATCTAAAAAACAAACAAGCATGTCAGATCAAATGATGCATTCAAGAAGATCTTGTTACTAGGAAACATCCAGACATCTAAGCAAAAGTTTGACACAACTATATCTCAGATAACCTGAAGTCTCCCAGCAGTATCCACGATGACCACATCTGCATTCTTCTTTTTGGCCTCTTGTAGACCTTGTCTAGCTATTTCAGAAGGCTTCACATCTGTTCCTGCTGTATAGACAGGCACATCCACCTGTCACGAGATTATAATTGAATAGGATAATGAATTAAATGATTCTAAATAATGTCAAAAGCAAATATAAATCTTTTTTGCCATAAA
The DNA here is from genome assembly GCA_003290165.1 of Berberis thunbergii. Taxonomy (NCBI): domain Eukaryota; kingdom Viridiplantae; phylum Streptophyta; class Magnoliopsida; order Ranunculales; family Berberidaceae; genus Berberis; species Berberis thunbergii. The sequence continues at coordinate 85,236 of QNQO01008579.1, forward strand.
CAGGGAGAATGATATAGTGAAACTAAAATAGGATTAGTCAATGGATTTGCATGTTATATACCCAAGAATTTCAAGCATGTACAAGATAATGAAGATGATATGGAAAATGAATGCAAAGTCGACATTCCGTATAAAATTTAAACTTCATCCATGCCAGACTTCCATTTCCATGTATCAAGGAAGTTTGATTCTTCGACTCACCTGTTCACCTAAAATTACAAGTTGGTCAATTGCAGCAGGTCTGTACACATCTGCAGCAACGAGCATGCTAGTCTTTCCCTGTGACCAGAAGCAATGAGGTTAGCTACGTGCCTAGGAGAGTGTAATGCATGTATGCTACATAAACTTCGGATATAACCTGCTTCTTAAGATAGAATGCTAACTTTGCACAAACAGTTGTCTTTCCCACTCCTTGTAGACCAGCCAATAATATAACCGTTGGACCAGATTTTGCAAAAACCAGTTCAGATACTTCTCCACCCATCAACTTTACAAGCTCATCATTTACAATCTGTCACAGTCAAATAGAAATGAATAACCACAAAATATCAGATAAGCACACAAAGTATTACTGATGACGAACTTCAAACATTCTATCACTCTTCTCAGTGTTCTCTACATAACTGGAATGGAGATGACAATATTTGTATTTCAAGGAATGAACCAATCACCTTGACCGATTAGTTTATCCATCCCCCCGAACATTGATACTCCATATTTTGTATTGTCAATTTAGTGACGTGTCAATAAAAAATTCAAAAAATTCAAATGTCCACGATCAAAAGACTCAGAAGAGTTAATGGAGCAGATTGATGAAGATCACAGCCTTCAGATCCAAATATAAGGTATATTACGTATATCAAGAAGACTTAATGGAAAACTCAAGATTTTACAAGAAATGTTTTCGATACTTTAATAAATAATTATTTCTCATAAAAATTCTACATCAATCTGCTCCATCATGTTATTAAAATACTCTACGCACATTTTCGGTATTTTAATAAAATTCTACATCAATCTGCTCCATTATTTTGTACTTCCTTCTTCAAAAGATGTCCAGTATACAAATTCTAGAACTTGTTGATATTGTGGACTCTAAAGTGTTTGCTAGGGTGAATTCCAAAGTGTGGATTCAACACATTCCATATTGGTGATCTAGAGAAGCAAAGTTGTGAGTCAAGGCCTTGAGGATTCTTGGTGGTACAAGAGCTGGATAACTGAAGATGACAAATAGAAGTATCGTGGACTTTATTCTAGGTTGTGGATAACATTTTGAACTTGTACGTAATTTTTCTTATTAATGGATTTTGCTCCCGATTCGTGGTTTTTTTTCCTCTCAAGAGATTTCCACGCAAACATGTGTGTTATTAATTTTATTATCCGCACTTTGTGATCGATAACATAGTTAATTAATTGATAATATCCATTAAAATCAATCTCAAAAATTTCAAAACATAATTAAATAAATTGGACAAAACATGATGATTTTAGCAATTCCATTAGTATAAAATAGCAACTAGTCCAATTAAGGGTATGTTTGTTTCAAAAGAAAATTTTTCATAGGAAAATAACAAAAAAAAAAGAGAAGAGATGGGGGAGAAAACAGAAAAAGTTTTCCACCTTGAGGTTGAATATGACCATGGATATAGAAATTTTTTCTCTGTTGCCCCCAAAGAAAACAATTACCACACTTTCGAAGAGATCTGAGAGGATAGAGATCATCATCAGATTCATGTTCTTCATCATCTCTTCCTCTTTCTATCATCCCCCTTTAGCAAATTTTATGTAAAAAAAATTTCTTTCGAATCAAACACACCCTAAGTGAGAGCATCTCTTCTCTAACGAAAATACGTTTTTGCTACATTAAAACAGGTAAGTCTGGTATCATTTTTCTTTCCCATAATGCCCCTATTGAAATCAAACACCTCCCACCGCTAACCGCCACTGAACAACGCCTAATGGACAACACAGCAGAGTAAAAGACAGTTTATTCCCTTCTTCTTCTTTGTCTTTCTCTATTCTCAAAGGCAACACCTCCGTCCACTCTTGCTCTCTTCTTCCTCTATTTCTTATCCACCGTTACATCTTCTTCAAAAATCAGCATAAGATACAGAACTTGCAGAAGTAGCATAGCAACAACAATAAGCCAATTCATCTTCCTCTCTCTTCTTTCTCTATTTCTTCTCCACTGTTTCATCTCCTTCAAAAAACAGATGAAGAATTCACCGCCCCACAGACCTTTGTATCTTCTTCTTCTATTTCTCAGATTTTTGGGGTTTTTCGATTACCTCTTCTCTAAGCTCTCGATCTTTTATGGTTGTCCGGCGACGTAATCAAGGATCCCTTCGTACGCTTTCTCACTCGAAACTTCGGCTATTGGAAATGAAAACTGGCCGAAGAACACAACTGCATCTAGAAACAGAGCAGTGGAGAGAAAATGGGCCAAAAGTAGGATAAGATAGTGAAGAATCTGGGTGCTAGAAGAAACAACGCAAGAATGATGAGTGAAAAAAAAAGCAAACAAAGATGAAGTGAATTGTGAACATGAGAAGCTTTTCTGGGATTGCCATGGCTGAAATCTGAGCAATTTCAAAGATGCGTTTTGGAGAAACAGAGATGATTGAGAGATGGAAAGATGGAGACGGAGAGATTATTATTGGAAGTTCTATGTTTGTGTTGGAAGTATTTCCAATTTGTTTAAGTTGGGATTTTTCGGTGAGGTAAAGGTTGAAAATGCATATTTGACATGCAAGTCAAAGGGTAGGGCATGGTACATTGTCGAACAATTCTAGCCAACCTTGTTTACTGGCTTCTTTTGGGTTTTGTTTTTTGCATTTTTACAATTTCACCCGTTCTATACGTTGGTGATTGTGATTGTGTTTTAAAGAGGAGGATAAAAAGTGTAAAAATACCAAAAAAGTGCTCAAAAAGCCAGCAAACATAACTGGCTAGAATTATTCTTCATTGTCACTGCTCACCAATATAATATTTCAATGGGGGTTGTTGGCTGACACAACACTTCATTGAGCCCATTCTAGGGAGCGAGGGAGGGGCCAACACCGCCCACCCTCCTCGAGATGCGCAGTGATGGACATCTCGAGAAGGATGGGCGGTGTTGGGCCCTCCCTCGCTCCCTAAACTTACTCTTTCAACTAAAAAGAGTATTGTTGTATAATAATAACAAATATATAATAATTAATTAATAGGTTCGAGAACTCAAGAATAAAACCCTCAAGTATAGTATTCAACGGCTCAACCTACATACATCATGATGGGTTACTTTACATGCATACATGCAAACACCAATATACATATGACCAAGTATGGGTTAGTTTACTTATTTTTATTTTTTCTGTTATCAAACAAACAAACCCGAGACAATAAAATAAAAAAGTGAGAAACCAACTTATAATATTCCCAAACCGCCTCTATAAAACTTTACAAATTCTCACCACCATTGTGGGCTTTACAAAATAAATATTTACTTGAACATGCAGACTTTTGTTTTGGACATTTTAGCCCATGAGTCAAAATGGACTTTTAGTAATTGAATTGGCCCAAATGATCAAAATGTGTTTTTGCTAACTATTTGTTGCATACTCATTGAGTTATGAACCAAATCATTTACAGTGTGTAGATTATTATCAAGTGTAGCAGTGAGGATGAACTAAAGTGTCGTTTTTTTATTAAATAGATAAATAGTAAAAATACAAATTTAGTAAAATTTTCATGAAACAAGGATTTTACACCCTATGAAATAGTGCAAGCTACTGAAAATTCTTACTATATAAATCGAAGTAAAGAGAGTAGTAAAAACAAAAAGTTAACTGGAAAATTAAGAAAGTTCCTCATAATAGTACTTGAAAATATTTTATGTTGAGGTGTGTTTTGTAAATCATGTGACAAGAGGTTTGATTTTTTTTTTTTTTTTTTGAATGGTAATCCATAATTTATTTTCATATTTGGTAATTGAGTGACCTACTTAGGGAGTGCCGAAGGCACGACCCAAGGACCAGGGTCGCATGCTGATGTACCCATGGAAAGTGTATGGCCATGCCGTTGGCACGGCTAGTGTACTTGTAAAGAAAACTGCTAGAGAGATTTGCATACCTTAACTAGTTGCTGATCTGGCCTCACTCCTTTTATCAACCCAACACCAACTGCCTGTTCACTCACAGCCTGAACAAACCTCCTTGTGACGGGCAGGCTTACCTGTCCATGGCATGCAAATTAAATTTATGTACATGTATTTTTTCCCCTTGTGGTAGTCTCAATCACCTGATCATTAATATTAATTAATACAAACACACTTACATCTGCTTCTAATAGAGCTCTCCTAATTTCTCGCATAGGTTCAGCAATGTTGTCTTTGGTCAAAATTTCTGAAACGTAGATCAACCAACTTATGAGCTTGTAGATAAGAAAACAAAGTTCAAACAGAATAGAACATAACCGTAAGCGTTTAACATTGTTGCTTATAAAAGGCGACCACTGTAATAGCCAACTGAAGCGGTAGCAGGTGTAGTAAGGAGGACAGAAGACACAATTTGAGCACTACAAGAAGAGTATTAGAAGATCCCAGAAGCGACAGGGCAATTAGAGTTCTTTGGTGAAGGGTATTCACCCCGGTTCAAGATATCCTTTTCTAGTATCACAATGATCATTTTCTACAAGTTCCAGTTTACATAGTTGTTGTACGAAGCAAATACATGGTTTTGGAGCTATACGTTCGACAAGGATACTTGGTGTCTGACACGTCGACTGAAAATCTACCTACATTGGACACGTCCATGCATTACCACTTACAAGAACACGTTTATTTTCCAGTAATAAACTTCATTCGTTAGTCATATCTTTTTAATTTGTAAATCAATATAGCTACTCACATATTACTATTTTGAGATAATCTAATAATAAAACTAGTAAACCCACATGCATGTTGCACATGAATAATAAAAGTAACCTCAGACATTTACAAAAACAAAAGAAAACAATATTCTAAGGATGAGGTTTTTTTTTCGTTTGAAGTATATGCATCCAAGAGCTATATTAATCTATATTATTTGTGGTTAGATTTTTTCTTCCACACAAATTTTCTATAGTTTGTAAAAATAATAGATGGAGACTTTTTTTAGTTTCATAAATCAAAGATGGAGATTTGAAATGACATAATTTTTTTTCTTTATTGACAAACAAAATTACATAATTCTTGTTTTGCTAATTATTAAAAAAATTGATAGTGAGTTTGAGCAGTCAGTAGTTATTAAATTTAAATTACTCAAACATTCAAAAGTGTTAAAAGTTGAATACACTAAAGAAGTCTTTAATACCCTTACAAGTTAAATGAAACTAAATTATTTTTAAAATAAACAAGGTCTAAAAATTGAGGTAGTTACTCTAAGGGGTCTTGGCTTTATAGATAGTAGAGATGTACAAATTGATATAATACTTCAGGTATATCCCTTGCATTCCGTGTGTTCTTATTGCATAACGTTTAAGTGTGTATTTATACTTTTATAGCCTTCAACTGGGCATGGAGCCTCATTTAATTTTACTGATTGAGGTGTTCTAAGTTCAAACAATGAACAACAATAAAGACGGTTTCTCCATTTCCTTTCCATATAGATGTGTTGCATGCATTTCTTTGGCTCAAAATCAAAACCTTGATAAACATCAATTTGAACAAGAATGTGTAAAATTAACAATGTTATAGTGAACAAACAATCATGAAATATGTCGTGAACTAACCAACTCTCCCAAAAGTCTGAGTTGTCCAGGAGGGAAAGGTTCATGACTAGGATCGTGACATTGCCTCACGCTTCCAAAGTCGACGCCCTCATCGGCCTACTCTATCGACACTAGCCCGATGAGCTTCTCTCACCTACCATTATTCAACAATTTACCACTATGCCCATACATAATGCTAAATTATTTTAATTCAGCCTATAGGTCGCCTCTGCCAAGAATGAATCTTGGATGTGGGGTTTGGCTCCGATACTAATTGTCGTGAACCAACCACCTCTCCCAAAAACCCGAGCTGTCCAGGGCAAGGTTAATGACTAGGATTGTGACAAAATAATACAATTTCTCACTAACATCTACACCCTTGAATTAACACAATCTCCTTTTCACCCTAGACTTCCAAATTCAGTAACAACACATCAAACCATAATTAATACAAGAAATAACTGACCTTCGCCTCTGAGTTTGTTCCAAGCAGCTTCGAGACCGCTTGTGAGCTGCCCGAACATCTCCGCCCTTATAACACCACCCATTTCTCTTCTTCTCACAGTGGGAGTCTTGGATTGCACCCACCCCCATATCTGTCTCTGAGATTACAAGCAAAACCCATATCAAGAAAACAGTTTAAATTCCAAGAACCTTTAACAATTTCTTGAACATGGTTTGGGAGATTACTTACTGTGAAAAGATTTCTTGAAGAATTTGTGACGGAGAGACTCGAACCAGTAAAAGAAGAGCATAATTTTGTGGTGGATTTTCTTGGGTTGCAGAGATTTCTATTAGTTGGCAATGAAGAAGAAGTAGGAGAGAAGTGGCGGGAAGAAACGGTGATTGCTTCCATGTTGAGGTGTTTGGGTAACAATAAGAAAGAGATTATGTGAAGAGCTTTGTTTTGTCACTCACAGAGAATAGAAGAGAAGAGAAGCCCTTCCTTCAAAAGTTCCAAGTGGAAGTATGGAAGGTTTTATCCGTTTATTTATCTTCAAAGATCGCGAAGGCAATCCAGTCCGATAAGGGCACCCACCACACAAACACAGTAGGGGTGGGCATCCCATCCCGCGATCCCGTTCCCGTCCCATCCCAATTTTTCCGGGTCTTAATGGGATTGAATAATTTCATCCCGATCCCGTCCCGTCCCGATCTAGAATGGGATGAAGATTTTCAATCCCGCCAATCCCGAACTAATTTATTAATACTTTTATTTAATTATTTATTTTAGAATTGTGGATGCACATACAAATATACTGACGTATATAATAAAGTGAGAGGAACATGGGGTTCCTCATAATCAACATTTGACACTAATTCAATACCCAATTCACATTTTATCAAGTTTTATTTTTTAAACAAGTATAAGGGGAAACATATTTTGTAGTACGGTACCTATCGGGCTTACTATATTGCATCTATACACATCACGATCTAGATGGGCCTGTTTCTGCCCAAACAAATGGATCAGGTTAGTCAAGTTGGGCCAATGTCTTAGGGAACTTCTACAAACCCTACTAATATAATTTACTAAAATTACAAACAATTTTGCTTAATTACCTTGATTTCAAACAAGTAGCCAACAAAATCATAATTCAAAATTGACTAGAAGAAATGATCTGAAGTGAATAACATATTGTTCAAGTTTTGGTAAAATAAACTAACAAGTTTTGGTATCAAGATGAAAATGGTGGCAAAGTTACAGGTTTACGCTTAGAGAAGACAATTCTAAAATATATGAATAAAACACTACATAATTTTATCATATATGCTACATTGAACGTGCATCTTCTCTATTTAATTGTTGTATTTACAAGGCTTGTTATGTATCAACTATGTAGGATAATGATCAAGTTAACATATTTGTATCTTCATTCACAGAAAATGGTGTTTTTGGGAAAAAAAAATTATATATGATTAGCACGCTGATCCCGTCCCGAACCCGTTTGGGATGGGACGAGGTCGGGATGGGGTTTTTTCCATCCCGTCCCGTCCCGATCCCATATGAACGGGATGGGTATATCTCGTCCCATCCCGTCCCGTGCCCACCCCTACAACACAGACACGAATAAAAATACCCAGTCCGAGTTCCACACGAGGATTGTGATTTTGTTTTTCGAGTTAACTTTGGTTCTCTCATTTTAAAAAGTAATTTATGAAATATTTTATTTTATGTAGAAAAATGTAAATGTTTGAATGTAATTTCGAATTTAACAATATAAGTTATGTATTTTAAACTCTTAAATACTACATAAAAAAAATCTCAAACCGTCAAACGACTCATAGGGTCGTACAGACTACGTATTACATGAGAATCATTCACATAACAAAATTTTGATACTAACATCATTATGGCATGTTAAAATCAGTGTTCTAAAAAACACTAAGCGATGGGCGGGCGGCGAGTAGGTGCCTAGCGCCTAATGTTACAACTATCTTCTTGCCTAGGCAAGTGAGGTTAACAAGTGTAAATAATGTAGAGTATTCCACATTGTTCTAGAGAGTTCTCTAGAACCTTCCATAAAATTCCATAGAGTTTCATAGGATTCTAGTCCTTAGATATTTCTAAGGAAACATGTAAAAGTTCATTGTAGATCGTTAGATCAAATTGATCACCACCGTCCATTGAGGAGGTGGAATTGTATAAATATGCTAAGGCCTCATTTGTTGTAGCAATACAAGTTCTAATTCTCTTAAGCTTTCTTGTGTATTCTTAGCTTGCCTAGCTTTCCAAAGTCTAAGTAAGTCTTTCGTAGGCAAGACTGACTAGCTTTCTTTGATAAGTCAGGGTAAAGTTTGCTAGTGCCGCACGAGAAGTACTTGTGAAAAGAAAGCCCGTGACAGTTGGTATCAGAGCAAGGTTTTGCAAGGTTGGTGAAATCATCCTACACAAGAGAATGTCGTCGAAGGTCAACAACCCATCAATTGGCAACAACGACAACGGTGGGAAAGTCCGCAAGGACAAGTCAAAGGACATGATCGATGAGATGAATGAAAGGTTGGCTAAGTTGTGTGTCACCATGTCCGACTTGAGGGAGAAAGTCGAAGACATGGACCAACGCATCAAGAGGCGAGCGTCCAATGGGGAGGACCAAGAGCTCCGGTAAGAGATGCAAGGAGCCTTAAACGCAGTAGTAGACATGGTGTCCAAAAAGATCGAGTCCCTTGAAGCCCAAATTGTTGCCAAAGATGCGGAGGTGCATTTGCCGCCTTCAACATAAGGAAGGCCACATAAGGGAGTATGTGAAGGAGTTCTCAGAGTTGCTCTTGGAGATTCCTGACATGGTAGAAAATGATGATTTGTTTAGCTTCCTTGATGGCCTAACAGGTTGGGCCAAGTTGGAATTGAAGAGGCGAGGTGTGCAAGACCTTGCAACGGCTATGGCTGTGGCCGAATCCTTGATTGAGTTCAAGAGAAATGACTCATCCAAGGGGCAAGGGAAAAAGTCAAGTAATGATGGCAAATGTGAGAGAGATAGAGAAGTTCTCCAAAGAGCACAATAACTCCAAATATAAGGGGAAATAGAAAAGAGATGGATCACCCGAGAAAATATCTTGCTTCTTATGTAGTGGACCCCATCAAGCATTCGAGTGTCCCAATCGGGGGAAACTTGTCGCGCTTGTCATGGAGGAAGAAACAAAATAAAAAAGGAAGATCGCCTCAATGAATCTCCTAAGTGCCATTCAAGTTAAGGTCGAGGAACAACCATGTGGAAGAATGTACATGGAGACCGAGATCGGGAACAAGACTTTGAAAGCCATGGTGGATACCGGAGCCGACACAGTCTACATAGGCAAAGACCTTGCTGAAGAAATTGGCCTATCACATACTAAGGAGAAATGATACATCAAGGGGGTCAATGCTAAAAGTCTCCCAATTTGATGAATAGCTCGTGGCACTGATATTCGGCTTGGACAATGGCGAGGTAAAGTCGACATAACTATTGCTCCAATTGATGATCACAAGTTCTATTTGGGTATAGATTTCTTGGACATGGTAAAGGTTTTTCCGGTTCCATATGCTAACACCATGTGCATCACGGAAAATGGACAACCTTGTGTTGTGCCCGTGGTACGGGAGATAAACAAGGAGAGAATGATGTTCGCTCTTCAACTTTCTAAAGGAGTAAAGAAAAATTTGCCTATTTACTTGGCTACCCTCAAGGAAGACGAAGGTCCCATGGATAGACGGGTGAATGCACCTAAGGTCGTCCAAGATGTTCTCAAGGGGCACAAGGATGTTGTGCCTGCCGAGTTTCCTAAGAAACTTCCACCAAGGAGAGAGGTGAATCATGCTATTGAGTCAGAAGTTGGAGCAAAGTCGCCCACATTTGCTCCTTATCGTATGGCACTTCCTGAGCTCGAGGAGTTAAGAAAACAATTGAAGGATTTACTTGATGCTGGTTATATCCGACCATTCAAAGATCTATATGATGTGTCGGTCTAATTTCAAAAGAAACATTATGGATCCCTACGGCTTTGTATTGACTATCGAGCACTCAACAAGGTCACTGTCAAGAACAAGTACTCGATTTCACTTATTGCGGATCTCTTTGATCAACTTGGTGATGCAAGGTATTTTACCAAGCTTGACTTGCGCTCGGGATATTATCACGTCTGCATAGCCGAATGAGATGAACCAAAGACGACATGTGTTACAATGTACGGGTCTTACGAGTTCTTAGTCATGCCATTTGGTTTAACTAATGCGTCGACCACATTTTGCACTCTAATGAATGAGGTACTAGCTCCTTACCTTGATCGGTTCGTAGTTGTGTATTCTTAGCTTGCTTAGCTTTCCAAAGCCTAAGTAAGTCTTTCGTGGGCAAGGCTGATTAGTTTTATTTGATAAGTTGGGGCAAAGTTTGCTAGTGTCGCACGGGAAGTACTTTTGAAAAGAAAGCCCGTGACACTAGGCAGCACCTAGGCAGTCTTAGGTTTTGTATTATAACTTTAATAATTTACAAAAGTTAAGCATAATACCTTATCAATTACATCCAATTTAATGCCAAGATACATATGCAAAATTTAAAAACATGAAAAATTAACAATCGTGAACAAAATTTATTAAAACTCAAATGACCGAAATTGGTCATGATGGGTACTTTATACAAAGTTGAATGTGCGGACAACTATCCAAAATTTCTCTTTTATTTTTCTTCAAATTGTATGAATGACCTCAATTATGTTTGATAAAATCTACATTACTAAAATTGGTATTGGCAGATCCTTTGAGAATTCTATTAAGTAATCATCATTTGATACATTCAGACATATACTGAATAAAAAAACAATTAAATTGTTTATTTCCAAAAAAGATGAAAGAAAAATAAAATAAGAACACAATCAGCCTTATTAAAAATAATAAAAATAAAAAAACTCGCCCAGAACCCGCCCAGCCATTAATCTGGGCGTTTCTCTAACGCTTAGGCCGATTTTTAGATAACTAGTTAAAATATATAAAGATTGAAATATTTATTTTTTCTCAAAAAAAACTCCTTTGAAAAAATAAATATTACAGATTTCAAAAGATATTTCGACAACTCTAAAATAAAAAGACAGTGACTACTCCACATCACAATTTCCTCTTCTCACACCACTATTGAGTTTTTTTTTTTTTTAACTTACTCACACCACCAATAAATATGTATAACTTACCAGAGAAACCCAAACTCAAAACAAAAAATGCGAAACAGGGTAACTTTCAACCAATTTAAACCTTCAATTGAGACCAATTCTCAAGCTCGTCAAAACATGAAGGTTGTATTAATATGAATTATCTAATAAACACAATTTTAATCAATTGAAAATGTTTTGAAATGAGCAAGTTTCATTTTACTAAAGTCGTGCAAATCTATCTTCCAATGAAAACAGGATAGTGTCCCTGACTTTCGGCCAACTTATATGTTTGATCAAGATCGATTCTCAAGTCATCCAAACACAAATATTGTAGTACTATGGTTTATCTAATAAACACAACTCGAATCACTTGAAAATGTCTTGAAATGAGCAAGTTATTATCGTTTTACTAAAGTCGTGCAAATCAGTTTCGCAATGAAAACGGGATAATGTTTCTGACTTTCGGCCAACTTATGTGCCCGATCGAGATCGATTCTCAAGTTGATCAAAATATAAATATTGTATTATTTTGAGTTATTTAATAAAAACAAATTTAATCACTTGAAAATGTTTTAAAATGAGCAATTTATTTTACTAAAGTTGCGCAAATCTGTCTCGCAATAAAAATGAGAAGCATTCCTGACTTTCGGCCAACTTATAAGCTCGATGCAGACCTATTATCAAGTTGATCAAAACACAAAAGTTGTAGTAATTTGAGTTATCTAATAAACACAACTCGAATCACTCGAAAATGTTTTGAAATGAGCAATTTATGGTCATTTTACTAAAGTCGCACAAATTTGTCTGAAAAAATTTGCTGAAATTTTTTGTTCGCCTGAAACAATGCGAGGTTTTTGCAAAAACTCGTAGAGTTATGGGAAAATAGGAAATTTCAACAATTGTTTTTACTGTTGACTCAGATCAATGCAAAACCTCGCATTGTCTCAGGTAAACAATATTTTTTTTGTGATTTCTGAAGTTTACTTTTTTTTTTTGTGATTGAAAATATTTCTGAAGTTTCCATGAGATTACTTTGTTTTTCTCAAAAATTTTGGGGAGGTTGCACTTTGGGGTTCGATTTTGAAGGAGAGAGAAGAGATTTTCGAGGGAGAATGAAGAGATTGGTTTCGATTTTGCAAGAGATTTGAATGTGGGAGAGATGAGAAATTCAAATGGAGGGAGGAATGAAGTTTCAATTTGAATGGGGAGGAGAAAAATGTTGGTTTTTTGTTTATATAGGTGGTGTGAGAGAGTAGAATAGTGTCAGAAAGAGAAAACGGTGATGTGGAGTAGTCACTACCCCCCCCCCCCCCCCCCCCCCTTAATGTGTTTAAGGACAACCAATAAAAGGGTATTTTGTTTTCCTCTCTTTTGTCTCAAGAACAACAACCACCACCTTCGCACCGCCCACTTTCTCCCATCCTTTCTTTTTCTCTTTCTTCCTAGTTTTCTCCTATGTTCTTCTCTTCATCTTCTTCTCCTATTTTATTATTTTTAATTTTACAGAGACATTTGACCACATGCAATAAATATCGTGAGATCCAATTAACGACAGACATTGCACGTCGTCAAATGTCTTTTTTTCTTTACCTAATGGATCCTGCAAATAAGAGAGTTGGGCTCGCAAAACCCAATCCATCCCTCGATGTTGTTGTTCACGAGAGAAGATGAAAAATGAGGAGAAAAATAGAAGAGGTGTGGACAAAGTCAGAGAGGGGCATTGATGGTGTAAAGGGGAAATTCTAAATGGCGAGGAAACCAGCAAGGGAGGGGGTGAAGTCGTGCATCCTCTCGAGATGCATGAAATAGCATATTTCAATGCGCTTTCATGCATCTCGAAGGGGTGAACCGCTTCACCCCTCCCTCACTGTTTAGACAAACCCAGTGTAAAGAGATGAGAAAAGAGGGGACAGAAAAAATTTTAATTTGGATTTTCATTAGTGGTGTACTTGATAAAAGTGATGGTGTGCTACAAAGAGTAAGGGTGGCGGTGTCCTATAACGGTGTCTAGAAACATGTCGTCTATTCAACAAGTCTCAAGGAAGGATACGGAAGCAATGTGGTCCGAGTAAAGATGAAGAAGTAGATGAAGAGCTGGTTCCAGGAGCTACTTCTAACATGCCCCAAGTCAACTCTGTTCCATGCTTGCTTGCTACTTCCAAATTGCTCAAGGTAAACCAACACAACATGCTTATGTGTTATTAAATTATTTTTGTGTCTGTGTTCTGTTTGGTTCATTGATCCTTTGGTGAATTGTTATTGATTGCTTCTGTGGCATCTAATTTCTGTATTTGTTGAGAGATTGAGCTAAAAGGGTTATGAACAACAAGAATAAAGATTGAAAATTTTCTTATATATCATCAAGAGATTGCCTCTAGGGTTAGTTTGTTTTAGGGGTTTTGCTGCAATGGAATTATTCAGGTTTTCCAAAAACGGATCAATGACTTTCTTGTGTTCAGTTTGACGAGTTTAGTATTTCCTCAAAATGGGCTTAGTACTCTTTCTTTTTGAAATTTTTTTCCCCACAAAATCTTGATGTTTCAACTGTTTTAGCTTTCTATGCACAAGAAGATATTAATGGTTATTGCTAACATTGGTGTTACTTTTACTGAATATAAATCAAAGGAACAAGCAGAAGCTGAAGAGAAGAAGTGTAGAAAGGAAGCACAAGATGCAGCACGTTTACTAAAATCGTCAATTATACTATCTGGGGTTGTGGTTGCTGTTTATGGGGTTATCTTTGCAGTAAAGAGGTTACGAAAAGCATAAACTCAGTTTGGAGGTTCAAAGTTCAAACAAATGATAGGATCATGGTGCCCGTGGGTATACACCTAATTCTAGGATTTAAACCACCGCAGCCTTGACCATTCAACCAGCTTCCATCGGCAATTTATGTTTCAGTTGTTAATGTTGTAGATTTTTTTTTTTCAATTATTATATATATTTTTTAATGATGTAAGACAACAATTTAAATAGAAAATGATGTTCCAAGGGATTGAAAAGGATGTGTAAATATTGGGTTTAAAGGATTACTTGCATTGACAGAATCATGTCATCCATTTTTCTTCTCTAATTAATGTAGAATGCGAGATTCACAATGGAGATCTGGTTACCCCTGTATCATGGCTTTCAATCAATCATAGACAACTTGGACCATATCCAAACTGCAACATATGTACCAGCCTTTCTTTGCGGAGATGTACCTGCCTTGAAAATGAAGGTTTTCAAGGTGACAATGCTCAGCACCCTGATACTAGAGTTGTTAACGCCTAATGACCAATGAGATGTTTCAATGACCAACAATCATCATATTCTAAAGTATAACAAAATATCAGAAACAAAAATTGTGGAAATTTTGACAGGAGTATTATTAGAGTCTTACAAGTTTATCACACACACAAGCAAAACCACCAATGTGATACATATTCATTCTACAGCCAAACACTATGTTGAGCTTGCATTTGTTTTAGCTGAGCAATCGGACTAGGGCTGTCAATGGACCGGATTCGGATCCTAAAGTTGCAAAAATTACTTAGAAAAAGTTGAATTTTAATCACTAGCCAAATTCCCTAACATTTTAACTTACATTTATAAATTTATTGATTTCTTAAAAAATCAGAACACTGAACATACGTCGAGCCCTTCGACACCCTATTCTTAGTAAAATGAGAGAATCTGATACGACAACTGCCACTGCCTCTGAAGAAACCTATGAACAGTTCACACTATACAGAAACATTGTGCACCCAATATATTCAACCAAAGGTTAGATGATTTCAACTTTACCCCTTTTTAACCTGGAATATGCTTATGGCACTATCTAAAAACTCAAAACACCTAACAATGGAAATGAATATCGGCAGAATATGTAGAAAACTTGAAATTGCACTTGTGACCAACAAGAATCCAAAAAGATTTGAACTATGATTAATGACAAAGACTTCCCTTCAGCAGTTTGGTCAAGGCATTGTTCCTTCACTGAGAAGAAACAGTCACCCAGCTATTATGAAACAAAAGGAGAATTACGAAACGTAGCAGAACGTTATGCAGATCGAACATCGTATGATTTGAATTTATTAAGAACTAATTGGAGAAAACATCTTTGTGTGACTGCAGCAATCGAAATAGCCTACAGCATAGTTCACCATTTCCTCACTCTCTGCTATCTAAGCTCAGTCCTGCACCTCCTCTGGCTTTTTAGCAGATCCTTTGAGATACCAACCCAGTGCACCAAATGCAGTGACAACACCAGCAAGAATTGCATAGTTCCTGTTCTTGTTAGCTGATACCCCACCTGTGGAGGACGTTGACGAGTCGCTTATCTTCACATCTGTTACTGAGCCTCCACTGCTTGCAGCTGGTTCCCCTTCTGGTTTTGAGCCCTGAAAACATTAAAATCCAACATTTCTAGGTCAGTGCCAAGGAAGCAACCCAAGTCAAGTCGTTTACTCATTGCTTCATAATTTATTTCTTTGCTTTTTTTTATTTTCTTTGACCATTGATAATGCGCTATGCGAACCTTTGATTATAATATTACTTTTCTATTAAAAGAGTGAATGTATGAATGAAAACCCCAGTTATCAGTTCCACCTATTTGTTCTGCCATGTCTACTATTCCATCTCCCATGATTCAATGACTTTGCAACAATCTGGTTTGTTTTGCCACAGAATTTGATATTAAACACTCATTCATCTTCAAGTAGCATACTTCTCAAGAATATATCAATAACCAAACAACAACAGATGACCACAAATCATACCTTGTGTGCAAGCTTCTCCAGTTTCTCCTTCTCAACTTTCTGTAAAGATCACAATAGCACAGCATCAGTACGGTGAGAGAGTAGAAATATCGTGAAAGTTTTGTATCATAAAAGAGTCAAACAATGAGTATCAAGCAGAATAAATGAAATATGATAAAAAAAAACCTACTTCTTAACTCACTAACAAATGGATTCATCATACTCCTAAAGAATGAGAACTCCAATTAATAAGGTGTAATTGTACCCTTTAAACATTAACATTACCATGGACAAGTGATCATGTTCAATTTAACATTCTGATGATTTTTGTTTACAAATATTCAAGTGTGCATCTTAATGCCAAAACATTAACGTAATCAATCAAATACACTTCAAAAGGCCACCGACACAATTGACATTAACTCTTAAAATAAGATAAAGTTTGAGAGTATGTCGTGCTTCATCAAGTGTCAATTTAAACCTCAATGATTGTGGGATGAAGGGATACAGCGATAAATTTCTTTCCCAGGTCATTCTAAAGGAAGTTGAGAAAAGGGACTGATGTAAGCGGGTAATTAATTAGTACTACTATGAGTCAGATATAATAAAGCTCATATTAGTTAGGGCAATAGCCAAAGTAGGTTTAGGGTTAGGCTTAGGCTTAGATTGCCTGCCAAAGAAAATACTTAAATTATAAATAAGGCATAGGAATGAACATTGTGGTTGGATGATTGATTAATAAAATTTGAGTTATTTTATTTATACCTTTTTTTCTAGTTTTAGTTTCGCCTTAGATTTAGCTTAGAATTCATCAATTGTATGTCTACACAAACTAAATCTGACAAATACACATAAGAAAAGGCTTAGAACTTAGAAGATGAAGAAAGAAAAAAATTTAAAGCAATTGAAGATATAGAAGCATGGAAGACAACAAAAAATCTCTTAGACGCAGAGAAAGCGAGATAGACACAGCAGAGATGGAGATAGACTCAAGAGAGAAGAGTATTGGCGAAACAAATTGGCAGGGTTGTAACAATAGGTTCAGAAGGAAATCGTGCAGACATTACTAGTGGAGACGAAAAAGATTGAACACGTGATTGCACAAATGCTTGACTTCAAGAATATGCTAGAACAAAAGGCAATACAGTTAGTGGCTACGAACTAAAGGGAATTGCAAATCTTTGGTGACAAGAAGAGTGTGCTCGTTGGGCAGCCATGCGTTTACCTCCCATGACTAATTGGGATGACCTAAATGAGTTGATGCATGCATCTTATATTCCTTTATATTATGAGCATGACAATCACTTAATGGGAGGGACACAACTGGGCGTACAATTCATGAATACGACACTGGATTTCAAACTTTGTGTATGTGGGCGAAGCCTCAAGAGCCGGAACGACATACAACTTTCCGTTTCTACGACAGGTTGGATGCGAGGACAGGTCTATGTTAGGTTTCGAAGAATTTAACACCCTCTTAGCAGTTGAGAATATGGCTAAGCGAGCAGAAACTAAACTTCAGCTACAAGATCGTGCAGAGAAGAAGACTTTGGTAACCCTAGTCCGCTTTTTCACTACTCATCCACAGTAGCCTCCTCCTGATGTATTACTTAAATACTTTGGGTGTGGTCAACCTGGCCATGTTCGGAATAATTCTCCCAAAGGTAAGTACGTGTTGTTGGCTGATGAGATTAATGAACAATAAAGTATGGAACGGGTAACCCCAGTTGATGGTGAAGGCGAGCTTATTTCCTTGGTTGCAGAAGACACGACTTGTACCCTTGAAGCTTGTGGACAAGCTTCTTCAATCGGGGGAGGGTGGTGTAATTAATTAATATTGATGCGTCCAAAATCCTATTTTCATTAAGTTAACCTGCAAAACAACTGTTAAATTGCCAAAAACCACCTTTTTGTGGCCGAATGCACTTTGATGCCTAAGTCAGTAACTCAGTTGGAGATGGAGATAAAACTGGACAAAACTCAGTTCAAATTGCATCCCTTTGTCGAATATTCCCTTTACCTTTTATAATGGTTGTAGTTAATTATCTAAGTGACTTAAGCATGTGAGACGCAATGGGGGAGACTTTCTCTGTACCAGACTCCTCATTTATGAAAATGTGTCCATGGAGGTGTAACTCCCTCCACGACTCTTTTTCTATGCAATGTTCTTTCCCCTTGAGGGAGAACTTCATTGGGCCTGAGTCTGGACCTCTGATTATGGATCTATTCTGATAGGCCCTTTTTGGGCTCCCATGATTGAATTCGTCTTCTTTGGGCCTTATGAATTGGCTTGGTCTTGGGATACTTGATCCTCGTGATAGATGATCTTTGCCACGTGTACAATCGAAATGTTGGTCTTATTTGATGTATCATCAAATACTATTTGCAATTGGGTCAAATATAAAAAAAAACTCATATTAGTTGGGTCATTAGCCAAAATAGGTTTAGAGTTAGATTGATTGCTAAAGAAGATACTAATCTCATAAATAAGGCATAGGATTGAACATTGTGGTTTGTTGATTTGAGTTATTTTATCTCTTGTTTACAGTTTATTCTACCTTTAGTTAGCTTTAGATTTAGTTTAAAATTCATCAAATATTATCTGAAAAGTACGAGATTGCACATCATATTTTACAACGAGAGTTTTTCTCTTGTCCTCTAGTGAAGAATGTCATTCCTCTTAAAATATGCACAAGTATCCACCAGATTGGCAACTATGTCTAAGTCAAACAATATGATATTGGTATAGCCACATAGTTTCTAATTTAAAGCAGTATCTGACAATCACTACATTTCAAGGACAACTCCTACAGCCTGCCAACACACACACATAAAAATGCAATGTTTCCTGTGTACCTATCCCAAATTGCATGTTGCAAGAAAAAATCAGTGCAATACTGACTTCCTTCTCGCTCTAAGATTTCCTTCCATTTAATTTTCTATTCCATACTTCGCATGTGCCAATTCTTTATCCTAATTTTTATTCCATCTAACAGCATAATTAACACTAATATGTTTTTTTTCTTTCTTTCTTTCTTTTTTGTGATCACACACTGAAATTCTAATATGCTCAAACACACTCTTTACAGTTAACTGCATTGAGAAGGCTCAATGAATATGCAGGAAATTTCCTACACGATTAACTCCATCAAAATACCCAATTGCATGTCAAGACTTTTCCATTTTGAAGAAGAGTTTTCAAGGTTTGAAAACTTGTGTCACATATGATTACATCAACTACAACTACAAATACGATTAAGAATTTAAAGTAAAGATAAAAAAAAATTAATAGCATTCTGAATTAAATGTTGACCACTTGACCTCCACAAACTATCTTATATATAAAAACATCAGCATCTTTAATAATGTATCTACTACTTTTTCATAACAATAGAATGTGAAAAAAGATTGAAGCATCATGTGCCCACCTTGTAAAATACAGAACAGGGACATATGATATAACAGAATACTGTACCGCCAACGGGGCTGGGAGAGGGCAAAAACAATTGGAAACAACTTAAAATTGTCCAGAATAAAATATTATGTATAGTGAAGGAAACAATTTGAGAAACATACAGTACGTGATGCATATAAATATAGGTCTCAAATTAATACTTCACTTTCTTCATCTAACATGTATGTCCCATATTGCCCCCAAACAAGAAATCAATCAAGGTGTATAAAAGCATTTAAAATCATATGAAATTATGAAGTACCATTATAGCATTCAGAATCCAATACATGTTTTTTTTTTCGAAATATGAAGTCCAGATTTGCATCTTTGAGTTGTTCTTCCTTATTTTAGTTCACATAACATCTCCATAATTTATTAATTTATCCGCAAAACAAAATAGAATTGTATTAATGAAACTTAAACACGAGTAAGGAACTTGCTATGCAATAAACTTTCAACATGGTGCTCAAAACCTCATTTCAATTAATGCAATGCCTATGCAGGATATTTTGATATATGGTTAACTTTCATTTCTATCAAAATCACTCTATCACAGCTCACATACAGCTTCCTGACTGCTAGTGGATGTGATGCTTTCCTTTACGAAGAATTTTCAAGGTTCCACAACTTTTTACTTATTATGAATGTATCAAACTATAAATATAGAGGATGGTACCTGCAAAGACTTCACAGCATACAAAGAAAAGGTGATGAACAATAACAGAAGATGGTACCTACAAATATCGAGGATTACATGATAACACACATTCCTGAGATCTGCCGCTAATACTTTCTTAACCTAGAAAGGAAATAATGACTCCATTCTAGCTGTGTTCAGACCCAATTTACCTTTAAAAGTAAATAAATTAAAGTCCATCTAGGTGCACTGGAGAAAACATAGCAACATCATATGAAGTACCAACATCACATTTCGACTTATACCAAAAAAGACTGTAATCTACAGGAACATTGTTGAACTCTAAAGGTTTCGACACCTATAGGTCCTATACCAAAATAACTTTAACGTTCACTATTGCAGATATATGAAACGTTGTGAATGTTACCGATAATAAATGTTTTGAAACAATTAGATCAGAAACTCAAAATCGTCAATAAAACATGGTTTAAAATGACACTATAAACTAAAATGACTAGCATACAACTGCAGAGGTGTTGGATATAAGAATCACTATGTAACTTAGATACTAAAAGTGCTATAGAAATGTCTATTATTTATTAATGTAATAAGATTTTGGGAAAATCTAGAGATGGGGAAAAATCAACAGAAGCAAACATTTGGTATATGTGCTATAAATTCAAAATAGCAAAATCAAAGCATGTTCTCCCTTGGCATGGGTTATGTTCTGTTCAAAGTATTCTTCATTTCATGCATTTCTATCGAATCCCTGTAAACTGTACTCATCAAATATCAGTAACATAATGCTTGTAAACTACAGCCCCCCTCAATGAAGCTCACGAGTCTAACATATATAACAACCTCACCTCCTACTTTTTTAACTTATAGCATTTCCAATACATAGTTTCTTCACATTTAAAAAATAATCAAAGTGTGAGTTCTATTTAACCTAGGGATTATACATACTCATTACGACATAACAATGTCATCTAGTACATCAATCCTAGCTAATATATGCAATGGAAACATGAACTCTACATATTGTGTGTGAGAAAATACGCCTTCAAATCTTCAAACTAGAACATCTGCCACTATGTAAG
The DNA here is from genome assembly GCA_003290165.1 of Berberis thunbergii. NCBI lineage: Eukaryota > Viridiplantae > Streptophyta > Magnoliopsida > Ranunculales > Berberidaceae > Berberis > Berberis thunbergii. Next base: position 106,515 of record QNQO01008579.1, read on the forward strand.
AATCCAAACCACTTTTCCATTTTTCATCACTAATTAACCTAGAATTTGACACTTCATATCATCAAATGCAATCGCTCTACTCAGTATCTAACCACTCCATGAAATCAACAAACCCTAATTTCAAGAACGGGGCCGACATTGTCCAAAAATCTAGCAACTAAATCCTAATCCAAGAACCTAGACAATACAAGATTCGAATCAACGATGCAAGTTCAAGCATACTAGATCAAAATCAAGCAAAAGCAAACGTGTTCATCGAACTAAACGATCACAATCAAACACCGATTTCATTTCAAGAAACTTCAACAAAATTCAACAAAGTTCGAGAAAACAATAACTGAAGATGAAATCGATGGAAGGAGAAATGGACCTTGATGTAGACGTTCTCTGCGGCCTTCTCTTCCTCGCTGAGGACTTTGCCGCTACCGCTCGAGAACCTCCGCGACACGTATCTCGAAGCGATTGCTAGTCTCGAGGCCATGGATGAATCGGTTGAAGTCTCTGTAGGTTTTTGCTTGGGAAGAAAGAAAGAAATGGTACTTTCTGTGTGAGTGAAGACACCTGGGGAGTGGTGAGGAATGCTTATATAGGGGGAATTCTAACTGGCGAGGAAACGAGCGATGCAACGCGCGAGGGAGGGGTGGAACCCTCCATCACCCTCTAGATGCGCGAGGGCAGACATCTCGAGAGGGATGGAGAATTCCACCCCCTCCCTCGCGCGTTTCCTTGCCAGTTAGACAAGCCCCTTATATAGTGAGGGGGAATTCTAATTGGCTAGGAAACGGTCAAGGGAGGGGGTTGCAACCCTCCATTCCCTCGAGATGTGGGTCTTTGCGCATCTCGAAGGAGATGGAGGGTTGCACTCCCTCCCTCACCTGTTTCCTTGCCAATTAGACAAGTCCGTTAGTGAGAAATTGTGTGTTCGTTACTTTTACGCTGATGGGCTCGTCGTGTGTGCGTGGATCTGAGACGTCCAGTTATGGGTTCTACAGAGCTAGATATTCAATCTGACGGTCGATAATCATATATAGTGTGTGGGTCGTGATTCGTGTAAGAATAAGAGAGGAAGGAAGTACCCCGCTCTTAATTGAGAAAATAATCTGTTAGAAACACCCTTGAAACAACACTAAGGGCATCCATGAATCCTGAACTTGTGATTTCATCCGTCATAAGTGTACGGCTGAGTGGGTACTCATTGTCCACAAGTCTACTTGTAGTATTAACATCTTTATACATATTTAAGTTTGAAAATGCTAAGAAATCGGGATTTTGCAATTAGGGTGACGTGGGGTGATCCTAAAAGAATTATGAAATTCCTAAAGTATTTATGTGGTTCTACTAGGCCTGGGCATTTCAGACCGAAAGATCGGATCGAATGGACCGGTCCGGCTCGGTCTTTCTAATATTAATTTTTCTTCGGTCCTAAAAACCGGCCCATATCAATTGCCTTTTTATTTTTACTTTCCAACATAGCCCAAAACCTAAGTCCAATCTCATATCTCCATACAACCTTTTTGTCTCACCAACCTTTCAAACGACTCCTCCTCATCCTCGATTCTTGTTCCTCCTTTGATCACGACTATTTCTCATCCTCTGCCTCCTCCTCCTTTGATCAACGAGAGATTCTTCCCTTGGTGAGGAGTTTTGTTGATGCATCCCCGGAAAGTCAAACCAAAGTATTCTCTGTGGTCGCTACATGTAATTGGATTGGAGGGGTTCTGGAACCTATAGCTATAGGAACTGCTGTCAGATAGGAGAAACCACAGTTCGAGGGACACATTTTCCCTCATCTTACCGAACAACTTCCTCTTCATCCACAAAAAGGGTATGTCCTCTTCTTGCGCCTATTAATTTTTCCCTGCCCATCCACCCTATCTCATTTTTTTTAAGATTTCGTCTGACTTATGCTTCACCCACTGATCTTCATCTCCTCTTCCGCCGATTCACCACCACCACCCACTGATATTCACCCATTGATCTTCATTTCCTCCTTCGCCGATTCAACACCACCACCCACTGATCTTCATCTCCTCCTCTACCGAACAACTATCATACTTTATCATGAGATATGTTTCTGGCATCCTCGCTATCATGCTGTTTATCCCAATATCTGCCACCTAAAGCTTCATCAAGTTTGCTAGCACTAGTTTCTTCCTTAATGTCTCCAGATCCAACATTGAGTTGACAGGTGGATTTCGCAATAGGTTTTTCTAAAAAGGAACCTATAGTTACTAGGGATGGATTATGGACTATGGACATGGACTTGGTTGAAAATTGGGATGTAAAATGATCGAGACCGGTCCGGCCCGAGCATTCGGTTAACCAGCCTCATTCGGTTTGGGCTCGGGCCCAAAATTTTCAACTTTTGAATGATTGGTCCAAACTTCGGTATTGGCTTGTCAGGCCGAGTACCTAGACCTGCCCAGCCCTGGGTTCTACAGAGTTGGATATTCAATCTGATGGTCGAGAATCATATATAGTGTGTGGGTCGTGATTCATGTAAGAATAAAGGAGGAAGGAAGTACCCACCCTTAAGCAATAAAATAATATGTTAGAAACACCCTTGAAAGAGCACTAAGGGCATCCATGAACCCTAGAAGACTTGTGATTTTATTCGCCATAAATCTACGGCTGAGTGGGTACTCATTGTTCACAAGTCTACTTGTAGTGTTAACATCTTTATACATATTTAAGTTTGAAAATGCTAGGAAATCAGGTTTTTGTAATTAGGGTGACGTGGCGTGATCCTCAGAGAGTGATGAAATTCCTGAAGTGTTTATGTGGTTCTACAAAGCTGGATATTCAATCTGACGGTCGAGAATCATATATAGTGTGTGGGTCGTGATTCATGTAAGAATAAGAGAGGAAGGAAGTACCCGCCCTTAATCGAGAAAAATAATTTTTAGAGACACCCTTGAAAGAGCGCTAAGGGCATCCATGAACCCTGAACTTGTATTTCATTCGCCATAAGTTTACGGCTGAGTGTGTACTCATTGTCCACATGTCCACTTGTAGTGTTAACATCTTTATACATATTTAAGTTTGAAAATGTTAGGAAATCAGGTTTTTGCAATTAGGGTGATGTGGCGTGATCCTAAAAGAATGATGAAATTCCCAAAGTGTTTATGTGATTCTACAAAGCTGGATATTCAATATGTCGGTCGAGAATCCTATATAGTGTGTGGGTCGTGATTCGTGTAAGAATAAGAGAGGAAGGAAGTACCCACCCTTAATCGAGAAAATAATTTGTTAGAGACACCTTTGAAACAACACTAAGGGCATCCATGAACCATGGACTTGTGATTTCATCCGCCATAAGTCTACGGCTGAGTGGGTACTCATTGTTCACAAGTCCACTTGTAGTGTTAACATCTTTATACATATTTAAGTTTGAAAATGCTAGGAAATCAGGTTTTTGCAATTAGGGTGACATGGCGTGATCCTAAAAGAATGATGAAATTTCTAAAGTGTTTATTTGTATCTCGAAGTTGTAAAAAGTCTAGTCTGATGATACCACATCATCTTGGTTAAAAAACCTGATTCTCTAGCCTCACTATATTTAAGTTACCATCGTTTTCTAATTGCACGTGTTTAAAAACTTATATATACTCTGCGGACAATTGTTAAACAAATAGGGAGTTGCTACATGTACCCGACTGTTTGACTCGATGCCTAAAACTTTATTTCTTAGATTTAGTTTTTAAAAATTGGTTCATGTATCCAACCACATTTTTGTAACCCTAAAACAACTGCAATCAATTACTAAGAGAATAATAATACTGATGTTATTGGTCGAGGACTTTGTAGAAAAGATTTCAATAATGAATTTTTGGATGTAAGATTTTTTTGGGTTTTAAATACAATTTTTTTCGAGTTTGTTATAATAGTTGCAATAACTTTTAAAATTAACGCAAACACTTAAATATTTATTTATATCTATCTATATTACAATTCAGAGTGATGTTTTGTTATTCATTACTGACTAGGATGGATTAAGGATTGGAGATAAATGATGGTTATGACTGAAAGTTGGAAAATGTGTTGAGCATTGAGATTCATTTTTCTATGATGACATGTTTGTAAATATAAAACGTGTAGAAAGAGTTAAGAAAATGAAGAGTTGAGAAAAAAAATCGATGGAATGTACACGTGGCGGAGAAAGAAAGTATTGTGTTTTTTTCCTCAACATGAAAATTATCATAATTATCTATGTAGTTGTTATATTTTGGTAAACTTGATGTGGTTGAAATGCAATTTTGAAGATATTTCTAACAAAACCAATTATCAATACAAATGCTAAAATTTTGAAAATATATTTTTTTATCAGAACATGTAAGTATTTTTAATATTCAATGCCAAAGTATAATAATTTTCAAACAAAACGGACATACATTTGATGAACATTTAAATAAAGACCCCAAACTTTAATCGGTTATACTTGTTATAATTTAATCGAGTTTAATTTAAAAATTTTAGTTTACATTCTAAAATATGATTTACTTTTATTTTTATTTTGTATGAAACTGGTTGAGGCAATGGTGAGTGTGTCCAGTGCATGACAAGTATGAGCAAAAAAAGTGTATGCAGAGTGCCAACGACACGGGTAATATGCTAGTTTAATACATATTGACGAACACATTGTATCCTTCTGCATTTTAAATTAAATGCATAAAGAAGAGATATTTTATTTGCAATGTGGTTTGAAAAGATTTTTTAATACATATTTATTATTTCTATTGCACAACCTATCAAAATGTTTATTATTTATTGAAGAATGTGTGATGATGGTTACTATATCTTTGATGTTTGTAGCAAATTTGAAAGTTGAGAATTTGCAAAAATTCTAAAATGCACTGGAGTATTGCCTGGAGATTAGCCTGGATGGTGTCAAGCACGTGCACTCCCCGCGCATGCCAGTCACGTGGGGCATCAAATGGGCAAAAAATTTGGAATTCTCTTGGGGGGTAGGGTTCAATTATGATTGATTTGAGATTGAGAGTTTCAATAAATGAGAAATTAATGGGATTTGGATGAGCAGATCTATAAATCCCTTTCTCAACCAGGGAAAAATTTGTTGGTGGTACCAATTGCTTATGCTGCTGTTCTGGCTGTTGTTCTTCTGTCTTCTTGATCATTAAAGCTCCCATCTTTGAAACAAATAAACCAAAGAAATAAAACCCAAAGGAGATAAAGAAAGAAAGATGGAAACTTGTGAAGTTATTAAAGAAGTGAAGGAGCCATAGAAGAGAAAGGAGGGTTGCTGTTGTTGTTAATGGAGGTAACAAATTGGGATTTTGGGTTCATGGGGAAGAAGAGAAAGGAGGAAACTTGATGGGTTTTTAAGGATTTAACAAAAAGAAGTAGGGGTGGGCAATGTCGGTTCGGTTTTGAGCCACAAATCGATTTCGAACCGATTTTATTCGGTTTGCCTAAAACCCAAATCGAAACCGAATTTTGGATCAGTTCGGTTCGGTTGGGCCAAAATTTCAGGCTCAAGCATTTGAAAGACTTTCATTAAAGCGTGTCCAATTTTTTTTACAGACCCAATATTTAGCCCAAAATTGAAGACTTTGATAAAATGGGGTGATTCAGTGGTATAGGGTGTATTGCAGTGCATTTGTTGCACTAATCAGGTATTGACACCTACTTGTTATTTAGTTATTTATATATATCTAATTAATCGATCGGTTCGGTTATAAAACAGTCGGTTCAAAACCGTACACCGATTTCGAACCGTTTATAATCAGTTCGGTTTGGTTTAAATTATTTTCTTTCTACTCATATTTCGGTTCGGTTACCGAACAAAATTTGAAAATCGATTCGGTCAATTAACCGAATTTAAATCGATTTTTACTCACCCCTAATAAGAAGAAGAGATTGAGATTCTGTTGAATGATTCATCTTTTACTTTATGAGTTTAACTTCTTCTTCATTGTCTTGTAAAAGTTGATTAAATTGAATTTGAATTGATTGGGATATTTGGATTTTTTTTATTTTTGGATAAAATTGGTAGGTCCCTTCCAAGACACGTGCTTGGCACCATCCAGGCGAAACTCCAGTGCTGTCTAGCATTGCTCGAGAATTTGTAATTGAAGTTTAGTTGGATCGATAATATACTTTTATTATTTAATTAATAATAAATTAATACTTGTAAAGAAAATTTAACCCAAATAGTTTTTTTTTTTTTTTTTTTTTAAACAGTAAGTAGGTTAGATATTTAAGGTTGATGTAATAAAATCGAAATATCTGGATAACAAAGAAATTGGTGCAACCCAAATAATCGATTACACGTAGCAACTCCAACAGATATTACCGTAAAAAAAAGTTCTATTGGTTCAGTCCAACATCAGGTCCGAACCCTAGACAGCTCCCAGCAAAAAATGGTAAATTAAATCAACCCAAACTTGCATCTTCTTCTCCATCGCATTCGATCACTGACTTTGATATGTTTACAGGCGCCGAAGAAGGAGAAGGCACCCGCGGCGTCGAAGCCCGCCAAGTCTGGTGGAGGAAAGCAGAAGAAGAAGGTAAGGGTTTTAAATTAAATAGGGGTTTAATTACGATTTTTTTTTTTGTATTTAGGTCTGAATTAGGGTTTTGTTGTTGGTTTAACAGAAGTGGAGCAAGGGAAAGCAAAAGGAGAAGGTGAACAACATGGTCTTGTTCGATCCAGCAAGTTACGATAAGATTCTCTCTGAGGTCCCCAAGTACAAGCTCATCACTCCTTCCATCTTGTCTGATAGACTCAGGGTATGATTTTTTATCTTCAAACATCTATGTTTGTCTAAGTTGTTCTGGAATGTGAATTTAACAAAACATTGTGGGTACTTGATGATATATTAAGTGTATTTTGCGGATAATATTGAATGTGTAATGGAATTGCTTGTGAATACGGTATGATCATTCTCTCATGTTTTTTTTTTTATGATTTGCAATTTTAGATATGATGGAAATTTTGATATTTTGTAACTGTGGTGCTTCATGTTATTTCCGATATAGGGATGGTATGGTTCCCCTAAATTTAGGGGGAAGTTGGAAGTGAAGTTAAAATAGGGAATGCTGTAGGGATCCATTGGAGCATGCATTTTCTCACATGAACCCCCTAAAATAGCTTTTTGGCTATTATAGTGTATACACTTCTAGTTAAGACATCCTTTTGTAGTTTCTTTTACAGTTTTACCTAGTCAGTTGGTTAAGTGGTGCATCAAAAGGATAGATTTGGAATAGAGTGCTTCAAAAGGATAGATTTGGAATAGAGTGATAGACTCTTCTGTATGATGCAAGGCAATTGTTTTTCTCTAAATACTTTATCCAGCTTCGGTTTGTTTAGATAGACTGTGAGATTGCTTTTCTCAGAATGGCCAGTTGTTTTTTAGATGTCCCTAACCAACAAATGGTGCAGTGATGAAGCTATTGTGGACTAGAGTTTCTGATATGGGCTTCTTCTCCCAGAAATTTGACGACAACCCCTTGGCTGTCTGAGCACCAAAATCCTTATCTAGTTTTTCTTCTCCTTTACTCTGAGTTTTTGTGTTTTTTTTTTTTCCGCTCGTTTGCATTCATTACCAATTCTAGAGGATATCAGTTCCTCTAAGGTATAATGGCTAGGATGTATCACTCATTGTTTGTGGTTATCCTGATCTCTGGTTTCTGTTCTATGCCATAAGATCCTGGAAACACCTCATACATTTTCCCCTTTTGTGTTGATTTACAATCTTATTGATTTCAAAATAAGGTCTACCCATCTGTCTCAACTTTTGAATCTTAACTGTGAGTAATTCTAGGGTGTCTCTTTTGGGTGTTTTTACACTTTTTACCCTTTTTCTTTAAAACACAACCACAAACACCATCCACAGAAAGGGTAGAAGTGTAAAAAAAATCCAAAGAGGCACACTAGAATTTTTCCTTAACTTGGGCTGGCAGTGATTCCATTTCTAATGCCACCTTTTCCTTCCATCCAACCCCGTTAACGTTTACTTGAGAAGTAGAATTAAATCTTACATCAACATCTTTTATCATTTCCCCCATTGAAACTGTCTTAACTTTTTTCCACGTCTGGAACGAATATGAGAATTTAATGGTTTAAAATGTTGATATTATTTTTTGCTAATATGATTTGATTTTTAACTTTTGATAGTAGTATTGTGAAAATGGTTACTTGCCCAATACCTTTTGTTGCTATTTGTGAACGTGGCTTAAGTAACACGCAGTTCATGACGCAAAAACCAGTGGCGTACATAAAGAAGGTTGTTCAGATAGAAACGATATTCAACGAATAAAATTGTTATGCTCTTAGACCAAGGAAGCCAAAGTCCAAGGTCCAATCAAAGATTCATGAATTTTAAATTAGGCTTGAGAATGAGTAATAACCAAAGCTCTCAAGCCAATCGTACACATGCATATATAGTAAATACAACCGATGATGAATGAGAAAAGCTGTTATTTTCGAGTTAGGTGGGACTAAACATAGGCACATGAATATGTCATCAAAATATACAAACACAAATTGGGTTTGGGGGACTTAATGTTTTGTCCCGCATTGCTTGGAAATTGCATATTTTTAGACTTTAGTTGTTATACTTTCCTTTGGCGCACTAAAAAGTGCACTTACATGTCAGTGGCTTGATCAAATTCACTGGAGCTTGGCTGGTAATTGTGACGACTTGTCTAGCCAAATTAGTGTTTAGTCTCATTGGTGTGGGTTTGGATAATACTTACATTGACAACTTCTACTAGGTTCGTTAACAATTTAACGTATCATTTTGGTTTGTTGATCCATGTTTTTACTTATTTTTTGTTTATGGACTTGTAGGATTCCATTCTCTCCCAACAAGATTCTATCATACAGAAATCTCTTCTGTCATTCAATCCCTCTCAAGTGTATTTACCGGGTTCTTTGGTTATTTAAAATAGTTGTTGCACAACAAGGGTTTGATTGTTAAGTCCTGTGGACAAACAATAGTTATTGTTTTTCTGAAATGTGTATGTTAGGAATGCGGTGTAGTTGTTCAAGTTTCTATGTTGCTATTAAATTTACACTAATAGTTGTTTTTTCGTTATACCTCTTGAATTCGTTTAGTTTAGAAAATAGCATGGGGATTGATCATTTAGGCTTGAAAAATACTTGTATAATTGAGTTGGGTGTTGCACAAAAGAATAAGAAAATAATAATTGTGCATCCGTTTTTCCGTTTGCACAAAAGTTTGCCTATTCAATTTGTAATCCCATGTTTCAAATCGCTTATGAGATTTCTGATTTCTTTGTTGGCCGGCATCCTCAGGTCAACGGATCATTGGCACGTAGGGCTATCAAGGATTTGATGTCCAGAGGTGTCATCAGGATGATATCTTCTCATTCCAGCCAGCAAATTTACACTAGAGCAACCAATACCTAGAAGAAGTATTGCAGAAATGTGGTTGTTTTCTATTAGATACATGGTGTTAGTTAGAGCAACCAATACCTAGAAGAAGTATTGCAGAAATGTGGTTGTTTTCTATTAGATACATGGTGTTAGTTAGGGGCTTGCTATTTATTGTCTATTAGAATTACGGCTTACTGACTTCCCGTTGTTACAAAAGTTTTTCGGATTTTCTTTATGATAGCTCAAGTTGTTTTCTTGAGTTGGTCGATGGGCGTTTCTTTTCTATTTATATTGAGTTCTGCCGTATTTGAGATGATTCATACCGATGGTAAATTATATACCTACTGCCATTTTATGAGCATGCGACCCTTGTACTCTGACATGTTTTTTTTCCTATCACTAGCGTAAGAAACACTTTAATTTATGTAGGATTCAAACTGAGAGGTCTCTTCAAGCTCTTTAAACTCCTCATTCTTGTTCTAAACACAGAATCACAAATTTCTGCAATGTTAGTGTTTGAAGTTACTTGTCTGGGCCTCTCGGGATTAACTGATTCAGATCAATTTGAGAGTGAATTGTTTTGGAGAGACCAATTGGAGGTTGACCTAACAAAGTGATTAATTTGAAAAACTATCAGTGATTTGAGGAATTAAGGTCGTCTGTGAATCAAGAAAATATGATCCTCTTGTTAAGTCCCATTGGATAAACAATATGCTATATCCACAATCAGAATTTTGACAGTTAGTTTGGTTATACCCAAAATGGATGGTTATTTTGATAGTTAGTTTGGTTAATAGCACGTGGAGGAGAGATAAAAGGTTCACAATATGTGAAAAAACAATTAGTTATTTTTAGAAGTTGAAATATTAGATCCACTCCAATTATCCATGGGCTTAAAATTGTTCATGTGCTTATCCACGGTAGTATCGTGTGAATTTTACGGTATAGATATACGATTGGTACCCACCGATATTGTTATAGTCTCACGACTTCGCTCTCACTTTCGCTTGATATATGATTGAATTCACACTCTACAAATTCGAGCTTTTAGAGAGTTGACAATTTATTATGATATTCAAGCATTGGTCTTCGGAGGTTGTGGGTTCGAGCCTCGTTCAGTGCAATCGCTATTTTCCTCGCGCTTGCGCTAAGGGGGAGTGTTGTAATAGCAGTGTTGGAATATTAAACCCACTCCAATTATCTATGACTGAATTCACATTCTCTACAAGTTTGAGCTTTTAGAGAGTTGACAATCTATCAGAAGTCAAAATATTTATAAGTGAAAAGCAAAAGTAATTGACTTTGAATTTAAGCAAAAAAAAAAATCTCAAAAGTTAAAAGTTTTGGGGTTTTCAAACTTACTTAGGTAGTTTTTGGCGAGTTCCCAAACGATCACTAATTGTGTTATAGACTGTCACAAAAACAATTACCAAACTCCAAGTTAATTGTTAGAAGGCACTAAAAGTAGGTTGGACAAACGCAAAGAAAACGGGATCTATGGGTTCATTCTACATTAACTTCTAAAAACCATAAAAAAAAATTGGAAATGGTGAATCCTATTCCCACTTGGAATAATATTTTGAGTGTTTGTTTGGAATTTTAGAGGTGGGAATCAGACGCCTCACTCGTATTGGGAAAACAATTCACGGGTCTTCCTTACGAGTCCTCCTCTCGATTTGTTGCTCCAGTCTTCCTCTCGATCTATTGCTCCAGTCTTCTTCTCGATCTGTTGATCTGAGTCTTCCTCTCGATCTATTGCTACAGTCTTCCTTTCGATCTGTTGATATGTTGTTCTAGTCTTCCTCTCGATCTGTTGCTCCAGTTCAAGGGTTTGTTGACAAGGAGAAGGATTTGTGTTGTTCTTCATATCCTTTTCTGCTTTTCCTCTGCGATCCTTGCTCTTGCTCTTCGATCTCACTCGATTTGCTCTTCATTGCCAAGCCAAACCAAACCAGTTCAAGGGTTTGTTGACAAGGAAAAGGATTTGTTGTTCTTCATATCCTTCTCAACTTATTCGTTGGCTGATCTCCACCTCCAACACAAGCTTTGCTTCTCATCAAAGGTAAATTATATTTCCTTGTTTTTTTATATGTTTTCAAAGATGGGATTTATATGGAGAGGAGAAGAATTTTCAGTTCAATGAATTCCATTTTTTATTTTGTAATGTACAAGTATTTACCACAGATCTGATCATGGGTATGTTAGAAATTTCCATTATGGAACAATGAACATGAACAACAGTACAGAAACCATCAATAGTTGTTATTTGACATTGATCCAACCTGAAATTGATATTTTTTCTCCTTTCTTCTAGTCTGGGTCATGTGCACCATAAGAAAAGAAAATGGCACAAATTTTATGGCTTGATTGTTGTTACCGGAAGACTGAAAAATACATGGTTGGGTTCAAGCCCAAAGTGAGTTGGTTGTAGTTGTAGAGGTTGTCAAACAAGGGTTTTTGAGGATGATACACAAAAAAAAATGATAATGCTTAGGTGTTTTGTTAAGGAGGAGCTTTTTCTTGACTGGGGTTTGCATTTTGGATGTTGAATGACACATACCAGTGTCACGTATCCTTGGGGTTTTTCTACCCATCTTTGGATTGACACATACCAGTGTTGTTACACAGGTGTACATTTGAGTACCAACTCTAATAGAGGATGTTCCACATAATATGTTTAGATAAAATATATTTCTCTAGGAAATTTTCAATGTTGGAAGTTCGTATGTACTATTTAGACCCCACTGTATATGGTTACACTTACTCATATTTCATCATTTAAATACGAATATGTGGATAGTGATCTTGTTGCTTGCTAGAAATGTGGTTTGCAGTTTTTTTCATGTTGTCATTTTGTGTCTTATACAGTTAGTATGTTTATGCTTGTCATTAGATATACATATAGTCGTATAGATGATGCATCAAATTATTTTTTTGAGTGAAAAATTCATGAGCTATCGCTTAAGTTTCTAGCCAAGCTTTTGTAAATTGAATGAGAAAGTTATTATTTTCTTGATTTGTACTATGTAGGATTCTCCTAAATATACTGGCACTGTGGAGGACTGCTGTTGTGATTATGAGACTGTAGACAGTCTTAATAAGGAAGTTTTGAACCCGTTGTTCCAAGAGCTTGTTAGAACTCCGTTCTTTCGATATTTCAAGGTATGGCATGTTTTTTGATATCCAGTGCATTCTTTATTTAATTTGTATTCTTTGCAACTTGGTTTTTGATATAGCTCTGCTATGTTATATATAATTAGGATACCTTGAAAATTATAAACCATTTGGATGTACAACATTTGTTCAGAAATGATTTCCATTGTGTAATTATATTAATTACTGTATTTCAACTTGATGATCATCTAGTTGCACACCCAACATTCCTAAAATCAGTAAAGTAACTTAGGAAAAGAGAAACGTGCCATGCCATGATCAAAATTATAAATCAATTTTATCAACAGTCCATTGCTCTTTTCAAATTTTATTTTTCCCTTGAATTTTAGGAGCTCACACCTTTGAAAGAAAATAGTTAAGAGGAGACATGTACATATATCCCTCCAATTAATTATTGGGAGGCAAAACCCTTTTTAGCTTTGGAGCTTTTTTGTGCTTTAGATACGATTTTGGTGGTTGCCTTCCAAATTAGCAATTATTAAGTCCCACGCTCAGAATAGACAAAGACAAAGACAAACACAAACACAAACACAAAATAATGACTTAAAACAGACAAGAGTTCCCATCACTTGTGGAAAAGCAATAGTGATCACACACTCCCTCATCAACACTCACTTTCTCTCCATTTTCCTTCTTTGTTTGTATGCTGAATTGAATTTGGAGTTGGGAGTGGGAGTGAAGACTTGTGTGTTTTGTTATGTTGACATGGCCTGTCAATTGGAGGGACAAAACAACAAAGAGAGTGAGCCGAAAGGAGAGAAGACCAATTGCTACTTAGGATAAATGATAAGGTGGGTGGTCATTCCTAGTTTCTCCATAATCTCTTTATAATCAACATTGGACCATTCCTTTCATACATATTGCTATGCTTGCCAACGGCTCTAGATTAATTAAATTGGTCACTAGGGGCTGGCTGCTCTTTTGTTTCTTTGTTTCAGATTTGGTTTTGTAAAGTTCTTTGAATTAACAAAGAGTAATGAAAGTAACTCTTTCATGACAGAGAAAAGGTATATGTATGGCCCATGCATGCTATTCACACATCATTGACAACTTCTTCCCCTCTTCTAGTATGTTTGTTTTGATTCTAACTTGTAGCATATTCCTAAGCCAAATAAGAAGTTGACTGTGCAGTGTTGATTTCTAATTTTAATAAGAAGCTCTTTTGACATATGTCTCAAGATACACATTAAAATATGATTAAGATAACATGTTACCAACATTAGAGAATCTACTAACAAATATTTAGAGTGCTAATATGATGTTTTTTTATACAAAGTCTGTGTATACCTGTTTACCTTTCTTAGCTTTGTGACTTATGTTCATTTGGTATGACATCTAAATTACAATGGAGTGATTCGATGGATTTGGTTTTGATTAGAACATTGGTGGATGAGAGTAATACCGGAGGAAAAAAAACATGTAATGGGTGGAAGTCAAGGGCACTAGAGCGTGTGGTGGAAGAAAATTAAGAAATCTCACAATATGGTAATTACCCACGATCATGTCCGGTCGAGGCTGAAGACCTTCAAGAAACAATATTTGACAGTCCGAGAAGTTGACAAGCAAAGTGGGTTTGGATTCGACTATAGTAGCAGATTCATCATTGCAGACAACGAAGTGTGGGAAGACTATGTTCCGGTAAGCTTTCTTAAGCATAGTTCAATATGGTTCGGTAGGACCTCATGCGAGTTATTTTTCAATGTCATTGAGAATGTTATTTAGAATTTATTGAGAATGTTAGTTTTCTAATCTTTATTGAAAATTTTTCTCCAACTATTTTTATTTTGTTGATTGTTCTAATCTTTTTGTTAAATTAGATTGTTTTCTCAATTATATTTCTTAACATTGTTTAAGCACACAAGGAAGCAAAAAAAAGTTTGTGGCAAAATCTTTCCATACTATAGCGACCTTGCAATCATCATAGGAAATGATCAAGCAACTGGCGATCGCTGTATAGCAAGTCGTGATGATGACAATGTACCCATGGTTGAAGCAAGTGAAAGTGTCCATACAGACATTGGAGACAGGGAAGATGTTGCCTCGGGTTCTACTACATCGTCTCACAAACGCAAGCGAACGTGTGACAACGATGATCTTGAGTTTACTAAGGCCACATCGAGTTTATGCAAGGCATTTGAGCAAGCGAGTGCTATGCCTATACAATTGGAAACCTTTTCTTGGCAAGAAGTTGAGAAGACTGTAGTGCTATGTCAAATTTTAAAAATCACGAGAAAGTTCAATGGGAACGTAGAGTTTGGTACTTTCTTTTTAGAATTGACCGAAAAAATAAGGGAGGGTTGGGTTCTTGCTGAGTTGGAGGATAATTAGTTTGGAGCAAAAGTAATTGGCTTCTTGTCTTTAATCCTTTTTATGTGTTTTGATTAGTAATCAAGGAGTTAGAAAGTTTGGATTTTGTTTAATTGGTGTTTGGGAGTATGTGGTTTAGGACTTGTTATGTTTATGCAGTAAATGATTTCATTTTGAAAATTTTAGTCAAAATATATATTGCTAAAAAAAATTTATTCGAATTCTGAATACCAGTATTGAACGTTAATTTCTCATTGAAATATTTAAGCAGACATCGAGTTTAATATTATACTGTAAGGATGTTTTGCAGGAAGCAAAATCAAAACCATATTCTACTTTACATATAAAAGTAGAATTGTGGGATCTTCAAAATGAAAAAATAAAAAATTTAAAAAATTCCCATAATTAGTTTTGGGCAACCAAACACTCACAATAGGAATTGAAATCCAATTCCCATGGACAACCAAACATCAAAGTTGGTCAAATCCATAGCATGGGATGTCATGACATGAGATGCCATGGAATAAGATTCCAATTCCCATCTTAGAATTCCATGCAACCAAACACACCCTTAGGGTGTCAACTTGTTTAACATTAGCAAAATCACATGCCATCCTTCTTTGGCTTCACAACCCAACAATGCCTATATGTGGATGCTCAGTGATGGATGAAGAGTAAATTGTTACCTTCTCATGCAAAACTAAATCAATGAAAACCAAATTTAAGTGTGACGTATTTAAGATTATGACTACTAATATCATAGTGAGCAACTAAAACCATCTCCAAGAAACTTCTTAATTCATTAAAATAATATATATTAAGGAGTTCTTAGACAATAAGGAGTATGAATTTTTGAATGACCTAATAGCCTCCTTAAAAATTCTCCATCAATGTTTTATTATTTTTTTTTCTTTTAATACATGGGCTCAATAGGTATACAAAAATGGAAAAAAAAATCTATTATTGTGAGCATATAATAAAATATATATAGATTAAAAATTATTAAATTAGTATTAAAGAGCTTCTTTATACTCCTTAATGTCATTTCATACTCAACAAAGCTGTTGAAGAAAAAACAGTAGCATATAATCATTAAAAAATAAATTGCCACATATGCATTAAGGAGGGTTTTAAGAGTCTTTGGAGATGCATTAAGAGGGTTTTAGGAGTCTTGGAGAATGGAGATGCTCAGACAAATTGACAGATTCCACTTTGCTTTAGATTGAATGATTGAGGTGAATACAACAAATTAAGTGATCCTGCAAAAGTACACTGAGATGGTTGTGTGCTTTTAGGGAGCTTGGGGTTGGGGTTTGCAGTTTGAGAGGCATTTTTACACTTTTACTCCTACCTTTTTTAACTGCTTTTTAAATATAACAACAACAAAGGAGGGACAAAAGGATAATTTCGTCCCCCAAGCTGCAAACCCAGGCTCCCTAGACTTGTTCCCAGAGATAACTCAGGTCAAATCTTAAACAACCTAAAATGTCTGCATGAGCTTTTCACTTAAATACTCATGTTATGAATTTGATGTATAAAAAAAAGGTGAACAAACGAAGAAAAAAAAAATTTCAAAAATTAAATATTTCCACCCACTGCAACTCAGTCCATAATTACCGTTTGCCTGTAAATGGCGAACCTGACCAAAATCTGAATCTTGACACAAGCTCTGTATAACAGTAATGGAACTCTGATGTTCTCAACTGAAGTCATCCCCACACAAATATACACTTTGGCCCTCCTTGCATAATGAATCTTCTTGAACAGCTCATCTGCGAGGATAAGCAGGTCATTCGCATCAATAATCAGTGTTTTTCTTTCCCTGTTTTGGGGATCTTCAAGAGATCATTTGATTGGGAACTTGGGGGAAAATCCCATGTTATCTATCAATAAAACCTGCCCTTTATTTCATGTATTCCAATACATTCTGGGTTATCTCCTCAAGAAAGGAAACAAAGCCCATGATACTGGTTATGCCACTTCCATCAACGTCCTGTTCTTCGATGAGATAGTTTTCAAAAGGAGAAGCATCATCTCGCCCTCCCTGGATGAAGATGAGCTTTGGTGTGATGCTTCTCTCTTGTTTCAGTTTGTTAATTGTAGTCCGTAATAAACCTGACACAGATGTTATAATTTTAGAAACAAAGCATATGCGCATCTGTTTCGAAACTGAAATTATTTGAAGAGGGTAACAGGATGTTGAGAGACTCACAATCATGGAGAGGAGGAAAGGGAAGTGAAGGGTCTGCTGTTGGAGAATAATACACAATAAGAGTTGTGAATGCATCGAGGAGAAATATTGGACTTCCACTTGTTAGTAGCGCAGCACGGCTTAGCGAGTGCCGTGGGTATGCTTGCTTGTCTGGTGTAGCATATGATGTTAGCATGGATATACAGCACGGTGAAGGGCACTGGGATCCAGAGCACTGCATCACAGGTTTCAGTTAATCCAAAGTTAAAGTAATTCAAAATTACTGTGAAATGCCAGACAGAGAATTGAGTTCCATGCAAAATAATAATGTCATTTCGGACTTGATGATTTTCACAACTATTTACTTGGACTTTTCCAGCTATCATACTTTACTTATGACGAGGAATCTAAACTTTATTCCCTATTTATGTTGTGATGATCTTCCAAAATCCCAGTAACTTGCATGCTTAAAACACATAAAACAGACCACAGCAACCCAAAATTGAATGCTCGCTATGTTTGGTTAGGAATATTAACTACCTGAAAAGACATTGCAGGTATATGCGATAATCTGGGTGGACACCCTCTTCATGGAAGCGAAGCAGGGGACTTCTGAGCAAAGCAAATACAAGACGGGGTAGAGGCTGTACTTGTGGACAATGAGCGAAAGATGCATCAATATGCGACAACAATGAACCTCCATTCTCTTTCTGAACAAGCTTAAAAGCTTCATTGTACTGAGCTGTAAGGATCACAAGCCAATCCTGGAGCAACATTCTACCTTCTCGGACACCTTGCTCCAAGGAAGCTGATATAACCTGAAGAGAGGAAATTGCCAAATAATTAATAAAGGACCAACAGATAAAACTCATATGATAGCAAGGTCAGCAGCCTATAACCTACGCTTATCAATAAGAGAACACCCTATAAAAGTTCAAACTGTATAAGATGCCATAGAAAAAAGCTCGCATGGGTATGATAGTAGGACAAGTTCATTCATATGAATTTGGTCCACATGTTGTAGAATCTACAAATTCCAAGATCCATTGTCAATACTTTGAAGAGTTAAAATTGCCACCTAAGTCGTGGGGAGGAGAAAGGTGCTTTGATCTCAAACGCCTATGCCACCTTGTGGGGTATTTAGCTTGACTGTAATAGGTATATATTTAAAGGCTCACGCACAAGGGCAGATTGCTTGATTATGGAAACCACGGTGATCCATACATTTTTTGTCAACTGAGACTCTCATGTAGTCATCGATCAGTTCATAGCTTGTTTATAATTATTTTCTAGGAAATTTTTTAACCTTCTCTTCAAAGAGTAAAAGTCATTAAAATGAAATTACCTTGTGAACAAGGATTGAGAGAACAACTTCAGCATCTACACTGTCATACAATTCATTCATATTTCCAGCAGTTCCATACTGCAAAGTCCGTATCCTCATTCTTCGTTTGAGAGAATGCTTGAGTCTACACAATGGCACACACATCAACATAAACCATTCCATCAGTCCTTACACTTTACTACGTCTAAAGGAAAAGATGTTAAAAAGACGGGGTCAGGAAGACTACGAAATTATGTTCAATTGCATTTAGTTGGTCACTTAAGCCAGTCATATACCTATTTGCAGAAGTCAATCCTGTATTTGTATTTTCCTCTGGCGGCACAACAATAGTGTATTGAAATGCGATTTGTAGCACAGGAGGTTCTGAATGCCTGAAAGAATAGTCAAGAACCCATCATATTATCCTATTTTCACGCAAAAAACTAAATAAATAAATACATATATATTCACACACACACACATATCTACAATGAAAATATGAAATCATCGAAATTTTCTAAGGTACGTTACATAGGTAGGTTCTCCAAAAAATCATCTACTTTGAATGAACCAAAGTATTTGCATACTGCTGCTAATACTTAATAGAGAAGAACCACTTGCATGACGTGCAAATCTTAATACTGTAATTTATGAAGAGTTGTACAAAGTGATTACCTCGTACATTACATACAAAAATATGCACAGGATTTGCCTAACTTCAAATTGATGAAGGAACACAAGTAAGAAACTTCCAAAACCAAAACCAAAGAAAGAATCCAGTTCATGCAGTTATAAAGCTCAACATATTCATACAACTATCCGAATATATAACGACTTTTCTTGTTCAATTCAAAGTGGTACCAGGAACGATTGTATTAAGTAAACTATTCTATTTAAGTAAAATGATTAACATGACAATATCATGTCAGAACCCTCATGACTGTTTATACCTTGAGAATCCTACATTATTGGCAAACTCAAAGTCATATGCATAGGTGGCATAAGAATCACAACAGATGATGTGCTGAACATTTTCATACTGAGGATCAGGGAAGAAATGGCCATACTGCAACATAGTAGCACACCAACAAAGATGTGAGGATAATGAAGCAAACAATTTACAAGTTTCATTTTAGAAAACACAATCTGACCAAACATACCGAACTTGATGGCTTAAATTCAGAAGATGTCCTAACACGAAGTACACAATTGAATGCGTAAGGTCTGTTCAGCATCCGATATCTGCAACAATATGAACTCAGAATCATTTTCTCTTTAGAGGCAAAATGCTCATTGTCATCAGATAAAACAAAAGCCCACCCTTGCCAAAATGCGTATGTGCTGGATACTTAAAACCTTATGTTCTACTTTATTTTGGTGAGATAAACCTTGTGATGATGATATTAAACAAAAGATATTATATTGAAATAAGCCTTGTGCTGAAACACACTCATGGAGCAAAGCGCTTTTAAGACTTACATGTCCTGAGGAAGTGTTGAATCCTCCGTGCTTGAATACAAAAATAATGACCCTCCACTCTCAATGCTAAGAAACTTTAGAGATGCTAAGTCTGTATATTCATTTGTAACAGCAAATATGTCGACACAAACCCCTGCTTGTACAGCCACAGCAGCCTGTGAAATTTGTGTCCATGTTACATTTCCCACACACGATCGTTGACAGATAACTAAACACCAGCATAAATTATTCTCACCAGATCTTTGTAGAAAGGTGTCTGCTCTGGAAGCAAAGCACGGTCTGCATCTACCCGCTTGCTGGCGTATTGCTCACCATACCGTCTCGTATCCAATTGCCCAGCTCCATAATCAGGGGGACCAGACAAAAGGCGAATATCCTGGCTGCTCATGTTAAGTGAGGATCACTGTATTCAGGTCAATCTTCATATATGATAGTACATCACGTTCATCAACAAGCATTAACAAAATAATAAAACAAGAAGTTAATCTTTCTAGTCATGCAAATCCGGGGAAAAAAACAAGTATATGTTGAAGATACTCTTCTAAAGAGCGAATGTTGTGCTGCATGTATCCCATCCCAGTAGGGGTGTGCAAAAAAGCCGAGAAAACCGAATGACCGACCAAACCGAACCAAACCGGTTATTCATATGTCAAAAC
The DNA here is from genome assembly GCA_003290165.1 of Berberis thunbergii. Taxonomy (NCBI): domain Eukaryota; kingdom Viridiplantae; phylum Streptophyta; class Magnoliopsida; order Ranunculales; family Berberidaceae; genus Berberis; species Berberis thunbergii. The sequence goes on from QNQO01008579.1 coordinate 127,007, forward strand.
CGATTCCTTCGGTTTTGGTAGGTATATAACTGTTCAAAACAGAACCTATAATCATTCAACAAAATATATATATACAAAAAAAAAAAAATTGGAAAATGTCGGTCTGGTTCGTTACGGTCGGTTTTAGGGTAAAATGTGGGTGTGGGTTTTTGGTTCGGTTCAATGAACAACATACCTAAACCGAGTTACCTCGGTTTGGTTGGCAATTTTCACTCAAAACCGACCGAACCAAACCGTGCACACCCTACATTCAAGAATATATGGCCTCAAAACAATACTCTCTTTTCCTCTTTGTTTTCCTTTCTTTATTCAGAGTGTTCAATAGCAATACTCTTCGGACCTGCTCTATAAATTGTTGATCACATTGCAACATTGCAATATGATATAAACTATAAGATCCCTGTCATAATTTTTTGTTGTTTAGCTGCTGACTAGTCCTACAAATCCTCATTTTCTGGATCAAAAAGACCTTTGTCCAACTCCAACGAGGAACTCCATAAATTTATGATCCAGCATCTACGCCTTTATCCATACAACATAAAAGCAAACAGATGGAGTGTGATATTTACCTAGAGCAAATGTATTTCCATATTCAGATCCGAGATAGTTGATAAGGGATTCCATTGCTGCTCCAAAACCTCGCCCACCTAGCAAAACACCATCAACTGCTTGTCCTGGACCTGCTGCTCTTTCCCAGGAAGTAGTTGGCCTTAGTGTTTCAAGGGCAGCTGCAATGCGGTCTTTGCAAGTTTCCACCTGCCATAATCAGTATACTTCAATAAATCACTCCCATTCAATGTCCACAAGACATCTCATAAATCAAGGGAGGTGCTTCTGGCCCAAATTCTATTTCACTGATTACTTATGTACATGTACTTCTAAAAAGTAAAAACAAAGTGCAGATGATTACTTCTACATATACGTACAGGAGCCAGAAAGCATAACAATGGCATAACGTCTTCAAGCTCAATTGGTAGCATCTCTTCCATATCTGAGGGGACAAAAACATTCTTTACTACTGGTACAGGTCCTTGAACATCATATAGTCCTATTTTATGGCTGAAGGTAGCAAGTCCAAACAATGACCCCGGTGCCAGAGCTGCCAAAAACAAAGAAAAATGTTCATTTTCTAATTATGCACTTGGTCAAGTAAAATCAACAGACTTGTTTTTAAACTGAGTTGCACCACTTACCTTCCAAAGCCGCTAAGAGAGCACTTTTAGTTAGTTCCAAGAACTCTTCAGAAGCTGCAATTAAAAAAAAAATTTACAAAAAAAAAACAAAAAAAAAACCATACTCTTCACATATTTACTGTTAAATCATTTGAGGTTTAAGGATCGCATGACTAAGGTGTAGGAACTGAAGCTTAAGCCTCTCTTTGTAAACCGACGGCCTGACCCAACTTTTGTTCTTATGGAATTTTCTGAAAAAATTACTTGTAAAAGTACATTCAGACTATAACAAAAAATAGAAATGTGACTTTGTGAGTTCTAGAAAGATATTTCTTTTTTTTTTTGTTAGGAAATGGTGTTACTTTGCTAGGTTGAAATCATGTCGTGACGTTTGGGTGGGGGAAGTTAAGCCCTCTTCAAAATTGTTTTTGATGGGGCAGGTGGAACGTGGACTGGAAGATATTCGAAGAACTTTTGTTACATGCAGAAGCGTTACAAATACTAAAATGCAAAGTTACCAAACAAAGACAACTAATACCAGAGACAACAAATTTACGTGATTCAACAAATTTGCTTACTTCCACGGGGCGAATAGGAGAACTTCACTATTGAGATCGAATAATACAAATTGGGAGAGAGTCTCCTACACAACATCAATAACGTTAAATATACATGTGTCTAAAAAGACACCACAAATATACAAAAGGTACATATATAACACACTCTCTCTTCACTTCTCTCTTCTCTATCACACACCGACACACGTACACAAAAGGGTTTGTGGAAGAACCCTAACACACGGCAAAACCTTCAATCGATCTACATAACCGAGGAACCCTAAGTTCCTTTTATAACATATGAAGGCAGTGAGAGAGAAGCGTCCGTTCCCCATCACCTTCTCTTCCCGTCCATTTTTTTCCCTTCCACTCTCTTCATTTCTTCAATAATTTCGGCCACAAACTCCTGCCAACAAAACAACCATAAATCAGCCATCATCTTCCATGATTTCGACTGAAAATTTCTAGCTACTGCCATCTTCTCTGCTTCCATCTTCTTTGTCATCAATTCCAGCAAATTGCAGACAAACCGAATTCTAGCTAATCCAAATTGAGGTATGTTTTAAAACCTGTTTTTCAACAATTTTCCATCTTGATAAAGATTTCACAAATTTAAACCAACCACAACAAACACGAACAAAAGCAAACAAATGATTTCTAACGAACATAATCAGACCAATACTGATTATCCAAGATTGAGGGTATCGCCCCTCCAAAGGCCTTCATAGGCTTCATACACCCGAAGGTGCCAGTGTCATACACCAAAACAAACATGATCGAGCTAACAAACCAACTCCACCTTGGATAGAATAGAGTTTTGAATCAAAATATTCAAAAACACAATGTTCATAAACATCCATGTTGTATATTTTCACATCTTCTACCAAATGTTTCTACAACTTGTGCAGAACATTATCACATTTACTACCAGCAAATAGATGCCAAACCCTTGAGATATTCGTACAAACATCCTTGAAGCTATCAGTAACTCCACCTGAAGCAACAGAGCAGTCAACAACACAAGTTGCTCTACCAAATTCAATTTTCCCATTATTGGTAACTGTACTCCCCTGCAATAACTCTTTCGAATAGCCTTCATCAACAAAAGTGCACCAGAAAGGACCTTTAGAGCTAGACCATTTACCATAACCTTGTATCCTTTGGACTCTAAATCACTAATAGATATGAGATTTTTCTTCAAATTTTTTCAAATCAGGTACACATCGAATATAATTCAAAACCCGAACAAATCCATTACGCAGCTTCAACTTGATTTTACCTATTCCTGCAATTTTACATTTTTCATTGTGGCTCATATGAGCAACTCAGCTATTGACTTCTCTGAAGTTAGAGAACCAGTCCCTATGGTTACATATATGATAGCCTAAGTAAAACTCAAATCAAGAAATCATTCATTCTGGGTGGTTAAATCGTTTTGCGGTCAAGAGCGATTTTCAATTAATCGGGAATAGTCGGAAATAATCGGGATTTAATCGGTATATTTTTTTAAATCATATATTTTTAAATTTTAATCATAGTCATATACAAAAATAAATAATTAATCAAAATACTATAAATTTGTAATTATATTACTTCACTAATTCATACCGGTTGCTCCTCTTCTAAATTATCTTCTCCACCCAACAAAATGTCACCCTCAAGAATTTGTGCAACTCTAGCCTTTTAAATTTTTTTTCTTTTTTTACATTTTGTAATGCCTCGGCACACTTCATTCGCACATCATTCTGCACATCAGGACATGATCTCACATTCCCTTTCTTATGCGCAAGATGTTCTTTAAATCTTGAGATTCCAAAACTAATTTATGTTTTGCAAAACTTGCACCATATTAAATTTTTGTTGCTAGGTACTCTGCATTCTCCCCATTCCCATGCTATGTCATCAGATGCCCTTTTCAAGGTACTTGATTCTGATGTTGAATTAGTACAAGGGTTTGAATTACCTCCAGAAGACATGTCTATCATAATCATTAGACAATTAATCAATTTAAGAGCCAAATTTGAAAAAAAAAAAAAAAAAACAAAGAAACACAATTTCAAAATCCAAAAATGAGCAAATCGGAAGCCCTGCCGATTTTTTGCCAACTCGCCGATTTTGCTGAGTCCGCGAAGCCCTGCCGATTTTTACACAAACCGAAACGGTCTAGTCCCGTTTTCTGATTAATGGGCGATTTAACTACCCAACATTCATTAGAACGACTCACTAATGCTGATGTTGTTGACGATGAATAAGCATCTTCATCGAAATTGGGTATCACATTCCCATCTGACTTTTTTTTTCCCTTTTCTATTGTAGCTTTCAATTCCTCACAATCAATCTTCCAGTGGCCTTTCTTATGAAAAAATGCGCATTCATCATTCAGCAAAACTTTTTGTCCACATATTTTCCTCTTTAATATGATCTTTCTCTATCACCAACATTTTTATTTTTAAATTTTCCCCTTGCCACCAATACTTCAGACATTGCATCGCGAATTGCGATAGACCTTTAGATCCATCCACTTCAATTCATAATTGATCAACGCCTTAGCAACATCATCATAATTCAACTATTATTTTTCCATTAACAAAGTTATAACGAAATGTTAATATTCTCCAATACAGGAATTCAAAATGCACAAAGCCTTGTAATTTTCAGGAACATCTTCTTCCAAATTCAATAGGTCGGCGATAAGCTTATTGAACTCATCCAAGTGCTCAGACATAGTAATCTTGGGTCTTATATTCATCCGAAAAAATTGTTCCATGATGAATAGCTTATTTTATATGTTCTTCATCATATACATATCTTCCAACTTTTTTCTAGAGCACTTGTTCATTCGCTAAACACAACCGTATTGACCTGTATGTTTGGTGAGTCAACTTGTTCTATTCTTCTTCTCTCATGGTCTCCAGCTTATCTCCTAAAACATCCTCCAAATTCTCTTTTGCCAACACATAAAAACTTCGCATTGCTACATTCCAAAGTTATTCTTTCTATTGAACTTCTCAACGTCAAATTTACCAATTGTAGTGGTAACCATCTTTGATCTAGAACTTAATGGATGTGACATGTTTTCCACCAATCACTGATTCACGCACCTTCAAACGAAGCCAAAGAACTAACCCTCGGCTCTGATACCAATTTGTTACGTGCAGAAGCATTACAAATATCGAAACGCAAAGTTATCAAACAAAGACAGCTAATACCGGAGACAACAACTGTATGTGGTTCTACCTACATCCACAGGGCAAAGAAGATAACTTCACTATTAAAATCGAAGATACAAATGGATAGAGTCTCTCGCAGAACGTCAATGACATTAAATATACACGTGTCTAAAAAACACCACGTGGGGTGCGTATATAACACACTCTTTCTCTTCACTTCTCTCTTCTCGATCACACACGTACACAAAGGGGTTTGTGGGAGAACTCTTAACGCATAGAGAACCTTCAATCGATCTACGCAATCAAGGAACCCTAAGCTCCCTTTATAACAGATGGAGGCAATGGGAGTGAGGCGGTGACGGAGAACTCCATCACCTTCCACCACCATATCTTCCCGTCCATTTCCTTTTCTTCCCTTCCACTCTCTTCAACAATTCCAATTGATTCCAACAAATTGCCGATGAGTCAAATTCAAGCTAATCCAAATTGAGATATGCTCTACAACCGGTCTTTCAACAATTTGTTATTCAATCTGTTTTTAAGTAGTGGAGGTAGCCAATTCACTTTCTCTTTTATCTTCCAATGTTACAAGTTCATTACAAATAAGGAAGATGATTGTTTTACTTATCAAGCTACGGTTCAACTATCCAAATCAAAATTCAATTATGAAATTATCACAACCTAACATCATTATATATAGAGAGAGAGACGACATCAAAACTTACATGACAAATCGACCGCGGCCACATAGACCGGACGCGCCTGCATTACACCCTCCTCATCTGCCACAATCACACACAAAACCATCAAATCACCAACCAACAAAAATATCAAGAAAACCCTAAATAACGAAACACAAACCCTACTAATTCCAAAATTAAAAAAATTACCAGGGAGTTGAAGATCCACAAACGAGGAGGACATCTCGGCGCAAGGCTGCGGTAGTGAGTACCTGGCGATCGCCTGCGAACTGAGCCCATTTAGAGTTCCACAGAGCGAGCAAGTCCACAACCATTGGTCCAACTCGCAGTAGGTGTTGAAGTAGCCCCAGCAATTCTCGCACCGGGGGAGGAGGTGCCCGTCCGTGCCCAACACCGGCCTCGTCCCCTGCTCGTCCGTCGTGGAGAACGGCGTCACTGTCACTCCCCATGGGAGGCCGGACGCCTCTTGCGCGTCAGTGTCTGTAGGGAATTTGTAAACTGATGCACGGACCGCCATGGATTTGAGTGGGAGCTTGGGATTCGGACTGTTGGTAACGTTTTGGTTCTTGAAGAGACGAGTGTCGAGGGAACTTCGGTCCGAAAACAAGGTATTTTGCAGGCAGGGGATTTGGGTCAATTGGAGGGTATTTCTTTTTACTTAATAATGAATTTAGAAGTCTTGCGGAAGATGATCATAATTAAATGGTGTTTTGTTTCACAATTTTGCTACACTGAACTGAAAAAAATGTATAACATAAATATCGTGTTTAAAATCAAACCCAATAATTATTCAAATTCTAAATAATGTTATAATACTTTTCATTACAAGAATATCGAAATATGACCAAAGATGAAGGAGAATTGAAAATATATATAACAGGAAGAGTTAGAGAGATTAAGAAAAATTTGAAAATACAGATAAATAAAACAAATATGAATGAGATAAGTTTCTTACCAAATCCTTGTGAATGTAGGTAGAAGATGGAAGTAGCAATTGTCATTACAAAATTATGATAAAGTTATTAATGGAATAATTTTTTACACAACAATCAGTATTAAGTGATAAGCACGCCCATGTTGCTTACTCCAATTAGAAGTTGATCGGAACAAAAAACAAACACTCTAAACAAGATGGTCCACTTCTTATTAAGATTTATAATTTCATTCAAAAACAAAAACAAACATCCTATTTGTTTTTAGTTATGATTAAAGTAGACAACAATAATACAATTCTACAATTATTTTCTTTACATGGAAGTAATCAACATAAAAGTGTTGATCACTTGACATAAAAAGTATTTCAATAATAACCTTAAAATATTTGTAATGACAATTCCTGCTCACATCTTCTTAAAAATAAGTTGGGTTAAATTTTGACGGCACACCTTTATTCTCTTCACCAAGCATTGTCGTTTTACCTACTTTCACAAAGACTCTTCAACAGTAAAAAAAACTTATCTTGTTTTTCTCTTTCATATTTGTTTTATTTTTCTATATTTTTTTTGTTTTTTTTTCATATCTCCAATTATTCCTCTCATGTATATGTTCAAGTTTTCATTATGTAGCATGTAGTTTTTATGTTTTAAGTGTATGTTAATATCCTATTAAAGATTCTAAAATATGATTAATTTACGATATCGTATTTCAAACGAAATATTAGTAATAAATTGGTCATATTTCAATATCTTGTAATGAAATGTATTGTAATGTTATCTATGATTTGAATAATTATTGGGTATGATTTTAAGTACAATATTTATTTCATAATTTTATTCAGCTTAGTGGGGGCAAATTGTCAAACAATTCTCGTTCAGCACCTAAAAACAAACACTTTTTAGTTTTATAACTTATAATCAACAGCAGGAGGTGTTCATGGCTTTTGAGGAGAAGTACAAAATTCATGGCGATGGATTGTTACAGTTACTCACAAATGAATATAAAGTGGCTGTAAAAAATGGAGATGTGCTAGGTGCAGAAGGACTGAAAATGATGATAAACCCCAATAACTGGGCAATGCTAACTGCAAGGGTGTCAGCTAGTCAAGAGCAGGCTGCAGCACAAATGAATAAAGAAGTTATGCATAAAGCAGATGAATGTACAATGCCAACCAGTGTTGCATCCTCTGGCCTTAGCAAAATTCAAAAAGAAATGCAATGGCAAACCCTGTCGTTGCACCAGCGAGGATGAGTTTGGGCATCAAAGCTTAAGCAAAGCAAGCATATAGGCTCTACAAAACTTAGGTATGAACCTCCAGCTACTGTTGAAGGCAGGAAAATAGTACAAGTGCAAACTACTGACTTTGCGAATAGGATAGAAGAATGTGAAAGGTTGGTTAATGGCAGCTTTGTGGGCAAGCGCTTGGCATATGGTTATGTCAAATAGTGGCTAATAAGGACGTGGGGAATTCGAGAATTTGAGATGAGCATACACAAATATAAGAATTTTGTATTCAAATTCAATAAGGAAGAAGATAAAAGTAAGGTATTGGAAATGGAACCTCTGCATATTGCAAGCAGGTTGTTCATCCTCAGGGTCTGGTCACTTTCTATGGACAAGGATGCCGAGGTGCTTACCTCGATACCTATTTGGGTTACACTGAAGAAAATATCTTTATTCCTATGGAATCCAGAGGGTATTCAAAGGATTGCTAGTTTTATTGGAGTACCTATCATGCTTGACAAAGCTACTGGAGAAAGGACAAGATTAGTGTATGCGAGGGTGTGTGTGGAGGTGGATGTAAACAACCAATTACCCAAAGACATCTCGGTGGTTATCAATGGAGATCAGAAAAAAATAGTTGAAGTTGAATATGCATGGATTCCTATAAAATGCAATTCTTGTGCAATTTTTGGCCATACAAAACAGCAGTGTTCAAAGAGCAAATAAATTAATACTTCAGGCCATATGGTATGGCAAGCTGCGGGTAGGACCCAACCACTAGAAAGACAAAACTCCGATGGTTGGACGATCACCAAGGGTAGACATACATTCAAGTCGAAGACTTAACCCATTTTAGAGGGGAGTACAGGGCCCATCATAGGAAAAAAGGGAATGTCACCAGTATAGAGGCCGCCAATGAGGCAGAGCATAACATAAATGATTACCAGAGTGATGCCATAACGCAGAGTACACATCCATCTTCTTAACAACTCAATGCTCGAGCGTAGTGCTAATGTGGAGGCAAGTGAACACACACCGACTCAGGACAAAGAAAACACTACAACAGATGAGCAGACTAGTAACGAGGAACATGAGCAAGATCCTTCTGGTGAAGAGGTTGCAAGGGATTTGTTTTCAAAATCTTGCACTAAAGATTTTATTTTATGCCCTCGAATATCCTCTAGGGCTAAGAAAACAAACAAAAAGTACAAAGGTTGAATCTTTTCCTCCTTAACAAAGGAGAAAGGGATAAAAAAAATAAGAGGTTTCTTCTTTTGCCGATGCTAGTTGAAGATTTTTATAGGCCTAGTAACCATGTTCACACTCACTAGAATTCACTTTCTTGTGAGAGTTTGTTTCTATTTTGTTGTTATTTTTGTTTTTGTTTCATTTATATAAAGATTTTGGGGTCCTTAAAACCCAGCTCACTTTCCAAAAAAAAAAAAAATCAACAACTCATTCAAAAGCAAAACAAACAACACCTAAAAACAAACTCTAGTTAGAAGTTAGCTTCCAAACACTTAAAAAAAAACAGTCTGTAAAACTCAACACAACAGTCATTAATATTTATCTCTTTGTAGGGAAAAAATTGAGTTGCTCAAGTATCTAAAGTTAGAAAATAGCAGTTTATGAACTTTCAAAATAGTTATATATCATGATCATCGTATTAGATGAGCAACTTACATATCAACTAAAGCGGTATATCTCTTCAAGGGGATAAAGAATATCATAGTGGAAAGTTGATGGTGGTCAGGACGTGACTGTGGAAAGAAGCAACAACAAACAAATAGTTAAATAGGTATTGTTATTACGGATATGTAGTCGGAATGTGATTTTTCGAAATATGCCAAAATTTTGAAATATTTCATATTCTGAAGTTACCAAAATTTCTTTCGAAATTCGAAATGTGTCAAAATTTTGTCGAGAAAATAAATAATTTTTAATTTCCATATATTTTAACATGTTAAATTTGGAATTTTAGTATAAAAAAATTTGTTATGTGAGTGACTTTGTAATATGTAGTCTTTATAACGCTACAAGTCGTGTGAGACTTTTTATGCAGTACTTAAAAGTTTAAAATGCATAACTTATACTATTAAATTGAAAATCACAATCGAAATATTTACGTTTTTATATACAAAACTAAATATTTCTTAAAATCGGGGGACCAAAATCAACTCGAAAAATGAAATCACAATTGTTGGTCGTAGGGAAGGTAAAAAACTTAAAATAACACACACAATTGGGGATGAAACAACCGTGGAGATGATGTGGCTATGGAAAGGAGCGATTACGAATGAGAGGATGAGGAACAATTATAGAGAAAAACGAGACACAAAGCGCAGAGGTTGTATTCCAACTCCAAACATGCAAGAGAGTTTTTTGTTTAGGTTTTTTATTTTTATTTTTTTTACCCTAATTATATTATTTATTATTATTTTTTAAATAAATAAACTATGTTTTATTTTCTCTTTTAATGGGTTGTGCCACAAGTAGAACAAAAGCTCGTCTAACAAAATGAAATCTAAACTGTAGTACCCGCCCAATTCACTTACCAATATACTTTTATTATTTTAGAAGTTAATAATATTTATTTCTTGGTAATAATTATTAATTGATAATAATTACAAGTAATAATAGTTTACGATTTTAATTTCAAACCTAGGTTAGGTTGGTGGTGGGTAAGAGATAAATGATGAGTGTGTTTAGCGAAAGAAACCCTAAATTCTTCCTTTAAAGATAAACCCTAGTTATTTTTTTGTTTTTTTTTTCTCTTTGCACACACACAAAAGAAAAAAAAACCTGCGTTGAAAGGGTGGGAGGCGCTTGGAAAGAGGAACCTTGGATCTTGCAAAAATCAGTGAGTACAACTCTATCCTTGTTAAGTTTTTGTACTATGATTGATTAGGCTTATTGTGTATGAGGTGACATCTGTAAAAGAAGGGTTTTTTTTGGGATCTGACATTTGTAAGTGTTTTTTTTTTTTTTTTTTTTTTTGTGTGTATGAGGTTTCAGTTTTTGCAAACTGACATTTGTATGACGTTTGTATGAGGTTTCAGTTTTTTGCGAACTGACGTCTGACATGTTTTTTTTATTTGATTGGCATCTGACGTTTGACATGTTTTCAGTTTTTGTGTGTATGGGTTTCCTTTATTTGATTGATGTCTAACATGTTTCTTTTATTTGATTGGCATCTACAGTTTCAGTTTTAACATATGTCTAATCAATATATGAGGTATGGGTTATTGATTGTCACTGTTTTAACAAATATTACAAATTTAGTTTTAACAGTTTCGGTCTAATCAATATATGTGGTATGTGGTATGGGTTATTGATTGTCACTGTCTAATCAATATATGTGGTATGGGTTATTGATTGACTTCTACAAATTCAGTTTTAACAGTTTTAGTTTTTGTGTGTTTGGGTTATTGATTGTCAAGCGGAGGTGACAAGTGATGTCATGTTGAAACATGAGGTTGTATGGTTATTGATTGTTGAAATATGGGGTTGTTTGGTTAAACAAAACATGGGGTTATTGATTGTCAAGTGGAGGTGACAAGTGATGTCATGTTGAAACATGGGGTTGTATGGTTAAACAAAACATGGGGTTATTGATTGTATGTGGAGGAGACAAGTGATGTCATGTTGAAACAGTGGTCATGGTCAAAATATTGTGAATATAACCGTGGTAATTGTAGGGGGAATGTGATGTGATGTTAATTGATTTGGAAAAATAATGGCTCAAATAAAATATTTGGTAAATGTTCTTTTTCCACAACTCCAAAAAAAATTGTGAAAAGAAAATAAATTTTTTGTATACAGACTTGCTTGTATACGTGTGATAGAATTATGGGTATGCAGACTTGCTTGCATATCGGTGCACCGTTCCATGTGAGTTCGGTTGTACGTGCAGATTTAGGAAAAATACTTGCCAGTGATCAAACTTCGGGTGAGATGACATGACACTCGTGGTGGCAACCCACTTGGGTCATGTACGCTCCGAGTGACTTCGATGGCAAGGGAGACACACTTGGGTGAGGTGTGTTCGACACAGGAGGAGAGTGCGATTGTGAAAAATAAGCCAATAATTAGAAAACAAAAATAAATAATTAAATAAAACCATTGAATTAAGCATGCCATGAAATTGTGTATAGATTATTTTAGCTTTTACTAGGTTAGCCTTGAGGGAAGAAACTAATAGCTCATTCGAATCTCGAATGAGAACTACCTGTCTTCCTTAAGGTGAAATTTACATTTTGTCCTTTTATATTTAATTGTCTTGATTTGTAAGTTTGCTCACACCAGTATGATTATACTGTAACGACCCTACTTTAACACATAATAATTTTTATTTATTTATTTATTTTATTTAGTTTTGACTTTATTAAATTTGAGGTGACGTCAAGTAATAAGGGGGTGTCACTAACCTTGAGCAAAACCCTAACAGGTAAGGGTTTTGTCTTTAGTGGGATTAAATAGAGGTTTATGTTTTCTTTTTCTCTCAGCGCTTAAAAAAAAGGAGAAAGAGCAAAAAGGGAGAAAGAAAGAACAAGAAAAGCAAAAGGAAAATAAAAGGGAGAAGAAATAGCAAAACAGTGAGTTTTCTTGTTTTCCCTATATGTACTTTGATATTTATTTTATTGCTTTTGAAATAGGAGTTGAAAGCTACATTTTTTGTGTCAGAAAATGCAAAACAGTGAGTTTTATTGTTTTCCCTATATGTACTTTTATATTTATTTTATTGCTTTTGAAATAGGAGTTGAAAGCTACATTCTTTTGTGTCAGAAATCAATTATCTTGTGATTTTCGTTTTTGTTTTGACATTGTATGTTTTGACAGACAAATTGACTATTTATTTAGTAGTCTATTTGTACATCTGCATCATCTGTAGAGTTTATTTGGAAGGGAAGGGAGATAAAAATCAAGTTTTGGGTAATGTGTCATGCTATTGGCTAGATTCAACTCGTGGGTTTGCATTGGAGGTGACGTGTATTCCAAGCTGGTGACATGTTTGTGTTTCCCAAGGGTTTTGTTCATTACCAGTACAACAATGATGTATATGATTCTGCTTTTGCCCTCTGCATTTGGTAGTAATGTTGAATCTGTATCAATCCTTTTTTTTTTCTTTTTCTTTTTCTGTGTCACCTCTGGCATTATTGATGAGGTCCTAGCCAATGCTTTTAAGACTGATATTTCCATCGTGCAAAAGATCAAGGCTGATCTTACAACCAAATCCTAAAACTAGAACCTGTTACCATTCTGTGTAATTTCTTACTCACCATTAATTTTTTTTGAATTGATATTTAGCCCGCATCTTAGAGGGATATGTCTGTATTTTTTCCACTTGTTTGATTAATGTATCTACCTGATCGATCCTTGTCTTCGGACATTTCATAGTAAAGGGTATTCCATTATTTTTTTAATTTGATGTATGGAGAGTACTATGTGTAGTAGTGTTTGATTTTGCACTATGGTTTGTTTTGTTTTGATGTCTCGTTGATTCTATTGATGTAGGACCATTTAAGATTAATGGTGTTCCTCTGTATGTATGCATCTTGAAATGATTATGTTCTCTCAAAGGAAGGGGTGGATTTCATTATGAATGACAAAATGTCACTTGATCACCGTGTTATTATAAAACATGATTTATGAATATGCTATGTTTCCCCGAAAGAATGGGTGGATTTACTTATAAATGACAAAAGGTCATTGTGAAGGAAATTCGAAATATCAAAAATAAATGATATGGATAAACCTTGATTTCTGAAAAATTTAAATCACCTGAAATTGTATCACTTAGAACTACCACACCTCTTTGGTTTATGATTTACCCTCTCCTACTAGAGAAACTAAATGACCAGCGGGTCGTCTTGAGGAGTTAGGGCACCCATTTCTTACTAGAGAAACTAAAATAACCTTCGGGTTAGTCTTGCTGAAATGAGGTGAATTGTTATACCTAAGATAGGCTTTGATATTTATCCGTAAAAAATGTGACGTGAGTTTATGCGCATTGATAGCCCAAGGGTGGCTTTTGGTACTCATATAGTTAGGAGTATCCGCGATGCATGCCTGTATGTGATGTCCCCACTTGGGCATGGATGACGGAGTAGTCTTCCTTTATATGAGAGAGGCATACGGACATGTATGTTCGGCACGGAGGTGGTGCGAATCTAGTATCGTCTAAGTGATCATTCCGTTAAAAAGATGAATCAAATTCAACTAAAAATGAATAAACTACGTTTATATTGTTTCTAATCCTTTTTCATGCAGGATGGCAAGTCCACTAATATTTATGCAGGTTAGACTTGCCATAGTCAACTTCCATCTAGTAAGTACAAGTACTATTTCTAGAGGAACTACATGTTTGTTTTGATTTCTTTATTGTATTATATGTTTTTGGTCATGCCCTGAAATTTGCTTTATTGATTTTCGGAAATAAAGAAATTTCACACCAGCTTTATTGTTGACTCAAGTGGCCTTTGGCTAATTGGGTACATTCCTTCGGGAATGTAGCCGACTAGCTAGTTTTCAGGATTTAGTAAATCTCGGGCGGGCTTAGAGCATTCGTACCATACGTGACGAGCATTGCTGAGAGTTGCGCGTTGTTCGAAAGATTAGATCATTTTTATTTGTAAGTGACAATTTAATTCTTGTAATTAGAACTCGGAGTTATTTATTATTTCCTGGGAGAGATACATTCGTAAATTGTTAAACTTGTTAGCATTGGCTCTACGAGTTTTACAGTTTTCTTCATTTTGATGGACTTTTAAACCAGTTGTTTTATTTTTCCTTTATTTGGTAAATTGTGCAATTTATTATTCCTCTATTTGGTAAATTGTGCAATTGAGGTGTGTTCGGCACAGGAGGAGAGTGCGATTGTGGAAAAGAAACCAAGAATTAGAAAACATAAATAATTAATTAAATAAAACCATTGAATTGAGCATGCCATGAAATTGTGTATAGATTATTTTAGCTTGTACTGGGTTAGCCTTTAGGGAAAAAACTAACAGCTCATTCGAATATCGAATGAGAACTACATGTCTTCCTTAAGGTGAAATTTGCATTTTGTCCTTTTATATTTAATTGTCTTGATTTGTAAGTTTGCTCACACCAGTATGATTATACTGACCCAGATTTTGTATTGTTTTACAAATTTGGGTACGTTCTTAATGAGCGTAGCCGTAGAAAACCATTAGGGTCAATTGGAGTGTAAGGAAGGATAGTAGCTGCGTGGCGATAGCTGAGGAGTCGACACGTTTTATTCTTTTTAGATTTTTATTATTATTCGTAGGTAATCAGATGTAGGATTTAGATATAAATGCTCAGTTTTGTCAGATATTTATTTGGGGAATTTATTATTGAAATTTTCATTTATTCGTTGTGGACCTCATTTTTAGAGGAAGAATATTGAGGAAGCTTATTAGTTATTTTATGCCTTATGACTGTACCATTTAATGTGTTCCTGTCATGCCTTGGTTTTTGGACAATCTATTTATTTATGTTGTTAAAAAATCGGGGCGTGACATTTTTGGTATCAGAGCATTTAGTTAGCCTAGATCTAGGGTAGGTCTAGGTGATCCTCGGAAGTGTCGAAATGGGATTATGAATGTTGGGATTATTTAGTATTAACGGTTATTTATTTTCTCTTGAAGGTAATGGCGAACACTCGATCAAATGGGGCCAATGGACAGAATGGTGATAACGGGCGGAATAACTAATGGCCCAAATGGTTTGAATGATTAGGGAGGGGGTCCTAACTTGGTTCAGGTAGACGTGGGAGCCATGATGATGCAACTTTTGCAGGTTGTGCAGAACAACCATCAGGATAGTCATGGTGTCCCATTTGCCAGGAGAAATAAGGAGTTTGGGAACTTAGGCGGTCAGAGGTTTAGTGGATAGACTGACCCTATTGCAGCTGAGAAGTGGATTCGCAAGTGTGAAACCGTATTCAATCGGACGCAAATGACTGAGGTACAGAAACAAGAATTAACTACTCATAACTTGGATGGTAATGCAGGTATTGGTGGGATTCTGTGGAGGAGAGCATGGATACGACTGTTATGACTTGGGAGACTTTCAAGTCCAAATTTGACTGTCAGTTTGTATCCGAAGCTGTGAAATCTCAGCTAGCTGCAGAGTCCTTTAGTTTGACGCAAGGTACAAAGTCAGTGACCCAGTATGTGACAAAATTCAACGAGTTGACTCGATATGCTCCGTACTTGGTTGATACCCCTGCCAAGAATAATCAAAAGTTTATCAGGGGTTTAGGTCATTATCTGTCAAAGTCGCTTTTACCCTTTGATAAAGAACCATTTGACAGAGTTTTAGACTTAGCTCTCAAGTTTGAAGAGGAAGACGCTGTTTTTCGAGAGGCTAGAGAAAAGAGCAGGGGAGGTGAGTCGTCTAGAAACTCGCATTCATTTGGGAATCGAGATCAGAACAGGTATAAGCCTTATGATCAGAATCAGCGAGGACCTGGATTTCAGTATCAGCCGAGGTTCTAATCTGGAGGTCAGTTCTAGCAGAGGCCCCAGGGAGGAGTTGAGTCCCAGGGAGGTTTCATGCCGCAAGGTGGCTTCAGGCCCCAAGGGCAGCAGTGGCAGAGACCGACATTTCATAATCAGGGCCCACAAGGCCCATATCAGCAACCTCAACCTCAGGTATCTGCAGCACCACGAGGGCAGGCTCCCACTGATAGGTTATGCTACAAATGTAACCGACCAAGGCATCTCATTCGTGATTGTCCCAGTTGGCGAGGCGCTCCACAGGGTAGGCAGACCCCACCAGCTCCAGCACATGCATTTGCGGTTCTACCAGGGCAAGAGAATGTTGAAGGTACCATCACCACTCAGTTTCCCTTGCGAGTATTATTTGATTATGGTGTTTCTCATTCTTTTATTTCTCGGCGAATGGTAGAAAAAGAAAATCTTAAAACTATGCTACTTATCAAACCTTTATGTGTTGAGACACCCATATGAGGCACTGTCACATTATCTGAGTATTGTAGAGATTTTGAGATCTCTTTAATGAGTCGAAAACTTGTTGCAGATTTGATAGTTATGAATTTTGAGAATTTTCATGTTATCCTTGGGATGGATTGGTTGGGTAAAAACTATGTTACTATAGATTGTGCCGCGAGGACCATTTTGATAGATACACCAGGGTTGCCACGAGTTAGTCATGTTTGTGAACCTTGTGGGGACACCACAATGACGAGCACTCTATACTCTATCGATATACCAGAGAAAGATATTAGCGTGGTTGAGGTGGTGAAGGATTATGAAGATGTATTTCAAGAGATTCTTGGTTTACCACCTAAGAGAGAAGTCGAATTTCGAATTGACTTATTGCCAGGGACAACACCGATTTCGAAAGCTGCATACTGATTGGCTCCTAAGTAGTTGGATGAGATGAAAGTTCAACTGGAGGAATTACTCCAGAAGGGGTAAGAAAATTTTCTCGTATGCTTTTATAATAGTTATATATATATATGTGTGTGTGTGTGTGTGTGTGTGCTTATTTGTGAGTAACTTTATGGTTAATCTTTTAAGGTGTGTATATTTAGGTTTATACGACCAAGTAATTCTCCATGGGGTGCGCCTGCTATTTTTGTTTCTAAGAATGATGGTACTTTGAGGATGTGTGTCGACTATAAAGAACTAAATAAGGTGACAATAAAAAATAAGTACCCTATTCCGCGGATAGATGATTTGTTAGATCAGTTAAAAGGGGTGGTTATATTTTCACAGTTGGATTTGAGAACTGGGGTACCATCAGATGCGTGTTGAAGAGCAGAGCATACATCTGACGTCATTTCAGACTCGGTATGGGTTATATGAATTTCCGGTCATGCCATTTGGATTGACCAATACTCCCGCGTTCTTTATGGATTTGATGAACCGTATTTTTCGTCCGTACATTGATAAATTTATTGTCATTTTCATTGATGATATTATGGTATATTCTCGAAACATGGAGGACCATCGCGAGCATTTGAAAGTAGTGTTGCATACTTTAATAGATCACAAATTGTATGCTAAATTTAGTAAGTGCCACTTTTGGGAGAAAGGGGTGAAATTTCTTGGGCATGTGAGCGAAGGGATAGCCGTTGATCCTGACAAAGTTATAGCAGTTAAGGAATGGAAACAACCCACTAATGCAAGTGAAATTCGGAGTTTCTTAGGGTTGGCTAGATATTACAGGAGGTTTATTGAGAAATTTTTGTTGATTGCAACTCCTTTGACGAGTCTGACTCGAAAGGATGTCAAGTTTGTATGGACTAAGGACTGTGAGACTGCATTTCAAGAGTTGAAGCAAAGGTTGACTACAGCTCCAATTTTAATCATTCCCACGCGTGGCGGAAAGTTAGTGGTGTTTACAGATGCTAGCGGAACAGGTTTGGGATGTGTTTTGATGCAAGATCAGAAAGTAGTTTCATACACTTCTAGGGAGTTAAAGCCACATGAGAGGCGATATGCCACGCATGATTTGGAATTAGCAGCAATGGTTTTTGTTTTAAAAATATGGAGGCATTATTTGTATGGAGAGAGATTTGAGTTGTATACTAATCACAAAAGTTTGAAATACCTATCTTCACAACGAGATTTCAACATGAGGCAACAAAGGTGGATGGAGTTCATTAGTAGTTATGATTTTGAAATCCTTTACCATCCAGGCAAAGGGAATGTGGTGGCGGATGCCCTTAGCAGGAAACATATTGTGTTGACCGCTCTTATGGTGCAAGAGTGGAAGATTCTCGAGGTTGTTGCAGCTCATGATGTTTTGATTGTTCCGCATACTAGAGGAGCTTATGTTTTTAGTTTGACAGTAAAACCTACCCTGATTACCCGGGTCATTTCCGTGCAGCACACTGACCCGTTTCTCATGAACAAAATAAATGATATGATAATTGATACGTTGGATTAGGGGTGGGCAAACGGGTCGAGGATCCGCGGGTTCAAACCGAACCGGACCGTTTTGCTCTAAACGGTCTGGATTCTAATTTTGTATTTTTAGATACGGTTCGAATCCGTTATAAAACGGTACGGTCCTGGTTCCTATTATATAAAAAGAAATGGTCCGGGTTGGACCCGTTTCAAAACACATTTACAGGTTACAAATTAAAACACTAAATTCTAAACTCTAAAGAATGTAAACCTAAACTAAAAAGAGGATATGTAGAGGAGAAACAGTAGAGAGGATCTGTAGAGGAGAAACAGATCTTCCCCTCTGGTCGAATCTTCCCCTTTATTCTCTGTAGCCGCACGGTTCATCGGATTTTCCTCTCTCTTGTTTGTAGCCGCACGGTTCGTCGATCTGTAGAGGAGAAACAAATATTGTTAGAGAATAGAAGTCTACCTATGTTACAACATAGGAAAGTGTCACAGAATAGAAGTCTACCTATGTTACAGAATAGAAAAGTGTTACAGAAATGGGTTAGGAAGACTTTCCTATTGTATTTTGGTTCCTAAGTTTGGTTAGATTTCCTATTGTATTTTGGTTTCCTAAGTTTGCTAGGTTTCCTATTTCTATTAGGTTATGTCAAAGTTAGCTCTATATAAGCTTGTATTCTATTCAATGAAGAGAAGAAGAAAAACAATAAACAATTACAATAATATAATTCTTTACAACATAACCTAGGTAGACTTCTATTCTCTAACAAATCTCTTGTGATCTTCCTCTACTAGGTTCCTAGGAGAAACAAATCTCTTGTGATCTTCCTCTACTAGGAGAAACAAATCATACTGGTTCGTCCATTGTTATGTCATACAAATCATACTGGTTCGTCGATCTGTAGAGGAGAAACAGATCTCTTGTGATCTTCCTCTACTAGAGAGGAGAAAAAGATAGGAGAAACGGAAAGGAGAAACAAATCTTCCTCTATCAGGTTCCCCTTCCACTTTTTGCTTTTTGATTTCTGAACTATATGTTCGTCGATATGTAGAGGAGAAACAAATCTCTTGTGATCTTCCTCTACTAGAGAGGAGAAACGGAAATGAGAAACAAAGAGGAGAAACAGATCTTCCTCTACCAGGTTCCCCTTCCACTTTTTGCTTTTTGATTTCTGAATTGTATGTTTAGTAAATTATTCAACATGTATCCAAGAACTCTCAAATGCTCCTGTCGTTAGCTATTTGTTTGAATTTCTCAATATACATAAACAACAATGTAATCAATTTTTTGATGATCTTAGTTTTTAGAATGATGTCTGTTTGTACTTTCACTATAACTATTTTAATGCAATTACTTTGAAGAATCTAGTGTGAATACTAGTCCATTGATACCCAATATTTGAGTAACTATTTAATCTATCATCATATACAGATGTAGTGTGACATTTGTTTGTGTAAGACATAATCAACTTAGATTTTGGAACCGTTTGGAACCGTAGGAACCGAACCGTTTCAAACGATTCAAGTTAGGTTCGGTTCCAATGTTAAAAATAAGAAAATACGGATCGGACCGGATCCGTTAAATTTAAACGGTTCGAGTTAGGTTCCTCAAAATTTGGAACCGATCCAGACCGTCCCCACCCCTACGTTGGATGACTGCCCTACTGATTGGTCCGTTGACATAGATGGAGGATTGCGATTCATGGTAGACTTTGCGTACTAGATATTTCGGCATTAAAGAAGGAAATTATGGACGAAGATCATCGTTTTAAATTTACTAT
Organism: Berberis thunbergii; assembly: GCA_003290165.1. Lineage (NCBI taxonomy): Eukaryota > Viridiplantae > Streptophyta > Magnoliopsida > Ranunculales > Berberidaceae > Berberis > Berberis thunbergii. Next base: position 147,440 of record QNQO01008579.1, read on the forward strand.
TCATCCAGGGGGTATGAAGATGTATCATGATTTGAGAAGGAGTTTTTGGTGGGAAGGCATGAAATGAGATGTTTGGGAATATGTCTCTCACTGTTTCACTTGTCAGCAAGTGAAAGCGAAACACCAGAGACCGTCTGGTTTATTGCAGCCTCTAGAAATACCCATGTGGAAGTGGGAACACATTTCGATGGATTTTGTTGATGGTTTACCAAGATCTCGGAGGGGTAATGAGTCAATTTGGGTTATTGTTGACCGTTTGACTAAGTGTGCGCATTTTATCCCCATTGGTGCATCTCGAAATACTGACAAGTTAACTGCTATGTATATCCGAGAAGTGGTAAGGTTGCACAAGGTTCCTATTACCATTGTTTCAGGTAGAGATCCATTGTTTACATCAGCATTTTGGGAAAGTTTCCAACGTGCCATAGGTACTACCTTGGCTATGAGCACGGCGTATCATCCACAGATTGACGGGCAGACTGAGCGGGTAAATCAGATTTTAGAGGATATGTTGCGAGCTTTCATCATGGATTTTGGTGGTAGTTGGGAGGATCACTTACCGTTGGTGGAGTTCTCGTACAATAATAGTTACCAATCAAGCATTGGTATGACACCCTTTGAGGTTTTGTATGGCAGGCCTTGTAGATCTCCTAGTTGTTGGGCAGAGGTAGGTGATACAATATTGTTGGGACCGGAGATTGTTAGGGAGACTGCAGGAAAGATTGAGATTATTCGAGGAAGGATAAAAACTGCTCAGAGTAGGCAGAAAAACTATGCAGATCAAAAGCGCAAGAGTGTAATGTTTGCGGTTGGTGATATAGTTTTCCTTAAGGTGTCTCCCATGCGAGGTGTGATGAGATTTGGCAAGAAAGGGAAGTTGAGCCCACGGTATATTGGGCCATTCGAGATTGTCGAATGTGTTGGTCACTTAGCTTACAAGCTTTCGTTGCCGCCCAGTTTGTCGATGATTCATGATGTCTTTCATGTCTCGATGTTGAGAAAATGTGTGAAAGATCCAACTCAGATTGTTCAACCTACCGCTATTGAACTGAATGAGGATTTGACCTATACAGTTGGGCCGGTGAGGATAATTGATCGTGACGTGAAGCAACTACGACGTAAGAAAGTCAACTTGGTCAAAGTTCAGTGGAGTGAAAAGGAGAACGATGTCACATGGGAGTTGGAGGACAAAGTAAAGCGTATATGCAGCCAAAATTATTTGCCTAATCCTTATCCTACCGAATCTCGGGACGATATTCTTTTAAAGTGTGTATATTGTAATACCCGCCCAATTCACTTACCAATATACTCTTATTATTTTAGAAGTTAATAATATTTATTTCTTGGTTGTAATTATTAATTTATAATAATTACAAGTAATAATAGTTTACGATTTTAATTTCAAACCTAGGTTTAGGTTGGTGGTGGGTAAAAGATAAATGATGGGCGTGTTTAGCCATTATTGCAAAAATCAGTGAGTACAACTCTATCCTTGTTAAGTTTTTGTATTATGATTGATTAGACTTATCGTGTATGAGGTGACATCTGTAAGATAAGGTTTTTTTTTTGGGATATGACGTTTGTAAGTGGTTTTTTTTTTGTGTGTATGAGGTTTTAGCTTTTGCGAACTGACATCGACGTTTGTATGAGGTTTCATTTTTTGCGAACTGAAGTCTGACATGTTTTTTTATTTGGTTGGCATCTGACGTCTAACGTGTATACATGTGATAAAATTATGGGTATGCAGACATGCTTGCATATCGGTGCACCATTCTATGTGAGTTCGGTTGTACGTGTAGATTTAGGAAGAATACTTGCCAGTGATCGAACTTCGGGTGAGATGACATGACACTCGAGGTGGCAACCCACATGGGTCATGTACGCTTCGAGTGGCTTTGATGGCAAGGGAGGCACACTTGGGTGAAGTGTGTTCGGCACAGGAGGAGAGTGCAATTGTGGAAAATAAGCCAAAAACTAGAAAACAAAAATAAATAATTAAATAAAACCATTGAATTGAGCATGCCATGAAATTGTGTATAGATTATTTTAGCTCTTACTAGGTTAGCCTTGAGGGAAGAAACTAACAGCTCATTCGAATCTCGAATGAAAACTAGCTGTCTTCCTTAGAGTGAAATTTGCATTTTGTCATTTTATATTGAATTGTCTTGATTTGTAAGTTTGCTCACACTGGTATGATTATATTGACCCATATTTTGTATTGTTTTACAAATTTGGGTACGTTCTTAATGAGCGTAGCCGTAGAGAACCATCAGGGTTAATTGGAGCGTAAGGAAGGATAGTAGCTGCGTGGCGATAGCTGAGGAGTCAACACGTTTTATTCTTTTTAGATCTTTATTATTATTCGTAGGTAATCAGATGTAGAATTTAGATATAAATGCTCAGTTTTGTCAAATATTTATATGGGGAATTTATTATTGGAATTTTCATTTATTCGTTGTGGACCTCATTTTTAGAGGAAGAATATTGAGGAAGCTTATTAGTTGTTTTCTGCCTTATGACTGTATCATTTAATGTGTTTCTATCATGCCTTGATTTTTGGACAATCTATTTATTTATGTTGTTCAAAAATCGGGGCGTGACATAAACGCTACACATGTCCACTGATTTTGGTGGCCCATAATCTTAGTATGTATTTTAGCTACAATCTATCCCCTAACTATACGTAGGTGTGGCATAAAGTTTTCCACCAGAGGGCGCCTCATGTTTTGCGCAAATTTGTTGTAATATCACAACACCCATCATGTTTATTTTTTGCAAAAAAATGGTTTATCATGCCTTTTTTTACAACCACATTTGCGGTCATCGCTTAGTTTTTTTTGTTGTTGTAGTGTTATCAAATGGTTTAGGGAAATTTGATAATCATTGGTAATTATATAACGCAAATATTAATTTTCTTAACAAAATGACAGTTCTCATACTCGTAAAGACCTAGTATAAAAGAGTTTATATTTACTATTAATTCTCGACCCCAAGGAAGTTTTATGGCTTTGTTCCTGGGGTTGGAGATATTACTGAGGATATCATTATATTATTTTTCGTTTTTGTTATTCGTTTATTAGATATAAACGCATGAGGGAAACAAGTATTTTGACTACCCATTTGGGACTTCTTTAGTATTCATTGTAAATTAGGGGACACAAGAATAAATGATAACTCTATCATTTGAGTCGAAAATTTTTAGAAAAATTAGAGGCCAAGATTGGAAAAAATGTATCAAAGTTTTAACTTATTTCGACATGCGTGCCTCAATATACACATTAAAATGTGAAAACATGATTTCACCGTAGGGCCCACCTAGGGCACGACACAGGTCTGCCTACCAAAGGCCATTGTTTGTGACCACCCGAAATAACAGTCCTTAAACACCCACAAATACCGTTTATAAGAATATTTAATGTCATTGACCTAAACACATATTTCGAGGAACAATGTCGTAATAGGCTGAAACTTTGACAAGTTGTTTCTAGCGCTAATCCGTAAATTTTTTTTTTAAGTGGGTCCTATTTGGGTTATTAAAAACTATTTGTTGTAACCAAAGTATCAAAACTTATTTATTTTGATTAAGACATTTTCATAATTGAGAGGGTTACAATTTCTTGAAATTTTGTTGACGTTACTTTCATGTATTTTCGAGATTTAAAATAACTTTGCTAGGAACCGAAATTTGCAATTAGGGTGATGTGTCACGAATTATGAGAATGTATATACATATATCTAGAACTAGGGGTTGGCACAGGACGAAATTGACCTCATCCCTATCCTAGCCTGTTCTTTCGGGATCGCGACATGATAAACCTCATCCCGACCTCGTTCCATCCCAAACATGTTCAAGACGGGATCGACGGGTAATAATCAAGAACAAAAATGAAAATATCAGACTGTCAAAAGGAAAAATAGAGTACGAAAATTGTATATAATTCAATAACTATAGTCACAGAGGTTAGGAAAAGGTATAAAATATCAGCAAAGGCAACTTTAACTTTGTTGCCTGACAAATCTCTCAAATGAAGAACCAACCGAGTCTTATAATAAGAATGGATATTGGTATATAAATAAGAAATGCCATGGATAAACAGCTCCAACCCACCTTCGTTATCTGTAAACTCGTATCAAGAATAATGCCAACATGGAAATATTTATTTGGTTGTGATTAGTATTCCGATGCTTGGCCAAATTAATGACGAAGATAATAGAATTTAGTGGAGTGAATCATCAAGATCTTTATATATGGACAAAGAAAGATAGATGACGTTGGCAATTATTGATACTATATATCTAGACATGACTTAAACAAATAATTAAGAATCGATTTATGTCACTATAAACTATAATGATAGATTTCCACCGACTTAGATTCAATAAAATCAATATATAAGATGGTTTACTTGACCTCCATGGGAATCAACCTAAACCAACCATCTAAGTTAAACCTGTCATATAAATTGGAGTCTTAGGCCATTGCAACTATTAAAAAATTATTAATAATAATTATTAAAAAATTAGTTCGGGATGGGATGAGCGAGATTGAAAATCTTCATTCCGATCCCATCCCACTCTAGATCGAGACGAAACGAGATCAGAATGAGATTGATCAATCCCAATAAAAACTGAAAAAATCAGGACGAGACAAGAAATGATCGGAATCATGGGATGAGATGCCCACCCCAATTTGGAACACATCATCCTCGCACATCATATCAGGTTGCAAAGTATTTTCGAGATTATAAAAAGTGCCAAAATTGTGTATCCTCATGTAATCCGCACGTGCATTTTCATGGCTGGCAATTTGGCAACTAGCCAGTCGAGGGCATTTCCGTAATAAAACTCAAGTTGACAATCAAAAATCAAACCAGATCGATAGAAACCCTAGTTTCTCTATTTAAGTTGAGAGAAGAGAAGAAGAAAGAGATATCTTCTTTTCAATCTCTCAAGCTCGCTCGCTCGTTCGTTTTCGTCAAACCAAAGTCACTCACTCAGCTGAGCTTCTCTTCTCTTCTCTGGTGATTTCTCTCTCTCCTTACCCTTTATCTGTTCCGTTTTAGGGTTTCTCTCATCTCTTTCATGAATTCAATCCTTCCCCAAAATTTGCGTTGTTGATTTTAGTTTAGTTGCTTGATTACGATTGATTACGAGTGTTTGAAGAAACTTCCTTCGAATTGGAGTTGTAAAGTGCATTTGTGTTCTACTAAAAAGGGCAACTTTCATCATTTTTTGGACTAATTCTTTAATCTCCAAGTCGTTTTTGAGACCCCTTTATGACCATTGCTTGATACCCAAACCCTCATTTGAGTTGGAAGTAGTATATTGAGCTGAGAGGTCAGTAAGGCTTCTCGCTTTAGTAGTTTTAAATGAAAAGTGGGTTTGGGTAAGCTGATCTCCTTTTACATATTGGGGCATTTGATGAATTAGCCCCTTTAAGCATAGTTTAAACTGGACGCTTTTGTGTTTGTGTGGTCAAGCAAGTGAGCTTGCACAGTTTGTGGTTACGTTTTTGAGCTAAGTAAAAATTTTCAAGCAATGGTAGTAGAATAAGAGGATGGAAAGGATTGAGGCTAAAGGAAACTGGATAATGTCAATCAAAAAATATGGCTCTAGCTTACGTCAGTGATTCATATTGGAGTGTTCGATGTGTGAAGCACATACTAAACTTGTATTTGGAGGGGAATGGTAGTGTAGAACAAATACTTGGATAATGGGGTGGGATGACGGAGACAAATGAAGCAAGAGCATTGTCTCTACTTAGGTTTTGATTAGTGATAGGAAAATCAACTTTTTAGTGGGAGAAAAGGAAGCTGTTCTGCAGTCCGTTTGACTAATATGCACTGGTGTATATCGATTCCGTTCGACCAATGTTAACATCTTTTCAATTTTAGTTGGCACATTATAGAATTTTATTTAACTAGAGTCCAGAATTGGTTTTATGCCATTGTCATACTGTTGGTTTCACAATGTTCTCATGCTCACAGGGTACGGACAAAAAGAATTACTAACAATTTCAATAACTAAATATTTATAGGCTTAATGAATTTGAAACTTATTAGCCGTAGTGCTCCTGAAGTTTTGGTTCCAGTGCTTTGTTATATTTGGGTATGTAACCTATGGGTGAAATGCTTGTTTCTATTTTATGAGTTTGATACAGTGTTGCTTATTTTATAGCAATCTTTGTGTTTGTGTTATTGTAATTTGCTGCTTCTCATTTTCAATTCTGATGTGTCAATCGTCTCAAGTTGGCTAACAATTGGTCCATTTTGTTTGGAGGTGGAATTATTTGTGTAACTGTCATTTCAGCGTATAATTTAGTTAATCCTCCTATCTGTTGCAGCTATACCTTATTTTGTTGCACAGAAAATACGTATTTTCTCTTTAGGCACTTTTGTTACTTTGTGTTTTCACGCCGCATTGTCTGATGCATTACGTTTATCCACTCATTTTTTGAAGTTTTTAATTATCTCAAGTTCAAATTCTTATATTCTTTTTTCCTCTTTTCTTCTTGGTGAATGCTTTTTGCTGGAGTTTAGATAGTTGAGCAGTTAAATGGCCTTTATTTTTTGAGCAGCAGCCTGATGTCTAAATTGCAAGAATTCATTCTTCATATTTTACACCTGTTGAGCATCATCATCATCATCCTCTTGCTTATCATTCAAATTTCTCTCTTGCCTGTCTTTATTAGTATTGTTGCTACTTAATCATCCCTTTTTGTGAAAGTCACGCTAAAAATCCTTGGAGCCATATCTCATGGCATGTATTCGATCAGTATTCTTACTCTTCAACTCCTTTTGCCCTTTCATTTTTCCATCATTCGGCATTATCATACTTCCTCCTACAAATGCATCTGGCTTCTGTGCTTTCTTCTCAGTTGCATTGCAAGCTTATTTGAATAAATATATAAGATGCCGAGAGCAAAGGCAAGTGTTGCCGCAGCTAGAAAGCCAACCGAACCTGAAAAACCAGCTGAACCAAAAAACCCAGTTGAACCTGAAGAACAGGTGGACCTGGATGGAGACAATGATCCTGAGGAAATGACAGATGAAGAAGTCGAGTATGAAGAAGTAGAGGAAGAAGTGGAAGAAGAGGAAGAAGAAGAGGAGCCGGAAGAAGAGGAGCCGGAAGAGGCCATGGATGCTGATGGAGTGGAAACACAGGGTGAAGCTAGTGATGAGGATGAGATGAAAACTACCACGGATGAGGATGGTGACGAGAGCAAAAAGCATGCTGAGCTTCTTGCTCTTCCTCCTCAAGGTTCTGAGGTATACATTGGTAGCATTCCTCAGGATACTTCTGAAGAAGAGTTGAGGAACTTTTGTGAGGATGTAGGAGAGGTTACTGAGGTAAGCAATCTGATTGTTTATAATGTCGTATTTTTCATTTCTTCTTTGCTAGAGCTGACACTTTCCAAGTGTATTAACAACAATAGGTCAGAATAATGAAAGGGAAAGACTCAGCAGAGAACAAGGGCTATGCATTTGTGACCTTTAGAACTAAAGAATTGGCTGCTAAAGCCATTGAAGATCTAAACGGTACTGAACTGAAGGTAAGTAACTATCACAGTTTAGGTGATACATTTTGCATCATTTCTAGTTAATAAAGTGAAAAAAACATTCGTCGCGCTTTCAGTTTCTTTCTTCAAGCTCGCTCAGTTTATTTATTTTGACTGTTCATTTCCATCATTGTTTACCTAAGTTATTGATCTCCTTTTACTTGTCATCAATCTCTTTTTTATCAGGGAAAAAAGGTCAAGTGTTCGTCGTCTCAGGCGAAATATAGGTTATTCATTGGTAACGTTCCCAGGGAATGGGCAAAGGAAGATTTAAATGAAATTGTGACGAAGGTTGGACCAGGAGTTGTTAACGTGGAATGGGTGAAGGTTAGTTTGTCTGTATTATGGATACTGTTAGTTCCGCTGTGGCTACATGTATCGGTAGGATTAGCAAATATTGAAGTTCCTATTATATTGAACTTGTTCTTCATGTATTTCCATTGTCCTTGCAGGATCCACAAAACCCTGGCCGTAACCGTGGATTTGCATTTATCGAGTATTACAACCATGCTTGTGCCGAGTATTCAAGGCAGAAGATGTCTAACTCTGAGTTTAAGCTAGACATGAATTCCCCAACAGTCAGTTGGGCTGACTCAAAGAATTCAGAATCTGTTGCCAACACCTCGCAGGTTTCTGCTTCCATCTTTTTGTTTTACTTCTTTTATCTGGTGATTGAAATGTTTAATGCTTTGGTTGCCTACATTGCATATCTTAAATGCTCATTGGATGCAGAATCACTGAAATCCTGAGCTCGTAGATCAATGAGTTAATTGGGTTTATTAGTCATCCCCCAAATGATTTTTTTTTCAACATCCCAAATAGTTTTGACAATTGTTTGAATGGCGATAATTTTTTTTATCGTTGAACTCATTTATTGGGTTTTACCAGAGTTATTTAGTTGATTAGCTATGTTAAAGTCTACTCTGTAGACATGTTGATGTATGGTGTAGATCGTGGAGGAAGCAGACACAAATATCATCTAAAGATTGAAATCACAAAAATCATCTGAAGAATCAGGATATCATTTTCTAGTTATTTTCTTTTCTTTTCTCTGTAGCATACAAATTCTTCTCTTTTCAAAAATCCACATAACACAAACCAAAACCATATAACAATAGTTCCAAGCTTTTTATCGGAAAAATGTAACTTTCAGAATGAGATGTCCTATTCTCAAGCAGTTCATAATTAAGAGGTATTTGAGATCACAATCTTGGTGGTGTGGGCCTCCTCATGCATTTAGGTTTCCTGGATCAGATGTCTAAGGGTATCTTTTTATTTACAGATTGCTAAAGGCTTCATATACATCCCACATTCCCACCCACTAAACATGCTATTACTCTAGAGTGAAGTATTCCTTGAGTTCTATTCTATAATTTCTGTTGCGTGAATGATAACTTTGAGGTTTATCTACAGGTTAAGGCTCTGTATGTGAAGAACTTGCCAAAAGATGTAACTCAGGATAAGCTGAAAGAGCTGTTTAAACACCATGGAGAGATCACAAAGGTAGTGTTGCCGCCCGCCAAGTCCGGACAGGAAAAGAGCAGATTTGGATTTGTACACTTTGCAGAAAGATCAAGTGCCATGAAAGCACTCAAGAACACAGAGACGTATAAAATGGATGGTGATGCTCTCTTTTCAGATCTTCCATGAGCATTTTTTGTTTTTTGTAATTTAGACCTACTGACCTAGTATTTGACATTGATTGGGTTCATTCTCATTGACAGGTCAAATTCTTGAGTGCTCTCTGGCAAAGCCCCAGACCGACCGGAAATCTGATGCAGGTTCCAATATGCCAAAGTCCTCTTTACTCTCTAGCTATCCACCACGCATGGGATATGGGCTAGTTGGTGGAGCCTATGGTGGTGGTGCCTATGGTGGTATGACAGCAGGATACGGCGCTGCAGGCTATGGACAAAGTGCTGCTGCAGGCTACGGCCAGGTGCAACACTACTCCTATCCGTTTCTCCCACTTTTTTTTGAATCATAGTTAACATAAGGTGCTAGGCAGTATACATGTTTGTAGTGGATCCTTAGAAATGTTCAAAGAGAAGGCTTTCACATTATATACATCTGAAATGAGAATAGATGGTTAATTACAAGAAAAGACATGCATCAAAACTTATGAAATGTAGGGTGCAACCAATCTAAGAATATCAACAGAAATGTTCACTAAACCTAGTGTTTCACTGTTGAAAAATGGGATGTAAAATACTTCCATCTTACTGCAACTCTTGTTATTGTCTGCCTTGGACCAAAAAGGCAAAAACTGCAAAAAATGATAGAATGTTTGTCGTTTCCTAAACTTCTGGGTGTATTGGTTCATTATTTTTAAAAATATAATTCTCTTTATTTTGCAGCCCATAATATATGGCAGGGGACCGACTCCTGCTGGGATGGCAATGACACCAATGCTTTTGCCCGATGGACGAATTGGATATGTCCTGTAAGTGAGACGATTTTTTTTTTTTTAATTTTTTAATTTTTCAAAGATGAGGTTCCAGCATTTGGAATAACATTTCAAATTTGAAAAAATGTTTTGGCGACCAACTTCTCTTAAAATCGGATATACATGGATATGAGATTTTGGATGGGCCTGATGTGTTTGATTTAAGAAAAATTTCCCAAAAAAGTTTGCCAAGAATGAGAAGGCGGAAGTGAGGAGAGAATGGAGAATATGAAGTTATGATGATGTCCACCTCATATTTTTTTTTTAACAAAATTGTGGAAATCATTTTCTTGGGGTGGGAGAAAAGAATATTTTCTCAAAATGTACTCGTCTTCAATCTCAACCTCAAGTGGAGAAAATTCTCCCTCCTTCCCCCATTTTGTTGTTTTCTATGGGAAATTTTTCTTTAGAACCAAACACAAACTACACAAGTCAAACAATATAATTGGTTCTCACTCAAGTCTGGGAGGTATGGCTTGTGTATCGTCTTCCTCAGTTTCTAGGGAAAATTTGTTTTCAATTTGCGGAAACTTGATTTGGATTTTGTGCCAAGGAACTTCGTCCACTTATGGTTTTATGTGATGCAGGCAACAACCAGGAGCACACCCATATTCACCGCCACCTCCACAGCATAAAAGTGGTGGCAATAGGAGTGGTGGGAGCGGCAGCGGTGGTGACCGCAGGAATGGTGACCGCAGAAGTGGTGGTAGCTCAAGTGGTGGAAAGCGGGGTGGTGACAGTGGACGAGGACGCAGATATAACCCATACTGATTGAACCCGTCAGGCACATCGAACTAGAACAAGAACTTCTGAACATGAAGCATATGTTTTAAATGTTCTGATCACCCAGTGTTAATTGTTAACAACTTACAATCGTGATGTATGAAGTTATCTTATCCCCTCCCTTGGTAAGTAGATTTTCTAGGAGTTTGGATGATTCTGGACAATGTTAAGTTAGAATTATATTTCATACGGTTGCCTCTTGCATTTGTGTGTGCCACCCATATGAATAATTGCTTCTCTTTTCTGTAATGTTTGGTTTTAAATTGTTTCACATGAACTATAACTATAATTTCGGATTACGTGATATGAGCTTCACACAAATCAGTGGAGATGTCCCTCAAAAATCCAAATTCAAAGCGGCAGGCCCCTTTCCCATTTTCGACGCTGCCAGATGAGAACAGACCCACAGATGGTCTCCTTTTTTATTGTTCTCAAACGTTGGAGTATATTATCCATAATATGTACAGTCACAGATTTTAGTTACTTTTTAATTGAAAATCATTTTTCTGCGAAATATCAACCCATGCTTAACAGGAGTCATAAGGTATCATGTCACTTGTGGAATTGGAACTACTTAACTCAGTCAATGTGTCTCAAAACTGGAGTCATAAGATGTATTGTCGCATGATCCCAACCCATGAAACAAAAATTGTTTCATCAATGACATCCTTGAGTTTGGATTAGGTAAAGATATGTGAGAAGACATTACTAGGAGAACCAAAATTCGTGTAGCCGAGCCTAATGGTCTTTGATGACGATGAATGAGATTCATGAGAAAGCAATACTAAAGTTATGTCTCGATTGGCTCCGTTGGAAGTGGGAGTTGATGTCAGTGACTTAGGGATTGTTTCGTGAAGAGGAACTACTGGTGGCGAAAGTCAATAGGGGTGGTCTTATCCTCGCACAAAATGAGCATCGGTTTGTATTATAAACAAAAAACGAGTGCCATAATATCCTGACTGTCGAAAAAAATAATTCCAAATAGATTTCAGAGTCTCTAATATAGTACAAGTACTTCCCGTTGGTTGTGGCTAAAAGCCCAAATTGCAATTAGAGAACGAGGCTCTGAGACATTAGGAATCCTTGTTGAATGATTAAGGTCATTCCCAGTCGATCAGAAATGCTGATCTAGTTTACACTTGAAAATCTTAAACCTGTACATGAAAAGTAGCCACTCATAAAGATCAAATCCCAACCTTGTGGTGGGAGAACTTACTCATCAGGGACGTCATTCATCTCCATTGGCTTCTTCATCCTCTTCTTCTTCTCCACCATCTTCTGTAGCATCACCTTCTCCATTTCCATTATGGTCCGACGGTTCTTCAGCTTTTCTTTTCTTATTCTTCTCCTTAGTCTTTGCTGCTTCTGCCTTTTTTCCAGCATTTTTCTGCCTGAAGTCTGCAAAGAAGTAACAGAAGCTTAGGAAATAGCCAGTTCGACTTTCAGCATGGGGTTCCATCTTCTGACAAGAATTTTAAGTCTGCCCATTTTACCGATACACAGATACACAGACACATACACAATGTGAATTGTCAATTCTAACCTATGGATCTCAAGAAAATTGGTAAATGGTGAACTTAATAGAAGAGAATGACAGTTGATAATACCCACTTGAACCTCAATACTCACATGTTGCATGGGCTGAGAGTTGGCGCCAATCATGACAAGGAAGGAGTGGGCAGGAAGGTCTTCATAAATTGATTATATCTCTAGTCGTTTCTGTGTCATCCAAGAAGTACTACAAGTGGGGCAAGTTCTTAGAGCTCTTTAATAAAGGAACCAACCACAAGATTTGAAGAGGTCCAAGCATGGTTACTTGGTACGGGGAACAAGAGGATACGTGGAAGGGGAACGGATTCGGGGTACATTGGGTTCCATGGTACAAAATTCAAAAGAGTAAGAATAGTCGGTACGGTATTTGGGGTCGCAATTAGTGTATTATTTTAACTATGTATGGTATTTAGGTATCATACTTATTTTACATATACCAAATATACAAAAAGAGGTGAATGCATGAACGTCGATCAATATATAATAGTTTATACAGTGATCTAATTATGAAAATTTGTTGAAAATTTTGAAGGATTGGGAAATTTAAACCTGTAATAAGCAAGGATGCACAAACTCTTCGGAAAACTTGTCGCACCCATGTCCAACACATATCCGATACAAACACTCGCTCAACACGCCTTCCACACGTATAAGACACTTGGTCTACGTGTTGGAGGGTCAAACATATAGTCAATGTGGTCAACGCGTCGGAAACACTTCTAACACACCCAAAACTCGATCAGGACACATTCAAGACTCGACAACCAAAATTATTTTATTTTTAATTGGACTCATATAAGTTATAACTACCTAATTTGACAAAGCCACTAAAGAATAGAGGTAGTTTATGCTTCTTAATCTCTGTTTATTCTTCTCTCATCTACTTTACTTCTTTTTTTTTACAAAATGTTATTTTCTTCTCCACTTTTATACCTCTTCTTTTCCTCTACTGTTCTTTCTTCATCTTCTATTTCTATTGATTTTTCCTACTTGCAATAAAAAGATGGATGCATTGTTGTTGTTGTTGTTGTTTTTTTTTTTTCATTCAAACTCTTTCTTTATTGAATTGTTGTTTATGTCCATTTGGTTTTATTGAAAAAAATGTAGGACATGTCACCGTGTCGCTGATTCCTAGTTTTTCTAAAATTGTCAAGTCGATGTATCGTGTCTGTGTCCGACACGATGCGCGTGTTCGTGCATCCTTGGAACTAATAAGTGAATGACCTAATAAAAGATAAAAAAAAAGTAAATCTAAAAGTACCCAACTACACTTGTTTTCAGATATGATATTCTTTGCTTATTCTCCCTTTGTTCTCTTCTTAACCAAATTGGTTATTGAAATCTATCGATCTGAGTTGTGAATTGTACCAGTGTACCACAAATCAGTAGGCGCGACCCAATTTGAAATTTGCGGGGGTTGAGCGAACCGGGGACATCTATGGGTCCAAGGCAAGAGATGAAAATTAAGGGGAGATATTTGGTCACAAAAGTCTACGGAACTTTATCCTTAGCATACAACTCTTCGCTTCTATGGGTGGAGGAATGGATAAATTTGGGATTTGTTGCCAACTGCTATGAGTTGGAGTGTAAACTTAAATTTTTGGAGGCCTCCAAATACTTGGGATGCACCGGGTATTCTATAATTAGTGAATAGCACCAACTTAAGCAAGGATGATTGATATGTGTTGTTAGATTCAAAGAATGACCATTTTCATGCGAGCTCCTTGTTTGGCATAAGAAGAGCTCCCCACCAGTTGTATCCTTAAAAATTAAAATACAATGTCTACAAAGGAGAAAATGGAAACTAAGAACTACTGATACACACTACAATACAATCAAGTAACCTATACATACACATTTGGCTCACATCCCACTTAAATCTAAAGAGGCAAGAAATTGGAAGATTTGCAGAAAACAAGCTGTTTTGACTGTGGCTCTAGTTGATCACAACAACATACGGAAAACATCAAAAGCATTAGGTATATTAGTTGGCTTGTTAAATTGAGAAAATGCTGCTAACTAGACCACATGATAACCAATCAGCCTAAAGCAAAGTTTTTACCTTGATGAGTGTGGTAAAGAAAATCAGTTGGCCATTTCAATGACGCTAACTTGGTCAACTGATTTATCCATGAAAACATACAATAAGATTACAAAATCACAAGTCTGTGAGTAGAAACCCCAAACTATCATAATGCGCAGGTTAAAAGATCTAAAAATGCGAGGAAAACCTAATTAGGAGTTGGAAAATGACCTGCCTGAATCAAGGGAGGTTCTTTATTGAAATAAAATCAAGAATTCAGCAGTTTTAACAAGAGATAATATTTAGGCACTAACCTTCTAAAGAGGCTTTAAGAGGCCTGATAAGCTCCGGAAATTGAATTTCTTCAAGCGCTTTGAAAACATCCTCAGCATTGATTGTCTGTCTCTTTGATTCCCTACATACATCGTTCGCCCTATACAAAATCATCACCATCAAGCTCAAAACGTAACAAGCTACAGTATAAGCAACTCCATTCTCACAGTATTTGTTCGATTTATTACTCCAAAACCCTAGATCAAGAAAACTGCAAGAAATGTAAACCTGTCACGTACTGAAGAATTGCAGAGAAGAAGAAATACAGGTGGGTAAAATAAGCGCCAAGTTTGAATTTGTTTAGCAGGGCATAGTTGTAATTTTATCACTTTGTTAGTTAGACCGACATGGGTCAAACCACTGGTTTGCCGAAGTTATGTTAAGGAGATAGATTTAAAAGGGAGAAGATGTAATAAACAGGATATGACGAGTATGAATTAGGGCTTGGTTCTCTGAAGAACTAAAGTTGTAATCATTTTTTATTTCCATTGTTAAATTAAGTGTTCTTTCCCTTAATTAATTAATTCTTGTCACGGTTCGTGACAATTGGTATAAGAGCGCTGGTGGAATCAATTGGACTGAGCAAAAATGGAGACGAGAGCGAAGGAAGTTGAACTGTTCATGAAGGAGACAGAGAAATATCAGATTGAGACAAGCGGATAGAAACCAAATTTGAGCAACTGATGCAATTACTGCAACACCCACCTGTTGTTTCTGGATCTGTTGGTTCAAATACTCCTCCAACCACTTAAATTTCAACCCAGACTGATCAAATCAATAGATCTATCTCCCATACTCCCTGGGAGACCTCTGGTACGTACTTCGGAATCCCTAAACTAGATTTCCCCAATTTGATGGTTTGAACCCTAGAGCGTGGATAAAAAAGTGTGAAAGATATTTTGCATTTTATCATGTAATAGAAGAGAACATGGTGGCTATTGCTTCAATCCATTTCAGTGGATGAGCTGATTCATGGTTTCTAGATTACCAAGTAGGTAGAAATACTCTTCCCTGGACCCAATTTGTTCATGATCTGCGTGAAACATTTCAGGATTTAGCCCTAGACAACTACGTGGACTTATTCAATAAATTGAACCAAGAGTCTACTGTTACCGAGTACTATGACAAATTTGAAGAACTTAAAGTCACTCGTGCTCTCACACAATCAACACTTAGAGGAAACCTACTTTGTGTTGAGCTTTTTGAGCGGATTCAAGCCTGATATCAAGTCCCTAATGCAGCTATTCAAACCTAATATTGTCAGCAAACCTTCTCCTTAGCCAAAATGCATGAAGCCTCCACAATTCAAAAACAGTCCACCAACAAGGGCTTCCATCAGACTTCATATACTTCCAGAAACCCAAATTACTCTTCCATCACTTATACCAATCCAAAACAAAACCAATCGTCAACTTCTCAGTTCACCATGCACTCCAGTGCCAACAACTATGCCACTCCTTCAAAAAACACTCATCCCACTACCTCAAACCCAACAGTTAGAACTGGTGCAAACACTCCACCCATCAAGAGGCCGACTCCTATATAAGTGAAGATGAGGTGTGAGAAAGGACCATGTTATATGTTATAACTGTGAGGAACAGTATAGACCAGGACACATTTGTAAACAACATCTATACGTGTGTTGGTCCTTGAAGAAGAGTTATCTGATGATGAAAATGGGAATATCCTAGACACAGAAGATTTGATACAAGAAATCCAGACTGAGATGGAAGTATCCCTACATGCTATCCATGGTAGCATGACAAGTTATACCATCTTACTGAGGAAGAGGCCTATATCAATCCTTATAGACACAAGAAACACACATTCATTGGTAGACCCAAGGGTCATCAAGGGGACTAAGGCCTACTCTATGCAGTTAAATCAGAAAGCTGTTGTAGCGCGATCCAGGACCGAATTACGATTAAGCGGGATTAATCGAATTTAATCGGTCTACTTTAAATATTAATATATAATATTATTTTTATTAATTTACAGTTGAATTTAATTTTGCAGGTACCTAGACTTGTTTAGGAAGAACAAACACAAAACAACAGCACAAGTAACAACAAATGATAGCAAGTTAGCACTTAGTAAATTGCAATATGTAAACTCTAAAACATTCAATCATTAAAAATAACTCGATATAAGTTATATCAGTAAAAATAATTTACATTCAATTATTCATAAATAAACCAATATAGGTTATATCAGTAAATATACGTTATAGCGATAAAACGGCAAGTCGGCTGGGCCGATTAATTAGTGACTCGCCGATTTATCGAAGTATGCTAAACCCCAACCGATTTCACCCAATTCGGTTCGGTCAAACCCAGAATTACGATTAATCAAAGATTTTTCGCCGCATTAATAACATAGGGCCTACTATACTGACCCTCAGATGATAGTTAAGGTGGCCAATGGACAACAGTTACTTAGTAATGCAATGTGAAATTGTTTACAATGGACAATGCATGGTATTCTTTTTTAAGGAAGTGTGAGACTACTACCACTTGGAGGGTATGATATGATGTTAGGAGGTGGCTGACTAAAACCCTTTGAGACATTACCATTAATCTACAGAAATTGCAAATTGCTATGAACATCAAGGGTAAGCAAGTGACCCTTCAAGGAATTACTAATAGTGGATCATTATGTTTATTGGAAGCCAAAGGGTTCTCAAAGTTCTTTAAGAAACACACCCCCTCTTTCATAGGTCATCTGTTTTCTATCACTGATATATCTCTTGATCAAAACCATTCCCAAGTCCTTACAAATATCCTCACTGAGTTCCAAGACCTTTTTCAGACTCCCACAAAACTACCACCTACAGACCATTGGACCACAGAATACCACTCAAGTCAAACACTTTCCCACCTTCCAAGAGTCCTTATAAGGTGCCTTATATGCAAAAATTTGTCATTGAAGAGTTAATCAAGGAAATGTTGGATGCTGGACTATACAACACCCACATAGCCCATTTGTGGTCCATATTTTACTTGTTATAAAGGATGGAATATGGAGATTTTGTGTTGACTACAGAAGGCTCAATGATATCACTATTAAGGACAAATTTCCAATGCCCTTAATAAATGACTTGCTTGATGAGTATATGGGGCAACTATATTCACCAAGTTGAATCTCATATCAGGCTACCACCAAATACTTGTCCACCCTACTGATATTCATAAAACTACTTTTAAAAGCCATTATAGTCACTTTGAGTTTAAGGTCACACCCTTTGGCCTCACCAATGCCCCTACAACATTCCAAACACTCATGAACCAAATATTCCAACCATGCCTCAGAAAATTTGTGTTGGTCTTCTTTGATGACATACTTATCTATAGTCATACCCTAGACCAACATCTCACCCATCTACACTTAGCCTTTTCCACCCTAAGAAAACATCAACTCTTTGCAAAATTGTCCAAATGCTCATTTGCACAAGCTAGACTGGAATACTTGGGTCAAACTATATTCACCAAGTTGAATCTCATATCAGGCTACCACCAAATACTTGTCCACCCTACTGATATTCATAAAACTACTTTTAAAACCCATTATAGTCACTTTGAGTTTAAGGTCATGCCCTTTGGCCTCACCAATGCCCCTACAACATTCCAAACACTCATGAACCAAATATTCCAACCATGCCTCAGAAAATTTGTGTTGGTCTTCTTTGATGACATACTTATCTATAGTCATACCATCAGTGCACCTAGCCTTTTCCACTCTAAGAAAACATCAGCTCTTTGCAAAATTGTCCAAATGCTCATTTGCACAAGCTAGACTGGAATACTTGGGGCATATCATTAGTGCACAGGGAGTAGAACCTGACCATAAGAAAATTGCGGCAATGGCTAGCTAGCCCACTCCTTCCAATATCAAACAATTGACGGGATTTTTAGGGTTGACTGTGTACTACAGGAAATTCATAAAGAATTATGGACATCTTGCTCAACCACTATCTGAATTACTAAAATAGGACTCTTTTCAGTGGACACCAGTGGCTACTCGGGCCTTACTACATCTAAAGCAGTCTATGTGCCAAGCTCCTCTACTGGTCTTAACCAATTTCGGTATCCCCCTTTTGTTGTGGAGATTGAATCATGTAGAAAGAGAGTCGGGCAGTTCTATCTCACGAAGGAAGGCCTGTTGTCTACTTCAAAAAAGATTTGAGTCCAAAGAATTTATCATTATCCACATATGAAAAGAAATTATTGGCAATTGTAATGGTCATACACAAGTGGAGGTCCTACCTGTTGGAATCCAAATTTATACCTGTACTAACCACCAGAGTATTAGATACTTCCTTTCTCAGAAGATGGTTGTCCAAGCTCATGGGATTTGACTATGAAATTAGCTACAAAAAGGGAGTAGAGAACCGGGCTGTTGATGCTCTATCAAGGTGTACTGAACGCAACTCTCAATGTCTAGTTTGTAGCCAATTTCTCAACACAATGGCTACAAGAAGTGATCTCCAGTTATGCCAATGATACATCTGCTCAAATGATCATCTAACAGTTGTTAATTAGTGCTACTACTGTACTAGGGTACTCTCTACATAATGGTATACTTAAGCACAAAGACCACATTTATATTGGAAGTACTGGAGAGCTCAGAACTACCATACTAGCAGCTCTACATAACTCTCCCAGATGAGGACACTCTGGTGTTTCTGCCACTTATCAAAGATTGAAGTAACATTTCTACTGGCCTAGGATGAAACCTTGTGTTAACCACTGCCTGTACCTGATCATGCATGGCAAGTTGGCAACAAATATCTATGGTCAACCTTGTGAACAAAGTTAGCTCTGAGTTCAGCATACCATCCCCAAACAGATGGTCAAACCGAATGCACAAATGCCTGTCTTGAGACATATCTGCATACTGCATTGCATGACAAGTGATGCACCATCTTAGTGGTCAAAGGGCTTTACCTAGCTGAATATTGGTTTAATACCTAGAATGCATCGACTCTCCGAAAATCCCCGGTATCAAGTGTCAAATATGTGTCGGACACGGTCATGCGCTCGACACGTATTTGACACGTGGTCAACGATCAAAATTTGTTGACCGGCACCAACTCGTCTTGGACTGGTCCAAACACATGGTTGCAAATAACCAGTTAATGGGTGCAAATAGCATCCCATTTTTATCCTCCCTCGATCCTAAGTCTTTGATCCTAATTCCTAAGTCTTTCTAACCCTAGAAATTTTCATCAGAAACAATCAGATAAAAGAGGTTGAGAGAATCAGAGAAAAGAGAAAGAGAACTTGTTCTTCTTCATCAAGCCACATAGAATTCGATCGACCGATTGAAATAGAGAGAGTGATCGAGACATATAGAGAAAGAGATCGAGCCAATGAGAGAGAGATCAAGCTAGAGACAAAAAGAAAGATTGAGGGTGGTCGAGAAGCTCAGGTTGTTTGCTGGACGGAGCTAGAGAGATAAGGAGCTTGCAGGAAGGAGACGATGTCGTCCTCAGCTAGTACCTTTCTGCTTTCGGTTTTTTTTCTACGAATTTCTTCTATGCTTCATTCTTTTCATCACTGATTTTTTTTTTTTCTGCTTATTCCATATTCTGATTTCATGAATATGACTCTATGTCTCTATCTTTGAGGATGTGTGTTTTCCAACACCAGTAGAATAAAACAATGCTGATTTTCTGCTCCTTTATGCTTTTTCAACACCGGTAGAATAAAACAATGAGTATTTCTGCTGATTTTCTTTTATGATTTCTGTCTCTTATCTTTAATGTTCTTTATCTTTTATGCTCTTTTATGTTCTCTAATCTTTTATGTTGATTTTCTGCTGATTTTTGTATTTCAACTACTAAGAATAAAAAAGTCGATTAACATTTAGCAAAGAATGAGTATTTCAATCAGTGAGAGTGAATCAATGAATCGGTATTGCAAATAATGAGTTTTTCAATCATTGAATCAGTTTTTCAGTGAACGAATTTTTTAGTGAATGAGTTTTGTAGATTAGATTATACTAATACAACATTTTTTTTGTCTCTTAATGTTTTTTTAGGCCAAGTGATTGGAGATGATCTTTGGAGGCATGTGACAGTAATAAGAAAGCCAAATGAAGGTGGAGGAAATCTTAGATGGCAGTGTAACTTTTGTTAGAAAGAGTATACGTGATCTCATACTAGATTGAAGGACCACTTGTTGAAGATAACATGCTGTGGGATAACTATTTGTGCCAAAATTTCTCCCTACCACTTAGAGAGGTGCAATAAGTTGTTGAAGAAGCTACATTGAGAGCAGAAAGTTCAAGGCTGCAAAGTGTTCCTTTACCTCTTTCAGTGGGCTCAAGTAGTCACCCGCACCCAGGTTCAAGCAGTGGGGTTGGTCCTTCAATTCCATACAATGAACCAAGGAAGAGGAGAGCCACTAATAATCCTATTGCAAGTGTTTTCAATATGAGTGAGCGATAAGAGTTGGATGCTTTGATTGCAAGGATGTTCTACTTAGCTACATTGCCATTCAACCTTGCAAAGAATCCGTATTTTCAGGAGGTTTTCACTTATGCAACGAATAAAGCAAAGTCCATTAGTAGTTACTAGACCTCTGGGTATAATGCATTGAGCACGACATTGCTTCAAAATGAAAAGGGTAACATTCAAAGGTTGTTGGAGGCAACAAAGTTCACATGGGTTACCAAAGAAGCAACCATCGTTTGTGATGGGTGGATTGATGCTCAAAGGAGGCATCTTATTAATTTCATAGTGATTAATGCGGGTAGTCCAATGTTATTAAAGGTTGTGAATTGCAAAGGGGAGTACAAAGACAAGTTCCTCATTGCTGGTTTGATCAAGGAAGTCGTACGTGATGTTGGGTCAAGTAATGTGGTCCAAGTCATAACCGACAATGCTCTAGTTTGTAAGGCTACAGGTTTATTTGTTGAGAGCCAGTAGCCTGAGGTGTTTTGGACACCTTGTGTAGTCCACACTCTCAACCTTGCCTTGAAGAACATATGCGCTCCAAAGAACACACCTGCAAATGAAAAGGCCTACAGTCTGTGTAGTTGGATTATTGATGTTGTTGGCGATGGGGTGATGATCAAGAACTTTATCATGAACCATTCCATGAAGTTGCATATGTTTAATGAGCACTCGAGCTTGAAGTTGCTTTCCATAGCAGAGACACGCTTTGCTTCAAGCATAATTATGCTCAAGAGGTTGAAAGACATTAAAAGTAGCCTCCAGAGTATGGTGATTGGAAATCAGTGGGATTCCTATAGGGAAGATGATGTTGAGAAAACACGGCTTGTGAAAGGAAAACTATTGGATAACTTGTGGTGGGACAAAGTGGAGTATGTACTTCGTTTCACAAAGCCTATTTATTCAATGTTGTGGAAGATTGATACAGATGAGCTTTATCTTCACTTGGTGTATGAGATATGAGATGTTATGATTGAGGAAGTGAAGCAAGTTATTTACCGCCATGAAGGAAAGGCAGATAGTGAGGAGTTAAGAGTTTTTTTTTCCAGTTGTGCATCATATACTGGTAGATCAATGGAATAAAAGCAACACACCATTGCATTGTTTAGCACATTCCTTGAATCCAAGGTAAATAATTACATTGTTTTTAACTTTTTATTCTACTTAGTCTCAAGTCTTGATTAGAAGGCTAGAATTTATGGGTTATGCACTTATATTTATATATTAATTTGTGATTGACATTGCTTATATATAGGTATTATAGCAGAGAATTGCTTGAAGGGCTCCTAATCGTGTTTTGCTACACAAAGATTTTGAGATTTCAAAGGAGAGAGATAACTGGATAAGTGCTTCAAGAGATACTTTCCTAATATTGAGGAAAGAAGATTGGTTATTATAGAGTATGCTAAGTTTTCAGCAGGTTTAAGGCAGTTTGAAGTGATTCTCTACAGAATAGAGCATACCTAGAACCTGATGTGTAGTGGGTTTCTCATGGTGCTTCTGCACCAATACTCTAGACTTTAGCTTTGAAGTTACTTGGGCAGCCTTATTCTTCCTCGTGTTGTGAGAGGAATTGGAGCACATATAACAACATTCACTCATTAAAAATGAACCAAATGACCCCACAACGAGTTGAAGTTTTGGTGTATGTACATTCCAACCTCCGTCTTTTGTCAAGAAGAAAACAAGAGTACAAAGAAGGTGATACAAGGATGTGGGATATCGGAGAAGATACTATTGATTAGTTGGATTTGGATGCTACTGGATGCTTAAGATTGCCAGTCTTTCACTTGATGAACCTGAGCTAGAGGTTGGCTGTTGAATAAAGGGCATGCGACAATTGATCCGCCAGTTAATGAAGAGATGTAGCCGCCTAGCTGGTGAGTTAATGAAATTATCAATTTACATTATCAAATTAATGAAATTATGTTACTTATGCTTTATGAGTATGACTTGACTTTATGATGCATTTGAAATTTTGAATGAATGTTTTATTGATATGTTTGGATTGTTCACTATTATTATTTATGTTCACATGAGTTACAAAAAAATATATTAAAAAAATAAGTTTGACCGTGTCGCCGAGTCCTATTTTTTTGAAAATTGTCGAGTCGCCGTGTCGTGTCGCATCCGTGTCCGACACGACATGCATATCCGAGTCCATGCATAATACTCATTCCACTCCAGCCTACAATCTACTCCTTTCCAGGCACTCTATGGTTACACACCTCCAATATTAGCCTCCCTCTAATTACTTCTTTGGCTATTACAAACTTTCAATTGTATCATAATGACGGAGAACACGTATTATACATCATCAAGGAAAAGCTCCAGAAGCTCAAGAACGCATGAAAGTCTATGCAGACAAACATCGCACGGACAAAATACTACACATTGGCGATTGGGTCTACTTGAAGCTTCAACCCTATACACAAAAATCTCAAGCTATTTGCAAGTTACTATGGACCCTTTCAAGTCAATTAACAAATCATCCTAGTAGCCTACCCTTTCAAGTCAATTAACAAATCGGCCTAGTAGCCTATCACTTGCAACTTCCTCCTCAATCCAAGATACATCCAGTTTTCCATGTTTCACAACTGAGGAAGAAATTGGGTAGCTCGATCATACGTGCTTCTCTCTTACCATTGGTGGATGCACATGAAAATTTCAGAGCTGAACCAACTACCATCTTCACTAGAAGAATGATCCCTCGCCACAACAAGTGCTTGTTCACAGGTCCAATTCGACACCCAAAGAGGTGCTTGTTCACAGGTCCAATTCGACACCCAAAGAGGCCACATAGGAGGATTGGTCTCACATACATGCCATGTTTCCCCATTTTAATCCTTGAGGACAAGGATTGAGTGAAGGGGAGGACATTGTCACGTACTGAATAATCGCAGAGAAGAAGAAATACATAGGTGGGTAAAATGAGTGCCAAATTTGAATTTGTTCAGCAGGGCATAATTGTAATTTTGTCACTTTGTTAGTTAGACCCACATGGGTCAAACACATGGCAACCACTGGTAAACAGGGTATGAAGAGTATGAATTAGGGCTGGGTTCTCTGAAGAACTAATCATTTTTTATTTCCATGATTAAATTCAAGTGTTCTTTCCCTTATTTGATTACTTCTTGTCACGGTTCGTGACATAACCCGATTACTTCTTGTCATGGTTCGTGACATAACCCCAAAATCTTCAAGATGATTCTCGACTCGGGTTTCTAATAATTGCAAGAAATTCCTCTTCTTTGACCTCAGTACAACCCCTATACAAATTTATAACATACAAACCCATTAAACTTCATTGCGTAAAATATTTGTTCAAGTAATTTACTCCAAAAACCCTAGATCAAGAAACTGCAAGAAATGGATGGTAACCCAACAATCTTCTTGTCGACTCAGGGTTTCTAATATTTACTAATTAAACATGACTACAAGAAATTATTCTAAAGTTCATTTATTTTGCAAAATCAATTGTAATGTAACTAATCAAGAATATGAAGAACCAAGAAAAGAAACAGAGAGATAGCGATGAGCTGTTACGTTGCGGAGAGATAGTGAATGAAGATTCGAGCACTTTCAGAGAAAGCGACTAGAGCGTCTTTGTGAATGTTGAGATCTCCGCCGCTGGACAACTGAGATAGCTTCTCCTTGACCACCCTGCGCACGATAGCCTTCGGCAGCTCCTCCACTTCTGCTGCTGTGGGTTTCGTCGTCTCCTTCGTCATTCTTCGATTCCTAAACCCTTTCGGCCCTCTCTATCTCTCTCCGTCTCCAACGTTTTGAAATACAGGGATAGTTAAGGACTGGATTTCCCGCTTTATAACGGGGTAGTTAAGGTAAAAATTACAATTACCTTTATTACGATATTTTAATTTTAATCTCCTCTATTCGATTTTTAGCATTAGTTGGACCTACAAAATTTAAGTTGAGACTGCAAATTCACAGATTCTTTCGGGACTGAAAGCTCATCAAACTCTACACTCTTAAAGTTAGGTAAATGCGAAAAGAAAGTCAAGGTTCAGTTAGGATTTGAATTCCGTTTGAATAAGCCCTAGTCTTTGATATGAAATCACTCATCTCAAATGAGACATGAAAGTTAGTTGAACTACCCAAAGGGTAGAAAGCCTTGCATAATAATTGGGAGTATCGAGTTAAGCAGGAACATGATAGCTCCAAGACACATAAAGCGAAGCTGGTAGTCAAGGGGTTCTAGCAGAAGGAAGGCGTTGACCACACAGAGATATTTCTCTAGTTGTGAAACAAAATACAATTAGAACTCTATTGAGTATTGTGCAGTAGAAGATTTGAACCTTGAGCAGTTAGATGTAAAAACTGCATTCTTCCATGACGACTTAGAGAAAGATATATACGTGTAACAACCTCAGAGTTTCATAGTGAATGGTAAGGAGAGACTGATATGCAAATTAAGAAAAGTTTATATGATTTGAAACAGGCTCCTTAGACAGTGGTACAAGAAGTTTGATGGTTTTATGCAGAAGAATAGCTACCACAAGTGCAATGCTTACCATTGCTACTACTTCAAGAATTTTGCATTCAGTTTTATTATTTTGTTATTGTATGTTGATGACATGTTAGTTGTAGGCTCAGATACAAGTGAAATTAAAATATTGAAGAAGCGGCTAGCAAATGAATTTGCCATGAAAGATTTGGGGCAACAAAGCAAATTCTTGGGATGAAAATTAGTGGGGATAGAAAAAATTTGTTTTGAAGTTGTCTCAGGTTGAATATGTTGAATGGGTTCTAAAGTGGTTCAATATGAGTGGTGCTAAAGTTGTTAGCACCCCTTTGGCAAACATTTCAAATTGTCAGAAAAGCAGTCTCCCAAGATAAAGGAAGAGATAGATCACATGACTATGGTATCGTATGCCTCAGCCATTGGAAGTTTGATGTATGTCATGATTTGCACGAGAATAGACATTGCTCATGCAGTGGGAGTTGTGTGCAAATTTGTACGTGATCCTGAAAAGAAACACTGGGAGACAGTTAAGTGGATATTGAGATATCTAAGAGGCACCACTGACACGTGTTTGTATTTTGGTAAAAGTGATCTCAGATTGCAGAGATTTGTAGATGCAAACAATTCATGTGACATAGATAGCAGGAAGAGCACCACTGGTTATGTATTTACAGTTGGTAATAGAGGAGTTAGTTGGGCTTCTCAGCTACAGAAGCTGGTGCTTTATCTACTACCGAGTTTGAATACGTTGTCAATAATGTGGCAAACAAATAGATGATTTAGTTGCAGGGTTTGTTAGAAGAATTGGGTTTAAAACAGAATACAGTGTTTTGTACAATGATAGTCAAAGTGCAATTTGTCTTGCCAAAAACTCTACATTTCATCAGATAATGAAGCACATAGGTACTCATTACCATTTCATCAGATATGTTGTAGAAGATTAGATCTTGAAAATTGAGAAGATCAAGGGTAGTAGAAATCCAACAGATATGTTGACAGAGGCAGTGATAATTGAAAAACTGAGGTCGTGTTCAACTTCAGTTGCCCTTTCAGTTTAAGAAAATCATGATGCACGCAAAACTATGGTGTAAATTGGTTTACTGTTTTGATTCAGTCTCCAAGTGGGAGATTGTTGAGATTTGTGGAGTCTGAATATATTTTAGTTTCCTTGTACGAAAGAATAGGGAGTTTCATTGTATGAGAAAATATAAAGTTTTTGGAAGTTTTCTCGTATGAGAACATATGGCTTTCTTGCATAAATCTAGATATAGATTTCTTGTAGGGGGTTTGTGTAGACTTTAGAGATTGAGTGAGGTTTCATTGGTGATTGCAAACCTTGATTCTCAGATTCATAGTGGATTATGGTGTGCTCCGTGGATGTAGGCAGGTTTGGACGAACCATGTTAAATTTTTGTGTTCTTTGTTTTATGCTTCCTTTCTTTATTGCATTGGTTTGCTTGCTTGCCTTTGTCTAGATTGTTTGGCTTATTATATGTTGCATTGAATCCCAGCGTCCTGAGATTAGTAGCAGCACCAATCTGTAACACACCACACATTGTTACTGACCGGCATTTAACAAAGCATGATCAAAGTTTTCAACAAAAGACCAGTTGCCCAAAAGTCTATGAAGCCTTCGTCATGAGATATGTTTCCCTCTTAATATCAGGCCTTAGATAATTCAACCAACGCAGCCTACAACTATCTCCTCATCTTTTTAGACCTGCATGGTTGAACGACAAACCACAATAGGAGTTCCCAGTTTTTATTCACTGTAATGTAGAATTTAGGCAAGTTGCCTGGTTTGTTGGGAAGGCTTTTCTATCTTCTTTCACCATGGATATTGATGAAATCAGCGAGTAATTTAATCCTCAATAGCAGTCCATGTTCCTCTGTTCAATTCTACCTTAGAGCAACAAGGGATTCTTCCGGTCTTTTTGAACGCTATTACATTATTTGGGTGTATGAATTGACAATCGAAAGCTATTAGGTCCAAGAATTGAGAATCTTAGGTGGGCGCAGGCACAAGTGATCTTTATCCTAGTTTATATAGTGTCATAAGTTCAGAAATAGTTGGTGTAGTAAGTTTTGAAATAGTTAACCACTTACGAAACTATAAATTTCTTCACATTTGATCTTAAGTTTAATGGAAAAATGGTTTGCATGGGTCTGTTGCAACTATTTTTAGCATGAGTTGGACACACAAATTTAAGTTTGGGGTGTGATATTCACATAATTATTACATAATATATCTCTTAATTTATGCATGTTAGTGTTTCAATTATTATATTGTATAGTAATTATTTAGTTTTCATGTCTTTGTAGAAATTTGAGCGTAAACGATGAAATCATATAAAGGCGACAAGTTAAGGAACGACAATTAGTCGATTCTAACGGTGATATAAAGCAGATGGTCACAAACCTAAACCCGAAACCTAATTCATAACCTAAACCCAAAACCTAATCCATAACCTAAACCCAAACCCAATGCCAAGCCCAATCCTACCCAAAGAATTTTCTCCAAATTATACATTGATGAATCATTCCCTCATTTCATCCCTATTCATCTTGATAATTTTCTATAAATAGAAGATAATAGGGTGAGAAAAGAGGGAGGAAGAAAAGGGAATAAAAAGAATTAGAAAAATATCAAAACCTCTTCCTCACAAGTGATCCTCTCAAGGTGATTCACAATCACCATCACCACCTATCCATCTCTCACTCACTCAGCAATCACCACCTCGCCACCACCATCACCAAAGCACCACCACCACCTCCACCTCCAGACAGCACAACCGTCACCACCGTGAAACAGGGGCATGACAACCCTGTTTCACGTCAAATCTTCACCATCACCGTCCCTGTCCATCATCCATCAACCAACATCATCCATCACCTCCGCCACCACCTCCGCACGAGCACCACCACAACAGACCGAGAACAACCACCGCGAAACAGAGTCTCACCGCGGCTCTATTCCGCCTCGTGATAGAGCCAGGCAGGCAGTCCTTCTCTCCTCTCTGTCCTCTCTTCGTCCAGGCCTCCTTACCATCTCTCCGCCACCGGACAACCACCACAGAAAGGCTCGTCCGTGGCGCACCACCATCGCTGAAACAAAAATCGAAACAGGGAGTCTCCTTCCTGTTCTCTATCTCTGTTTGGGAGTTTCTTATTGCATATTTCTCTTCTTTTGCAGGTTCTGGAGATAATTGGAGGACGAGGACGCTCGCGAGCGGCGCTGTCGCGTTGGAGACTAAGGCGGTACTGTAGCAGAGGCGAGAGACTGAGTCAAATTCAGTTTTTTGCTATTCACACCCATGGTTCTGCTCTGTACCACCACAGAGCGTTTTGGGACAATTTGTCTCGGGATTTGTGTTCGGACCACCTGATGAGTACCACCACATCGAGTTTGTGACAAACTAAATGGGTTGTATAAGTTATTTTGATTTATTTTACTGAATTGTGTGCTTAATTGTTAATTACAATTTATTTCTGAAATTTTGATAAATTGTTTTTACTTTGCATGTTCGAGAAATTAAACTTGATATGTTTGGTAGTTAGAATTACCCTTTATTAATATTCAAAGCATGTGCTAAAATATTAAGCTTAAACTTTGATTAAGTGTGCCCTAAAAAGACACTTAATACTTGATAAGAGCGTATTTGCTTGAAATAATTTGTTAATGTTTGATAGAAACATGATATAATTTGAATTGAATTTTAACGATCACATATTCGGTGTAAGCAAAAGATTCTCATCCCTAAAGCTTCTCGTTTTTAAATTTAGTAATTTAGATTTAAATAATTTTACTAACTCATTGGTGAGTCCAAGCCCACAAAATCCATCTCATTTATCTTTTATTTTTCTTATTTTTAATTTATTTTTAGTTTAGTTTTAAAAATGTTGTAACCCCATTTTCCATTTAAATTAGTTTAGATAATTTCTAAAATTCAATTTAATCCACCTTCCTCATGGGATCGACCCGAACTTGCCATTGTCTACCAGTTAGGCACCGTGCACTTGCGGTTATTACAAGTGTGCTGAATTAACCTATTTATTTAGGTTAGTTAAATCCGCATCAGGGTGCAAGTCCACGAATTTTGGGTGGACACACACAACAAAAATTGTGAGCAATAATCACAAATTTACCAAAAACAGGGGACTTTACTATGTTTTCTTATAGCCCCATTTTATGGTTCTTTCCATTTTCCTTTACGATGTTAATTAACTACCATCAATTTTCAATGTAATTGTGGTGGTTCAACCCTGTCGACAACATTTGGGGAGGTAGGGGTTATGTGATTAAAAGAAAACTTACAAGTTGCAACCTACCTCAACAACTACATTTTACCAAACTTCGACATTTTACCTTCATTACGATATTTTAATTTTAATCTCCTCTATTCGATTTTTAGCATTAGTTGGACCTACAAAATTTAAGTTGAGACTGCAAATTCACAGATTCTTTCGGGACTGAAAGCTCATCAAACTCTACACTCTTAAAGTTAGGTAAATGTGAAAAGAAAGTCAAGGTTCATTTAGGATTTGAATTCCGTTTGAATAAGCCCTAGTCTTTAGGGTTCTTGTGTATTGTATTTGATTTCTCAGTCAGTTGCTTAGATCACGTTGGTTAGTTGCTAACATGAACTAGTTTTTTTCCTTTCTATTAAAGGTTGTAAAGGCTATTTAAAGCCTAAGTTCGTTCAATAAAAGTTATCATCTTTCCCAGATATAGTTGAGTATTGCTTTTGATTCTTAACATTCTGGTATCAGTGCTCCCACTGGGCCTGATAAAATCAAAGCAGCAGCCTTTGAGTTTTTGCGTAGCAAAGAAGATGACAACTGAAGGGTACTTTGTGCAGCCAGCCATCCCTCGCTTCGATGGTCACTATGACCATTGGAGCATGCTAATGGAGAACTTCCTACGATCTAAGGAATTTTAGGGGTTGGTAGAGACTAGCTATGTTGAGCCAAAAGTAGGAATACAGCAGACAGAAGCACAACGCAAGAAGTTAGAGGAATTGAAGCTGAAAGATCTGAAAGTGAAAAATTATCTGTTTCAGGCTATTGATCGGACGATATTGGAGACTATTCTTGTGAAAGACACTTCCAAACAGATTTGGGAGTCTATGAAGAAGAAGTTTGAAGGGAGTGCGAGGGTTAAGAGGTCGCATCTACAAGCTCTCTACATAGAGTTTGAAACTCTAGATATGAAGGCTGGTGAAGGAGTCACTGAGTATTTTTCAAGAGTATTGTCTGTGGCCAACAAAATGAGAACATATGGAAAAAAGATGCAGGATGTCACAGTGGTGGAGAAGATTCTCAGATCATTGGGTGAGAAGTTCAATTACATTGTTCGCTCAATCGAGGAGTCCAAAGACATTGATCAACTTTCTATAGATGAGTTGCAGAGCTCTCTGATTGTTCATGAGCAAAAGCTCCAGAGGCATACAGGAGATGAGCAAGCTCTCAAGATAACATCAAAAGACAGGTTAGGTGCAAATGGATGAGGACGAGGTTTTACAGAGGAAGAGGAAGAGGTCGTCAACCCTACAACAAAGCGACGGTGGAGTGTTATAGGTGTCACAAGCTTGGACACTTTCAATTTGAGTGTCCAAGCTGGGATAAAGAAGCTAACTACGCTGAGTTAGGAGAGGAGGAAGATATGTTGCTCATGGCTTATGTGGAGGTGAATGAAGCTCAAAGGGAAGACGTTTGGTTTCTAGATTCTGGATGTAGCAACCACATGTGTGGTGACAAAAGCCTATTCTATGACTTAAATGAAGATTTCAGGCACAAAGTGAAGTTGGGAAACAACACAAGGATGGATGTGTTGGAGAGGCAATGTAAGGGTGAAAGTAAGTGGCTTTGTTCATCTTGTTAGTGAAGTTTATTATGTACCAGAGCTTAAAAATAATCTTCTGAGTATCGGACAACTATAAGAACGAGGATTGGCAATCCTCATTAAGCAAGGAAAACTCAAGATCTATCCTCCAGAGAAGGGGCTCATAATACAAACTGATATGACAACGAATAAGATGTTTGTATTATTAGCAAACTCTCTGTCTCAAAATCCATCCTGCCTCTACACATCAATACAGGACTTGGCACATCTATGGCATTGCCGGTATGGACACTTGAGTTACAAGGGGTTGAGGACTCTCCAATTCAGAAATATGGTGCATGGCATGCCTCAATTCAGGCCTCCATCTCCAATTCAGAAAGATGGTGCATGGCATGCCTCAATTCAGGCCTCCATCTCCAATGGCATGCCTCAATTCATGCCTCCATCTCCAAAGAACAACAATTGGAGAGCCACAGAGAAGCTTCAACTTATTCATGCAGATCTATGCAGACCAATCTCTCTCATCTCCAATAGCAAAAAGAGGTACCTCATATGTTTCATTGATGATTTTACTAGAAAAGCTTGGACTTATTTCTTGGTAGAGTAATCAGAGGCATTGAATATGTTTAAACGTTTTAAGAGTTGTGTGGAGAAGGAGGTGGGAGGATTTATTAAATGCTTAAGAACAGATCGAGGAGGAGAATTCACATCTTCTGAGTTCAGTGAATTCTGTATTGAGCATGGAATCAAAAGGCAATTGACGGCAGCATATACTCCACAACAGAATGGAGTAGCTGAACGAAAAAATCGAACAATGATGAACATGGTTCGATGCATGCTGTCTGAAAAGAAGATCCCTAAGACTTTTTGGCCGAAAGCAGTAAATTGGACGACGTATGTTTTGAATCGGAGTCCTACACTAGCGGTGAAAAATCAAACACCCAAGGAAGCTTGGAGTGGAAGCAAACCCTCAGTGGCACGGGTGCGTAGCACATGTGCATGTCCCTGATGTGAGAAGAACAAAATTGGATGCAAAGAGTGTTCCATGTGTGTTGTTGGGAGTGAGTGATGAGTCTAAGGCATATAGGCTCTATGATCCAGTTGCAAAGAAGGTAGTTATAAGCACAGATGTAGTTTTTGAAGAGGACAAGTCGTGGAGCTGGGATAGGAGTTATGAAGAACATGTCATAGCTGATTTGGAATGGGATAATGAGGAAGATAATAGGTAAGAAGAAGCTAATGTAGAGGAACCAGACAACTCTTTAAATGAGGAGAATGGAGGAGAGTCATCGAGCTCAGAAGAAGGAAGAAATAGAGAACCTCCAGTGTGGATGAATGATTATGTTAGTGGAGAAGGGCTCTCGGAGGAAGAAGACATAGGTGCCAACTTTGCTTCATCTGCTTCATCGGATCCGATACATTTTGAGGAGGCAGTAAGGCATGAAAAATGGAGGATGGCTATGGATATGGAAATAAAAGCAATAGAGCGGAATAACACATGGGAACTCACTGACTTGCCTCAAGGTGCGAAGAAGATTGGAGTGAAATGGGTCTATAAGACCAAATTGAAAGAAAATGGAGAAGTGGATAAGTTCAAAGCAAGATTGGTGGCGAAGGGGTATGTGCAACAAGGAGTGGACTACACAGAGGTATTTGCACCAGTTGCGAGGATGGACATAGTGAGAATGATTGTGGCCTTAGCAGCTCAAAAGGGTTGGATTCTTTATCAACTTGATGTCAAATCGGCTTTCCTGCATGGGGAGCTTAATGAAGAAGTGTATGTGGAGCAACCTGAGGGTTATGAAGTGAATAACAATTCTCAGAAAGTATATAGGCTGAAAAAGGCACTCTATGGACTGAAACAAGCTCCACGAGCTTGGTTCAGTTGTATTGAAGAACATTTCACCAGTCAAGGCTTTGAGAAGTGTTATAGTGAGCACACCCTTTTCATTAAGACGAATGAGGGAGGTAAGATTCTCATTGTCAGTCTATATGTTGATATATTAGCCAACGGAAGTATGCTTTGGAGGTGTTGAGAAGATTTAAAATGGAGAGTTGCAATCTGGTTCATAATCCCATTGTTCCAGGTTGTAAGCTTTTTAATGATGAAAAAGGAGTCTGAGTTGATGAGACTTTGTTTAAGCAGATGGTAGGTTACCTTATGTATTTAACGGCTACAAGGCTGGACATTATGTATGCAGTGAGTTTGATCAGCAGATACATGGCCAAACCCACTGAGTTACACTTGATGGCAGCCAAGAAGATATTGAGATATTTGAAGGGAACCACTAAGCTCGGGATTTTCTACAATAAGGGAGGGTGTGTTTGGTTGCATGGAATCCTATGCCATGGGAATTCATGAGGGGACCACTACATTTTAGGCTAAATTGATATATCACTTCACATTTACCATTTGACCACCATTTGATTTTGTGATCAATGGTGAGAATGGAAGTCCCATAAACATGAGAATCTCATTCCTTGGCCCCCCAAGGCATATGATTTCCATGTTCATGGGACTTTCATTCCCACCATTGATCACAAAACCAAATGGTGGATGTGGAGTGATATATCAATTTAGCCTAAAATGTAGTGGTCCCCTCATGAGTTCCCATGGTATAAGATTCCATGCAACCAAACACACCCTTACCTACCTAACATTCCTTACTTTCATTCCTATATGAACAACCCCATGCAATTCAATCCTCCACACCAACGCCACTTCCAACATGGCACCCTATGCCATGATCATCAATATGTTTGTCCTCCGCGAGTTTCTGTATGCAGTCATTCTTTTTATCATAACACGGTCCTTCATTTGTCGAGTGCTACCAAAGCCTCGACGTACCCTTCCACCAGGACCGAAAGGCTGGCCAATAGTTGGTGCACTTCCCCAATTAGGATCCATGCCACATGTTGTACTAGTACAAATGGCAAAAAAGTACGGTCCCATAATGTACCTAAAAATGGGCACATGCAATATGGTTGTGGCATCAACGCCAGACTCTGCACGGGCCTTCCTCAAAAGCCTGGACCTCAATTTCTCAAACCGTCCCAAGGATGGCGGTCCAGTCCATTTGGCTTACAATGCTCACGACATGGTGTTTGAAGACTATGATCCCTTGTGGACATTGTTTCGTCAGTTATGCAACTTACACATGCTTGGAGGTAAGGCAATGGATAAATGGGCTAATGTGAGGAGGGTGGAATGGGACACGTGCTAAAAAACATGGTTAATGCAAGTGTTAAGGGCGAGGCAATTGTTGTAGCAGATATGGCAAACATGATAGGTCAAGTTATATTGAGCCAGCGAGTTTTTGTGACTAAGGGGATAGAAAGTAACGAGTTTAAGGACATGGTGGTTGAGTTAATGACTACAGATGGATTGTTTAACATTGGCGATTTTATTCCTCAAATAGCTTGGATGGATTTTCAAGGGATTGTGAGGAGAATGAAACATGTTCTCAAAAAGTTTGATGACTTTATATCAAGGATGATAAAGGTGCATAGTGCAACTGAGAAGGACAGGAAAGGGAAGCCCGACTTGCTTGATGTTCTTATGGCTGACTGTGGGAAGAGCCTTACTTTTACTAACATCAAAGCTCTCCTCTTGGTAACATATAAATGCTCACACTTTCATTACATGTTGCCACTTTAAAACATGCATGCATTCAACACACATATCCTATAAAACACACAATACGATATTAGCAGCTTTTTCTATCACCAGAACTTGTTTTCAGCAGGTACTGACACATCATCGAGCACAATAGAATGGGCTCTCACCGAGATGATGAACAACCAAAGCAGAGATGGATAAAGTAATAGGAAGGAACCGACGATTTGAAGAATCAGACCTTCCAAAGCTCCCATACCTGCAAGCAATATGCAAGGAAACATTCAGAAAACACCCATCAACACCACTCAATCTACCTAGAGAGGCAATCCAGGCATGTGAAGTGAATGGGTACTACATACCCAAAGGAACTAGGCTGAATGTCAACATAAGGGCAATTGGCCGAGATCCAGACGTGTGGGAGAACCCAACCCAGTTCACTCCCTAGAGATTTTTAAGTGAAGAAAATGCTAAAATTGACCCTCGAGGGCACCATTTTGAACTTATACCATTTGGGGCAGGGAGAAGGATTTGTGCAGGAACTAGAATGGGAATTTTACTTGTTGAGTACATTTTGGGCACCCTTGTTCACTCATTTGATTGGAAAGTCCCTGATGGAGGAGAGATAAATATGGATGAAGCATTTGGTATAGCTCTCCAGAAAGCAGTTCCTCTTTCTGCTATTGTCACCCAAAGCTTACCACCTCATGCATATGCACTTTGAGTATCAAATAGTGCAGATTACACATTATGTTTTAAGCCTAGTTTGTGTGGTTGTTTGGATGTAGGGATTTTGAAATCCCAGCTTTGTTTTCCTTGTATTGTATTACTTATTGGAAATAAAGGTACATGCTCTTTCCCAGAACTGCTGCTCTGAACCAGTTGGGTTCTGTGTCTTCGGATTAATGAGATTTGTCAGTTAACCTAAAAAATGGTAATGAAATTAAGGGAATGGATGTTTAGTTTAATGTAGTCTAATATGGGAGAGGAGGGGATGGAGTTCTCAGTATCCCAATAATGAAGTGGTAAACGAAAGGGAATTAAAAATTGCAACCTAAAAAGGAAATTGTTATGTATTGTGCTCTTTTGAGTCAGAATCCTCAGTCTTTGGGTGGTCTTACAACTCTACACCTCAAGAAAGAAAAAAATGTCATCTCAATGTTTGAAACTTGAAATACATAGGTGGATGAGTAAGAAAACTTGGTTATATGTTTGCCAAACTTGGTTATATGGTACTTAGATAACACATATCTTGACAGTTTGCCAAGCTTAATTGAAGAAGAAACTGGCTTGGAGCCATGGACAAAACACAATTTGTACTTGACATTAAGGGTTGTGCTCATTGCATGACATCAAATAGCAAAATTGTCACCATTTAATGATTCAAAAACGAAGGACATGCCAGGGTTATCAAAGTTGATGCGTCCAAATCGGTTCCTGTAGATTCCTGACATGCAAAAGAACAATAGTGAGCCAAGGACCACTGTTGTGGTGGCCGAAGGCACTCCGATGCTAAAGTCAGGTGACTTGACTGAGTAAGGATGGATATACTTGACTGAGTAAAGATGGATGTACTGTAAATCCTGGATTGTAAGTGCGTACCTTTCTCATCCCTTGGTTCACCTTATATAGCAAATATTTCACTCCGGCATTGACTCTATCGTCGAGGCGTGATAAAGGGAGGAGATCTTGCTAAAGATCTTACTCATCAATGACTGAGTTCCATTGGACACTTGCTTTGTTTGGGACCCAATACTTGATTGGATCAAGAGCTTTGCAAAATATATCTTAGGCCTGTGACAGCTCAGAGATCTGCATTTGGGCCTTATTGTCCTGGGCCAAGCTCCAAGATTTGCGCCACGTTGGGCTCGCATGATCTAGGCTTGGGCGCTTAACTTACTGGCTAAACGGTGACTTAGCTGAGTCTGGGCTAGTCCGTGCTTGGGCTAGCTCGGACCTCGCTGAGGCCTCTCGGTATTAGCGTTGGCTTATGTCACGTGTATAGATGTGATTGCGTGATAGTTTTGATGCCTCATCAAAAGTGATGCAAGTAAAAGGGACTCATGAATCAGATTTGGTCTTTCATGGGGTTGCCATTGAAGAAGAAGTGTCTACGGAAGGATTCAACATTTCATGTCTAAAGAAATGGATAAAAATAAATTTAATAAGGGAGTTAGCACAAAAGGATCACTCAGGCTTTGATACCATGTAAAATGGTATTGAACTTGATGATTTCATTGAATACCAAATGGCTCTGTAAATAGAGTAACAAAGTCTTAGCTACAACTAAGGTTATGTTTTTTCGAGAGTAAACATGGTTTTTGAAGGGTCCCCGAACCTCTATCCTCTATCCTGATTTATATCGTTAGTAATTTCCAAATAACCCAGCCACACCTTTACCGAACTTTCCATATCCTCAGATGTCATCTTAAGTTTAATGGTAAAATGGATTGTATGACAGTACGAGTCTGTCTTGAAAAATATGTTTAGCATGGATTAGACACGCAAAATCTAAGTTGAGAATCCAAATCCTTGGGTTTTGGGGATTAAACCCTATACTCTTTTTAGGTTAGGGTCCATCATGAAAGTAGCAAGATGCCAAACTCACAACACATATTGTCAGTAATAATCACATATCCAACAAATAGGGATCATACTATATCTGTATATATCCTCCTACTGTCTCATTTGGGTTTCCTTTCCATTTCCTGTATGTTCTTCACACTGCCCTCCAATATTTCAATGTACTTGTGTTGGTTCCACTCCACCACAAGTTAGTTCAATTGGGGTAAACAGAGTTAGATGAAATCCTGATATCTACCATTTGCATGCTATCTACCTAGCTACCTTTCCTTACTCCACCCCTATATAGCAATCCCAAACATTCAATTCCCTCCACCATTGCTCCCTCTAAAATGGCACTCCTTACCATCTTCATTGGTATCTTTGTCATCCGCGAGTTTCTCTATGTAATAATTTTGTTCATCATAGCGCGTTCAGTCATTCATAGTGTTCCCCAAACCTCACCATACCCTTCCACTGGGCCGAGAGGCTGGCCAATAGTTGGTGCACTTCCCTATTTAGGCACCATGCCACATGTTGCACTGGCCCAAATGGCCAAAACATATGATCCAATAATGTACCTAAAAATGGGACATGCAAGATGGTCATTGCATCAATACCAGATTTTCCATACGCCTTCCTAAAAAAACCTACACCTCAATTTCTCAAACCGTCCCAAGGATGGTGGTCTGATACCTTTGGCTTACAATGCTCAAGACATGGTGTTTGCGGACTATGGTCCCTTATGGACATTGTTGCGTAAATTATCAACTTACACATGCTCGGTGGGAAGGCACTCGAGGAATGAGCTGATGTGAAGAGGGTGGAGATGGGACACATGCTCAAAACCATGGTTAATGCAAGTCTTAGAGGTGAGGCAGTTTTCATGAATTAGAACATGTAATGAATTGCCTAGTTCTTTCAAAGAAATTTTTTGAGGCAAGCAATAATCTTCTGAAGGTTTT
Source organism: Berberis thunbergii (assembly GCA_003290165.1). Classification (NCBI taxonomy): domain Eukaryota; kingdom Viridiplantae; phylum Streptophyta; class Magnoliopsida; order Ranunculales; family Berberidaceae; genus Berberis; species Berberis thunbergii. The sequence continues at coordinate 186,056 of QNQO01008579.1, forward strand.
TGAGTTCAGATTAGATACAAACTCCCAGATTATGACACAAGTAGCCTAACCTTCATACAATCATAAAACAGAAGGTGCGATCTGTAAACAAAAAAATTACTGATATATTTATATATCCAATGCTCCAAATAAAGAAGTGGTATATTAACCAAATTGCAAAGCGAATAAAGTAATCAACTTCAAAGCAGCATTTCTCCTGCCAATCTTCAGCATTAAGAGCTATACATTTTGTAATCCAACGAGCCAAACTGTCCAAAAATTCAAAGTTAGTTTTCAGCAATAAGCACTGAAAATCTTGGCAGGCGAACAAGGCCTAAATTAGCAACATATAGGGCATTGGATCAACCCATTCTCATTACACTCCTCACATCTCACCATCTTTCTCTGCTCTTCATCCAATACTTTACGACTCCCGTTGCAGTCCATACACATAACAAATCGTATCCCAGCGCACCCTTCACACCCCATGATCGCCCCCGGGATCCCCTCAAACAGAATTCGCAATTTACCCTCCTCTTCCATCTTCACCACCTCCTCAGCTCCTCCAATTAGTCTTCCCTTCACAAACACCACTGGTACTGTAATCTCCTGCTTTCCCATTATCACCCGTAACTCATCTCTAAACCCAGAATCCATCGAAACATCTTTCTCAATCATGTAGACCTGATGAGATTCGATCACTGATCTTACCACATTGCAATCTTCAAATGTCTTCCTTATACCCCTCAATGTAGTTGTGTAGATTAAAACTGAATTATCTTCACCCGATGACTCTTTCTCAAATAACTCCAACAGCGAACCCGAACAATTCGCCTCGTGAACCCCAGTTGTTGGAAAGGTAATCACATTCTTAATCTGTTCTTCCTGTTCTTCTAACTCTGCCTCGAAGAATGCAACAAGTTCTGGATCAAACAGAGGACTTAAACCCTGCCTTGGAGGCGTCGAGAACCCCACATCAAATCTGAAACTCTCTGTTCTGATCTCCAATGGGGTTGTGCTCTTTGATCGAATTTTCAAAATGGGTATCACCCTTTTCAAATTCTCCGAACACAAATTTTGAATTGGGCTTCCCTCCAAACCCCCATTGCTCTGCCTCTGCATGTTCTCTTTCCCTGCAAACTTCTTCTGTTTCTGTGAAGACTGACGAAGAACCGATGAACTGGGGCTTTTCTTCGCAGTCGAAGAAATGGGTATTTCGTCTTCGAGATCTTGCATCAATTCCCAAGTGTTTATGATCTCTGGTTCTTGATCTTCTTGAGAGTTGGGAAGAACCACAGAGGTCTTTGTCTCTGTATCCATTTTGAGGAGACCATAAGTGGTGGAAGTGAGAGAGACGACATGATGAGTCGAGTAATCTGAATCAGCGAAGAGAACTTCTTCTTGATTAAACTCTTGCTTCGAGGGTTTGGATGAAAAACAGCCCATTTGATTTGATTTGCAGTTTATTGTTCATTTGTTGTTGTTGTAGAAGAGTGGGCGAGTTTTACGAGTAGTTCTTAATTTTCTTAGCAGTTATGATCCAACGGCTGAGAGCCTCAACGGTCGTAAAATCGACGGTTCTGGTGGTATAACGGATTAGCAGGCCAAGGGATGAGGTTGGAGGGCTGAGATTTGCCCAAATATATGAATAAAGATCGTATAGAACTCAAATCACCAAAAGTGTATGGGTTCGAATCTCATATCCAACATTTTGATATTTATTTATCTTGATATTTAGAGTAGAATAAACGTTTATCATGACAACAACACGATAAATACCCAATGGTGTACAAGTAAACTCTATTGATGCTTGGGATAGATTTGGTTGATCTCTAGAAAACACTCCATAGGATTTAAGAGATTCCAACAATCCAACAATACGATTTAGATTTTGATGTATAAATTGGACTTATCGTGTTTATGGTTATACATATTGCAAAACAAACCTATGAACTACATTTCAAAAGCTGCCTGTAAGAACCTGAATTCCTGGTTGTTTACCATCGGATGACCTATATAAGTGGATGTATAATCAAATGAAAAATTTTGTAAATTTGGTTATATATTTTTACCATGTGTACAAAGTTATATAGGTGGAGAGATCATTGCGACCAAAGTGTATGGAAGAATGTTATTTAACATACACATGGCACGAAAATTCTAGGGAGCGAGGGATGGGTATAACCACTCATCCCCCTCGAGATGGGTGTAACTACCCATCCCCCTCGAGATGCACACACTAGAAGGGCTCCACACGGTAACATGTCTTAGTGACAAGTGAATAGGTCATCGGAGTTATTATAAGAATGCTCAGTGATGGGTTGAAGAGAACTATGTTTCTTCACAATAAGATTATATAATATTAGATGTCAATGATTATTCTTTGATTTGTCAAAATACAAATTTCATCCATTCTCGACACCATCATGATGAAGCATAAATTAGGTGATGAAAAATTAGATTAATTTGTGTCTAGGAATGTGATTTCAAGAAATTTCGGTGAAAATTTCATTTTTTTTATTATGAAAAGAAAAATGGCAACAAAAAAGTACATTTTTAAGGGTTTTTTAAAACAATTTCGGAGTTTTTTTTTTCATTTATTCTAATTATTTTGTGATTTTTGAAGCCACTCATATTTTCTAATTATCATTTATTTTACTTATATATTGAATTTTGAAACCACCCCCTGATTTTCTAATTATATGTTGATTTCATGTTTTTTTCATTTCTTGATATTTAGACTTCATTTAATGTGTCTAATAGATTTATTTACTTGCATCTCTTTTTTTTCATAGATTTCACATACCCTTGAAATTCACTATATATACATTTCATGTATTATCGAAATTTTTACATTTTCTCTTTACACACCGAAATATTTCTTAAAACCAGGAGACTGAAATTAATTTGACAACAAAATCACAATCCTTGGTTTGCATGAAGCGTTGAGGGCTAGATGTTCAAGGTTCTATTGATCTTTTTGTTGTTCTCATCAATTAACTATTCTTTTGACAATAGCAATACACACAAAATGTGTGATGGCTTGATGGTTGCACTCTCACTACAAGAAAATGGGAATTTAGCGGCGGATATTTAGCGACGGTTCGCAAAAACCGCCGTTAAATGCTTTATTTAATGACGTTTTGTTGACCGTCGCCAAATAATATTGGTTAACGACGGTTGTGGTTAATTGCGGCTGTGTTGATCGTCGTCATGTGCTTGGTCCAAATTCAGTGTGGTGGAAAAACGTGCAAATGGGGTGCAATTAACAAATCTTGATTGTGTTTTAGATCTTAATACCATCTAATGGATGAGGTTTCAACCCCAAACCTAACTAATTGATTTTAACTTTCTAATTTATTTTAACTTCATATTCTTTCTTTTTTCTTTTATTTAACATAGCTAGAATAGTGTTTGGAATAAGAAACGACGGAGGAAGAAACGAAGGAGGAATAAGGAGGAAGAAGAAGTGATTGTTGGTGAACAAAACAACATTGTCATTCAGAAACCACTGTATGCTGAAATTGTCAACAGGTAAATCGATTTGAGTATGTTGAAACCACTGTTGCTACTTTTTGTGTTGACTGTTCATTTTCTGGCTCCTTGCTAACGCATTGCACAGTTCATATTGTATCCTAACGCATTGCACAGTTCATCTGTATATCCTAAGTTACAATATTGTATCCTAACGCATTGCACAGTTCATCTGGATATTGTTCATCTGTACAATATCTGATGAACTGATATCCAGATATTGTTCATGTGTATATCCAGATGAGATGATCAATGCACCATACAGATATTGTAACTTAGGATACTTGATACAATAATGAAAAGATACCTGATACAATTGTTCAGTGTATGGAATAGTATGCAATCTGATTTCACATGTCATGGCAAAGCATGTGCATTATCTTTTATTTGCATGATGTGGAAATTATTGTATACTGGAATCTTTGAATGTGTTACACTAGTCCAGTCATCATTTTCAGAAGAAAATGACCTAGACACGTTTTCTGGATCTGAGTTCAGAGGTTATTGTCAACAATATGCTTGAATGCTACGGTCAACTAGGTTGTATTAAGGACTCTAGCATAAACAAGGATACTCATTAGTTAGTTTTGAAACTGACAAATGACAAGGGATTATTCTTGGGACTCGTTGACAACATTACGGAGGCGCAACATTACAAGGGATTATGCTGATCAGGTTGCAAACATCTGGGGCTAGTCGCACTTGGTTGCGCCAACATTACGGAGGCGCAGCATGGCTGCTTGCAGGCTTGCGAGACCTGTCCAGGCAATGAACTGGACAAAGTATTATGTTTTTACAAAGTACTCTACTTTATTGCTGCCTGTTATAGTTGGCAGCGTGCATAATGCGGATTTGTGATCGCATGTGGTTTTGCAAGATGCTGTGGTCGAATGGTTAGGGACAAAGTGTTCTGCCTGGTTGGACACCCTGTTGTCATAGTTTGTGGCGAGATGCAGGACAGAGTACCTTGTCTCACTGGACAGAGTACTAGTTTTGCTGCTGATTTGGCGGTGTATATGTATGCAGAAGGTGTTGCTTTTTGGATGGTTGCTCGAGCGGATCTTTGCACTCAAAGCTCCCTTTTATTTCTAGAACTAACAAGACCTCTTTCAAGACCTCTATCAAGTTGCCAAGAAATGATAGAACTGATATTTATATATCATCCAATTAATTAACTTTCATGTAGTTGGAGAATTTTTATGTTATTTAAATGAAGTTGTCTGTTTCAATGTGTATTTAGAGGTTCCCACTTCATTTGGAATCTAAATTTAAATGAAGTTGTATGTTTCTTCCACATAATAATCTGCATTTGGAATCTAAATTTATAGACAAGGGATTCAGACATGTCCCTCTTATTTGCATCTTAGGTGAAAGGGGTTCTTTATCTAGCTGGTTTAGAATCTTCAAATCTCATAGCAGGTATTGATTTCACAAAGAGCAACCCCAAACCTAACTAATTTATTTTAACTTTCTAATTTATTTTCACTTCCTATTTTTTTCCCCGTAATATTCAGTTAACTTGATTATTTAACTTAGACTAGTATTTCGAGGAAGAAACGAATGAGGAAGAAGAAGGAGGAAGAAGAAGTGACTGTTGGTGGTCTCTCACGCTCGTTCGATTCGTCCATCATCTTAGTTCTTCCATATCCCTCATGGTATGTCTAATTTTTGTATCTTTCTCATAAGCATGTTATCATGTATTTAGCAATAAAGAAAACAACATGTTTTAGATTTCTTACTGGCATGTTTGCAAACAAAACAACATGTTTTAGATTTCTTATTGGCAATAAACAAAACAACATGTTTGCAAATAGCATGTTTACAAACATGTTTGCAATAAACAAAACAACATGTTTGCAATAAACAAAACAACATGTTTTAGATTTCTTACTGGCAGCATGTTATCATAGATTTCTTACTGGTAATAAACAAAACAACATGTTTGCAATAAACAAAACAACATGTTTGCAATAAACAAAACAACATTTTTAGATTTCTTACTAGCAGCATGTTATCATGTATTTAGCAATAAACAAAACTGCATGTTCTTAATTCTAGATTTCCTACTGGCAGCAGGACATGTTTGCAATATGAACAAAATAGCATGTATTTAACAATAAACAAAACAACATAAGCATGTTATTATGTATCTAACAATAAACAAAACAACATGTAATAGATGTTCTGCTGGCAGCAGGAAATGTTTGCAATATGAACATAGCCATTATCAAATTATTATTGTTTGATTAGTAGGATCGAATTTATTAGTTGTTTTGTTTTGATTGAATTCAGATATTTTGAAATGGACAAAACTTGGATTTTTATGCCGAGGAATACACTTGAATATGCGAAAGGATCGAATTAGTTTTTGGATTTTGCATTTGCAAACAAGTCATCTGATAATAGAATAAAGTGTATGTGTCATCGTTGTGCTTTTAGAAAATGGGAGACTAGAGAAGTGGTGTATGATCACTTGATTTGCAGACCATTTTCGAAAGGGTACATTGTTTGGTTACAACATGGGGAGTTGGGTACAAGTCAAAGTTCTACTGTCATGCATGTAGTGCAAGATAGTCAGCATATTCAAGATCCAATGCCAGACATGATCCATGATGCTTTTGCATTTTCTAGGCACTATGCCCATGAAGAATCTTCCACATCACATGGACCACATGAAAGGGATGGAAGGATGTGGGGTATGAGCAGTGGGTTGAATGATGAAGTTAAACAGTTTTTTGAGTTGCTAGAGGATGGAGGGCAAGAGCTATATGAAGGGTGTTCAAAGTACTCAAAATTATCTTTTTTGGTTAAACTGTATCACATAAGGGTATTTGTGGATGAGTGACAAAGCAATGTCGATGATAGTAGAGTTGATGCATGATGCATTCCAACATGCAAGGATACCCGAAACTTTCTATGAGGCCAAGAAAACCATTAATAAACTTTGTCTTAATTATACTAAGGGTGTGTTTGGTTGCATGGAATCCTATGCCATGAGAATCCATGAGGGGACCCCTACATTTTAGGCTAAATTGATATATCACTCCACATCCATCATTTGATTTTGTGATCAATGGTGGTAATGGAAGTCCCATGAACATGGAAATCCCACTCCTTGGTCCCCCAAGGCATTTGATTCTCATGTTCATGGGACTTTCATTCCCACCATTGATCACAAATCAAATGGTGGATGTGGAGTGATATATCAATTTAGCATAAAATGGAGGGGTCCCCTCATGGATTCCCATGGCATAGGATTCCATGCAACCAAACACACCCTAAGATACATGCATGTCCGAATGATTGCATGTTGTACCAAGGATTGGATAAAGATAGACAAACATGCAAGCAATGTGGCACATCTAGATGGAAGCCAAATACCAAGGGAAATGCAAATAATGTGCCTATAAATGGTAAGAAAAGAAAAAGGCAACCTGCAAAGGTTCTTCGTTATTTTCCATTGATCCCGCGGTCGTAACGCTTGTTTATGTCTTCTAAGACTACTGTTGATATGAAATGACATGCTAGTGAGGATAGCAAAGATGGTCTGATTCGACATCCGAGAGATTGTGAGGCATGGAAAAAATTTAGTTTAACATTTCCTGAATTTGCTTTGGATGCACATAATGTACGCCTCGGCTTGGCTAGCGATGGGTTTACTCCTTTCGGAAATATGAGTACTAGTTATAGCATTTGGCCAGTGGTTCTAGTTCCGTACAACACTTCTCCTTGGAAATGTGTGAAACAAACTTCCTTCATTCTTTCAATGATCATTACTGGTAAGCGGATGCCAGGCAATGATATAGACATTTACTTACAACCTCTTATTGATGAATTGAAGGAGTTGTGGGTTGGTGTAGAAGCATATGATGCTTCGTTGAATGAAAGTTTCACAATGCGAGCAGCTTTAATATGGACAATAAGTGATTTTCCAGGGTTAGGGACCCTATCAGGGTGGAATACACATGCTAAACTAACTTGTCCTTCATGTAACTTTGATGCAGAGTCTTGCCGCCTTCCACATAGTAAAAAATGGTGTTTCATGGGTCATTGGCGTTTTCTAAATGCTGGTCACAAGTTTAGATTGAACCGAGTTCGCTTTAATGGCAAGCAAGAAAAAAGGAATCCACCAATACAACTATCATGAACATGTATTTTGAAACAAGTAGAGAATATTAACGTTACATTTGGAAAGACACCCGAGGTTGAAGTTATAGGTAAAATAGCTTGTGGGAAAAATACTAGAGTTGGTGAGGCGCAACAATGGAGAAAGAAAAACATATTTTTTGATCTTCCATATTGGGAGCATAACTTGATCCGTCACAATCTTGATGTGATGCATATTGAGAAAAATGTGTGTGACAATGTGATATACACCTTACTTAATGAAAGTGGGAAGACTAAAGATCATCTTAATGCCCGAAAAGATCTTCAATCAATGGGTATAAGAGAAGATTTCTGGCCAAATGAGAATGGGAAATACCTTCCTAGTCTTTTTACAATGACTAATGCAAAGAAGGACGTATTTCTTAGGACTTTGAAACATCTCATTGTGCCAGATGGGTACTCAAGTAACATATCCAGATGTTTTGATTTGAAACAACGTAAGTTGTTTGGGTTGAAAAGCCATGATTGTCATATTCTTATGGAACAACTGCTGCCAATTGCAATAAGAAATGCATTGCCTACTCCAGTGTCCGCAATTTTGGTTGATATGTGCTCATTTTTTGACACATGTGGTAAAGTGTTGAATCCTCAAGACTTGGACAATCTACAACATCGAATTGTGCTCACACTTTGCCACATGGAAATCTGATTCCCTCCTTCATTTTTTACGGTCATGGTTCATTTAGTAGTTCATTTGGTTGATGAAGTCAAACGTGGAGGCCCGGTACATTATTGATGGATGTATCCTATAGAGAGGTAAATACCATAAATTAAACCTTATGAATTATCACTTGATTTTCTTATTCTAATACATTTACTTTTATAATCCTGAAGGTACTTAGGACGTTTGAAGTCCTATGTACATAATAGGGCACAACCGGAAGGTTGTATAGCTGAAGGATACCTAGCCGATGAAATTTTTATCTTTTGTTCAAGATATTTAGATGATGTGGAAACAAGATTCAATCGAACACCCCATGTTGATGATGGGGTAATTGGTGTTGGATCTTCTGAAGTGTCTATTTTATTTCCGTTGGTAGGCAGACCAGTGGGGGTTCTTCGTATTTCAATTTAACACCTTTAGAATATATGCAAGCACATCGTCACGTGTTGATCAACTGCATAAAAGACAACTCATTTCTTCAGTGAGTAAATTCTAACACTTAATATGATTCTTCAAAAAACTTTGTAATGGCTCATACTTATTTTTTATGATGTAACATTTAGGGAATATTGGACAAAAACTAAGAGAAGGCTAAGGAGTCGTGCACGATCACAAGTTGAGATAGATAAGGTGGTTCATAAAGGATTCGTAGATTGGTTTAGGAGAAGCGTAAGTATATATTATATCAATTATTTATTTAAATAATATAATCATGCATATGACTAATATGAGACTAATATGGTATCATTTTGATGTTAGGTTGTGAATGTTGTAAACGGATCACATTCAAATGACATTATATTTCTTGCACGAGGGCCACTTATTCAAGCAAAAAGGTTTACTGCATATAATGTTAATGGCTTCAAATTCCAAACATTAGCATGAGAAGATGGCTTGAAAACTCATAATAGTGGAATATTTGGTTCATTTGGAACTAGAATCTATGCAAGCAGTCGTGATAATAATGTCAGGGAAGGAAGTGTTCCTTATTATGGAAAATTGATAGATATCATTGAGTTAAACTATCATGGTCGTTTCATGGTTACCATGTTCAAATGTCAGTGGGCAAATACCACTACTGATAGAGGGATTAGAATAGATGAATTGGGCTTCACTTCCATCAATTTTTCTCGGTTGATACATATTGGTGATTATGAAGATCATGAGCCATATATTCAAGCTTCAGAGACACAACTTGTGTATTATGTGGAGGATGATGTGGATAAAGAATGAAGTGTTGTTGTTCATTTAAAGCCAAGAGACTTGTATGACATGGGCGAGAATGAAACTGAAGACTCATTCTATGAGAATACGTCTTATCAACAACAAGACTTAAATGAGTGGTTTCAAGATGATAATGTTGATTTGCCATTGGCAAGGGATGATATAGATGATGAACCTGCAATCAATGCTAATAATGACAATATTATAGAAGATAAAGATTTTGTATGAAAAATTATGTTTGTTATAATACATTACTATGACAATTTTGCTTATTGGTTTCAAACATGTTGTCTTCTCCTATTCATTATATAATTTATTATTTCACAATTGACTTTTGTTTGAAGTTTCAATGATGCCTAGGCATAAACGTTTACAAGTTGAATCGGATCCTATAGAGCGTCCGACAAAATCTCGATCCTTTGAATCTAATGCTCGGTCTCATCCAACTGCTACATCTGAGTCTCATCCAGTTGCTACATCTGTCTCTCATCCAATTGCTACCTCCGAGTCTTATCCAGCTGCTACATGGATCTCTCAGCCACCTGCTACATCCGTCTCTCATCCACCTGATGATATTGAGTCTCATCCAGTTGCTACACCCGAGTCACGGTCAAGTGTTCGTGAACGCAAATCCATAAAGTATTGGACAATGAATACAATTGGTATGTTATTTAAACTTATTCAAGAAAATAATATGTTAGTCGCTAATTTTGAATGAAGTATAACGAATATCAACTTGTCCTAGATGAGCAAGGGCTAATAAAAGAATCTCTCATGAGGGCACATGATGTTTAGTCACTTCCTAGAGGCACAAAAGTGATGATTCCATTTAACACTGAGCATCAACCTATTGGAGATGTAGCTGGTCTCTTAGGAAGTTTTTTAGGAGAATTGGGATCCGATTTTAAGGTTTTCCAGTTGGATACAACTCTTTGAAGGATGTGCCAAAAAGTTACAAGGATGACGTGTATACTACTATTATACATGTATGGCTTAATTTATGTTTGTCACTTACCTTGTTTGTAAAATTATTGATGACGATTTGAATACTAATGACTATTAATTTTGAAGAATAAACTACATGTGGAAGATCCAATGGCATACCATTATATCTTGCAAAACATTGGGAAGAAATGGAAGGACAATAGGCATAAATTGTTCCATGAATTTTATGATCCTACACTGTCCAGATATGCTAATATTGCAAAACATCCCAAAGGCATTGATCGTAATGATTGGGCACATTTTATTGACTACCGCTTGGATGAAAGGACAAAGGTAACACAAAATATTTACATTATTCATTTAGATAACTAGGAATATGCTAACAATATGTTTTTATCTATACATTGATAGGAAAAAATGCAAAAAAATTATTGAAATTCAGAAGAAACTCACCGATCCACACACAGGAGGATCAAAAAGCAATTCCAGGTTAAAGGCCGAGATGGTAATTAATATTTTACATCCTACCACACTTTAAGTTATCATTCTCAACAATATTATTTAAAGTTATATGACTTCATAATATCGGTGTAGGAATATGAGTTTGGGAGACATGTGAGTAGGGGAGAGGTGTATATTGCAACACACACAAAAAAGGACGGGTCTTATGTAACTGACGAAGCGAGACAGATAAGTGTAAGTAATTTAACTATTTTTTTATCGAACTATATTAATTAATGTTTAGATAAATTTTGAATTCAAAGTTTGATGGCTTGCCTCATTAATGTAGGATAAAATTTTAGAGATTGAGAAAGAAGATTCCACATCACGATCCATATCACAACAAGATTCACTTGCTAAGGTGTTAGGAAAATAACATTTAAGCCTAGTTTGAGCTTTGGGATTCAGGCCATGTCTATCTCAAGTCTTTGGCAGCACCAATAGTAGGTTTAGTGGGATGATGCCCTCACAACCAACGCAATACACTGATCTTCAAGTGCAACAGAGAATTCATCAGCTGGAGTCATAGTTAGAGACGGAGAAATTAAAGAGGAAGAATATGAGGGAGCATTTACATACATTTTTCAGAAGTTGGATAGAAATGTGCCTGCTGAGTTTGCAAGATTATTCACTACACCCGTATGTTTCTTTGCCTTTACATTATTTTAATATATATTAGTTAACAGTGATATTAGTTACTTACTAAATATAAATCAATCAATTATTGTAATTTGATTCAAGTTTAGAGTAATATTGTTGACTCATCATTTTCAGGCATAAGACGAATAAAGTGGGCAAACTTCACCAGCAACTGCAAGACCCTCATCACCTAGTCAAAATAATAATGAGGATCTCCATCGGCTCCATTCTCCATAGCATTGTCTAATTTCTTTTAAGAACATGGTACAATTTCAGCTGTAGTAAATTTGATTTTAACTATCAAACTTCAAGAAATTCTACATGTACTAGCTTTGATATATTGTTAACTTTGATGATAATATAGGTTTTTTTTTTGTTAAAGTTGATGACAATATAGTTGAAGTCAACTTTTCTTTAATGATTTCAATATAAAATAGTTGTGTAAAATTGTGGGTTGTTTACAGGTTGAAAAATGTGATTACAGGTTAAAATGTGACTACATATTGCTTACATATTTCTAGTGCGCATAAGAGAATTATCATGATAATAATGACATGCATTAGCGGCGGTTTTAACCGTCACTAAAAGAATTACCAATTGGAATTTGGCGGTGGGTATAAACCGTTGTAGGCGCCACGGACTATAGCGGCAGTTAAGAACCGTCGCAGCATATTATAAAACGTCAATTCTTGCCCTCAGATATGGTATTTAGCGACGGTTTTACCAACGACTACTACTAACCGTCGCTAAATAACATATAGTGACGGTATGCCAACGGTTGCAAAAAAACGCCGTCGAATGCTCTTGTGACGCCTTTATTAGCGGCGGTTGGCCAACCGTCGCTACACACTTTTGGAAACCGTCGATAAACACTTGTTTTCTTGTAGTGCCCACATAACATCCAAAATCATCAAGAATTATCCAAATAAAAATTTCCTCCAAGTTGTACATTTTTTATGTGTCTACATGTCTAGCTTGTGAGGGAGTGTTAGAATATGTAGGGATTGCACTCAACATAGCCAAGTTCAAGTCCAAGATTAATCCACCTCTACAAGAAGGAAAATACAAGAATAGAAATGTACAAAAATAAAAAAGTACAAGAATAGAAAATACAATAATAAGAAAATCCAAATAGTCAAAGAACATGGTACAATTTCAGCTGTAGTAAATTTGATTTTAACTATCAAACTTCAAGAAATTCTACATGTACTAGCTTTGATATATTGTTAACTTTGATGATAATATATGTTTTTTTTTTGTTAAAGTTGATGACAATATAGTTGAAGTCAACTTTTCATTAATGATTTCGATATAAAATAGTTGTGTAAAATTGTGGGTTGTTTACAGGTTGAAAAATGTGACTACATATTGCTTACATATTTCTAGTGCGCATAAGAGAATTATCATGATAATAATGACATGCATTAGCGGCGGTTTTAACCGTCACTAAAAGAATTACCAATTGGAATTTGGCGGTGGGTATAAACCGTTGTAGGCGCCACGGACTATAGCGGCGGTTAAGAACCGTCGCAGCATATTATAAAACGTCAATTCTTGCCCTCATATTTAGCAACGGTTAGCACCCGTCGCTATATGATATTTAGCAACGGTTTTACCAACGCCTACTACTAACCGTCGCTAAATAACATACAGTGACAGTATGCCAACGGTTGCAAAAAAACGCCGTCAAATGCTCTTGTGACGCCTTTATTAGCGGCGGTTGGCCAACCGTCGCTACACACTTTTGAAAACCGTCGCTAAACACTTGTTTTCTTGTAGTGCCCACATAGGATCCAAAATCATCCAGAATTATCCAAATCAAAATTTCCTCCAAGTTGTACATTTTTTATGTGTCTATATGTCTAGCTTGTGGTGAGTGTTAGAATATGTAGGGATTGCACTCAACATAGCCAAGTTCAAGTCTAAGATTAATCCACCTCTACAAGAAGGAAAAGACAAGAATAGAAATGTACAAAAATAGAAAAAAACAAGAATAAGAAAATCCAAATAGTCAAAGAAGTAAAGTCAAAATATAAAAGTTATAATAGGAAAGTTAAAATAAGACTCTATTTTGTATAAAAAGTTTTAAGTTTCATGTTTCCACAAGTTTAAGCAGAAACTAGCTTGTATTCAATCAAAGAATAAAAAAAAAACAATAATAATACGATTCTCAAATTATTTTCTACGAATGCACATCACTAAAAATTGTATTTTTATAATGTATCTTGTTGGCCAAGTACATGTGGGTTTTTCAATGAATCATGTTCAAAATGGTCCACTTCTTTTTCATGACCAAAGTTTCGATGAAATTTTAAAATAAACGCCACCTTAAACTTTTCGTGAATATGAAAACAAAGTCTAGGCAAGTGCAAGTGGCAATGTCTTCGTGTAACATTTAATAACATACATCGATAACTTTAAAACATTTTACAGTATCAATGCAAGTATATTACTAATGCATGTTTTAAGAAAAGAAGATTTCTAGAGAGTTAGGTCAGGCCTAATATCATCCATCATCCTAGAGATGTTCATAATGACCCAATTAAACACAATCACACGAACAAATAACACCCTTGTCATTGTTCAGGCTCTCTAAATTTTTTGCTAAGAAAATGAGAAAAACCTAATATCGCATGGAAGAACAAAAGGAAAAACCCACAACTTGCCCAACAAGTTACATTACATAATTCAAGAAACTTGTAGCATGTTCTTATCAGGCTGTGTTTCGTTGCACAACTGGCAAAGTTTTTGAGAAAAATCGAAAATTTGTGTGTAATGTTTTTTATCACTATTTTTATGATTATTTGTGAAAACAAACACCGACAAAATGGACACCTGGAAAATTAATTTTGGGGATAAAATTTTGTTTTCCAAGCAATCAAACACACCCTTACATTATAGACACCCTAAACCTTGACATACGCTGCTCCCTCTAAAACCCCAAATACGGCATCCATTCATGGGAGCTTATTAGCAGTCGAAGCCCTATCGACTTCTCAGTCCGTACTCCGTCCACACCACAGCATCCACTCTCCTTCCTCAACAACAATCATTCCCTTCAAAAACCCTACTCTGTTGGTCTCAAGAACCTCATCTCACCAATCAAGCAAAGCAGCTGCTTCAGCAATCCACCCACGGTAAGAACCCTCCCTCTCTCTGTTTTTTGTGTTGTTGTTTCTGTTGGAGTCTTGTTTGCTATGAGAACTCTTGAGAAGCTTGGATTTTACAACTTTGAAGACCCCATGTCCTCTAATTTACAACCCTAATGTTCAGTTTCTCTGATAATGGAGGTGGGAGGTTTAGCTTGATTAGTTTGTGAAAATGAATTCACGGGGACACTAGATTAGCTTATATTCGGATACCCTTTTATGATTTTTGCAAACCCCAGACTGCAAAATTTGTAGTTCTGTTTTTGTGTAATCGGGGTCTTGATATTCATGAGCACTCTTCCAAAGCTTTGATTTTAGAACCCCTCTTTCCAGTTTCACAGACCCCATCACAACCCTAATGTTCTAAGGTTAATTGGTTTAGTTTTGTTAGAGGGGGTTTGCGAACATAGCTTCATGGGGAGTGCTAGATTAGGATAGATTGACAAACTCTTGTGATTTTTGCAAAATCCAGATTGAAATTTGTGCCCATAGTGCCAAACTGCTAATTTTGTTTCTTCTAACAATGGAAGTCGGTTGCTTGGGAATGTTCTGACAAGTGTTGTATGAATCGTTAAAAATCGCAATTCAAATCGCTGATTTGACTCGACTCGCCTTATAACTGATTTGGATCACCCATTAAATTGGGTTTCACCCAAATCGTTGTGAATTGTCCCCGATTCAAGATTTGAATTGCTAAATTGCAATGTTTTTAAGATCGTGCGATGTAGTTTATACATACAGAAGAAAGAAAACTCAGAAAAAATAAGAAGAACAACAGGAGAAGAAGAACAACAACAGGAGAAACATTGTTTCAGTTTGGCTGAAAAGAAGAAAAAATGGTTTCAATCCCCATGCGATCGAAGAAGACGGCTCCTCTTGAGTTGTTACCAACCCCACGCGATCGAAGAAGACGACTCCTCGTGACTCTCGAGTTGTGTCCACCCAATGTGATCCAATAACGCGTCTCATCTCTTGAGTTGTTTCGCTGTTTCTACCCCCACGCGATCAAATTGTGTTTATTTAGGTGCAGGTTGTTGAGTAAAAGTAGTTCAAATCGATAGATAGAGATGTTGGGTTGTTTATGGTTTGAGAGGGGAGAGCTCTGAGTCTTTGAAAGAAAGTGATGTGTGGTTGTTGGAGGATATTTGTGTATTTTTCATCTTTTGGTTTGAAGTATTGAGTTATTATAATAAATCCCTAACAAAATAGTTTATCATTATGAAATCCTTAAAATCCAGTGTGTTTTGTCCCGTTATATATATATATCATATAATATTGTTAATAAATCTTACTATTTATGATTAAATCTAAATCTTACACGTTACGATTTACAATACGATTCACTAACATTGGTTATGGAAGTTGATTGGTTCAAAGAGCACCATATTGGCTTAGATTCATAAACCTTTCTATGATTTGCTAAACCGTAGATTAGTGTTTTATTTTTATTTTATTTTATTTTCTAACTTTTTTTATTTTTGACAAAGGAAGTTGATTAATGGAGTTTTGTTGGTTTAGTGGGCTTTTGGTAATGGGTGCATGAAAACTCTATTCTTGGTTGGATTCGGGTCTTTGATTGCTGGAAGTCCCAGATAGAATGGTTTTCTGTGGAGAGCATGTCAAAGTTTTATATTGATTTTTTGGGGGGTTCTAATCTTGTTGTTTGTTATTATTGAAAAACATCCCAAACCTTAACAAAAGATGGGAAAAAGTGAAAGGATTTTCATGGTCTGCTATAACCAAGGTTGAAAGTTTCATTTCAGACCAAAATGTGGGTTTTTCATTTTGGTATCCCTACCAATTCAGTTAGAGGAATTCATGAGAAACTACAATAATGACTGGCTGAAATTTCGTTAATATTATTTTCCATTCTCTTGCATTCTGTATAAAACATATACACTAACACACACATGTATAGGCGAAGGGTTGGGTAAAGTGATAAAGATCAATGAAACAACGTGATTGTAAAGCTACGGTGCAGATGTGGCCTGGAGAAAAGATGTTACATTTTTTTCTTTGATTAGTAAAATCATATCTTTGTATTTGCATTAAAAGAAAAGCCTTTGGGTAGGGCAGGGAAAAGCCATGCCCAAAGGCTACAAAAGTATATAATATATCCAGACATGTAAGTTATGTCTATCTGTCTGGCTAACCCCCCAGTCATACAGTCATACATACAAGAAGAGAAAGAAATGTCCCCAAGTACACCCCAGAGCCACAAAGTGGTGATTTTGACATCTGTCCAAAGACTATCTAGGGGTTTGCATACATTCTTAAAGACTCGGTTGTTTCTCTCACTTCAAATAAGCCAAGAGAAGGCATGAAGGATCATCTCCCAAAGCCAAGCCCCAGTGTGGTTAAGTTGAGGGTGAGCTGGCTTGGAGGATGACCAAGTCCTTCCCCAATGAAGGAAAGTAGGGGAGTTGGGTGCTGCCACTCTGAACTCGGAGAAACATTTATTTTAAATCTGCTGAATTGAGGGGCAGGAGAGGAGTTGGTATACTAATTCAGAAGTTTGGCCACACATCACAGAGTTATTGGGAATGGTGAGACCTCTCTTGACAATATTATCCGCAGTTAGAATTCTATCATGCATGATTGTCCAGAGCAAGGGGACTTGACTGATCCAGATGAAACTGTAGAGCTTGTTGATCCTGTGATCAATAGGTGTCATGTTGATTTGGGGACCAATATTGAGGCAGCAATCTTTGACAAAAAATTTATTGTTCTTACTCCTCCAATCCCAATTCCAAGTATCTCACTCCCCATCCAAATGTACAGCTTGAAGAGAGTGAAGAAGATTAGCCAGGTGGGGGATCTCCCAATCATTTAGGTTCCTTCTCAAATGAAGGTTCCGGTCCTCATTGCATTGTCAAAGATAGAGAATCTTTGATACTGCTCTGTTTGAAGGTGGAAAGGTTGTAAATACAAGGAAAGGACCAAGCCATTTGTGGTTTCAGAATTGGACCCTTTCTCCATTGTGAACTTTTAAAACTTAATAAAGTTTATAAAGCTTTGTTCCAGAAAAGATTTCGAACTTTTAAAACTTATAAACCTTCATAATACTATATATTAATGCTTTAATGTCTGTATTCATCATAATACTAATTATATAATGTCAAAAGTGTGTTAAATAATTAACAGATTATGGTCTCATGAATAAAAGATCATCTTTAACAGGTGTGTTGAATGATTTTGGACATTTTGCCATTTGTTACTGTTCGAAATGTTTTCTTAATGTGTTAGACTGTACTTTCTTTTACCAATACTTCTGCCTTGTTGTCGGCTGTTTATGTTCTTTTTACAGTTTTTGCTTCTTCCATTTTCTATTTCTGTTGGGTAGCTTCTTGATTGTTATTGCTTGCATGGGATCTTAGGTTTAAAAGTTTCAAGCATCTAGGTCTACTGTTTCTTTTCTTATTTCCACCATTTATTTGTTGTTTGGCTGTTGCAGATGGCAAGATGGGACAAACTTCTATCCCTCCCTGTGCAGAGCCCTCCAAAATTCGAGATCTCTGCTGCTGATCTTGAATGGTCAAAAGTGGAGGGTTGGGCTGATAATATCGAAAAAGTTGCTTTCATTCCTTTTGATAGGGTGGATGACTTTCTGAATGGAGAATCTGCAAACAAAGAATTTCCGACCAGATTTTATGTTGAAGCAAGGAGAAGAGGGAATCCCTCGAAGGAGAAGGTTGACGGGATTCTTGAATTTACTATGTAAGTCTTATGCTATTCTAATTTGATAGTGCCTGCCACCAGGCCATATTTTGCAATCATCTAAGCAATCTGGTTCAAAATATAGGTACCGCTGTGCATTCGGGCCAGATGATCGTAGAGAGGGGGGAAGTATACGACCAAGCAGGAACACTTATGTCCCAAAGAAGAAACCTGCTGGCCGACCAAGTATTAAGAGAGGTTGTCAGTGTTATTTTTTCGTGAAGCGTTTAGTTGCCAAGCCATCAGCTGCGCTCATTATATATAAGCAGGATAAACATGTAGATGAGAATGGTTTGCCATGCCATGGTCCACAGGACATAAAATCTGCAGGAACTCGAGCAATGTTTTCCCCTTACATAGCGGAAGATCTTCGTCTTCTTGTCTCATCTCTGCTTCATGTGGGATGTTCTGTTGAAACTATAATGCACATGCGCAATGAATCAATTGAGAAACAAACGGGTCCATTCAACCTCGATGACCTACTCAATCATCGGTATGTCCGCAGACTGGAGAGGAGTATCCGGCGTTCCAATTATCATCTCGATGAAGATGATGCTATCAGCATTGAAATGTGGGCTGATAAACATGAGAATGACATATTCTTTCGTGAAGATTACTCTGATTCGGGCCCTTCCATTTTAGGAATTCAAACAGAATGGCAACTGCAACAACTGATCCGGTTCAGCAACAACAGCATCATGGCATCTGATTCAAGATTTGGAACTAACACGCTGAAGGTTAGCTTGTTTTATTTATGTTCTCGTTCCATGTGTCATCTGTTAACTTTCAATGGTTTTTAGAACTCATTTTTCTCTTTTATGCCAATCTTGTCTAGTTACCTGTTCACAGTCTCTTAGTGTTTGACTCGGACAAAAAGGCCATCCCAGTAGCCTGGATATTATCACCTCAATGTGCAAATGTAGATGCATATAAGTGGATTAGAGCTCTTCAAAGAAGAGTCCATAACAAAGATCCTACATGGAAGTTAGCTGGGTTCATAGTGGATGATCCTTCAGCTGATGTTACCACCATCAGGTTTGCATTTACTTAATTCTTTTTAGAAGACTGGATATGATATGCATCTATTTTTCATCTTGCATCTGAAACAAACTTACGTAAAGGGTTTTCAGTTGATTTGATTTGTGTATAGGCCGTTGCATTTGAATGTGGACCCAATAAAGTGAAGATACCAAAATGATAAATGCAAATCCAAAACATAACAATCTGATACTATAGGAAATACATATAAGTTGTGTTTGGTGCATTGAATTATATTTCTCTTGCAAAAAGTGTCCACTGATTAAGTTTCAGAATAAACAAACAACCTTCTTGTTGTTTGGTTAGACAACAATTTGTCTATTAAAAAAAAAGACTTCCATGTTATCAGCTAAGATTTTAAAAGCTTGGCTTTCAATCTATTTTATGGGGGCCAAATCCAGACCTATCTAAGTTCAGGAGCAAACATATTCACTATAGTTTCTTCATCTCTAATTCAATGACACTATGAACAAGATAGGTGTTAAATTTTCAAGCCAAAAATTTTCTAGCACCGATATTGCAAAAGAATTAAGTCACTTATGGGTAAGTGGACCTTAGACTTACTGACAATACATGAAGAAGAGGCCATGTCATATATTAGAATTATGTAGTGCATCTTAATTTATGTTACAAATTACAAATGACTATTTGAAAATTTTGAGTGAATCTACTTTTTATTCAGGGAAGTTTTCCGATGCTCTGTCTTGATAAGCTTTTGGCGTGTCCGTCACGCGTGGCATAAACACCTGGTAAAGAAATGTCTAAATATTGAGATGCGTTCTGAGATGGCCAAACGGCTGGGCCAGGCAATATATAACATCTGCAAGGGAAGTGGTGATATCCATATGTTTACTGATTTCATGGAAGACTTCATTGACTGCCCCGATTTCGTGGATTATTTCAGAGCTTCTTGGTTTCCAAGAATAGGTTGGTCTCTCTTTCTCTTGTATGTTTATGTGTGTGGAGTGAAGCATATGCTCCAAGGTAGACCAAACGAGATTTCTTACTTACACAGTAATATCCATCGTCCTCAGATGTGTTTTTCATTTTAATAATATCAACTAAAATGCAATGTCCTTGTTCTAATGCAAATGCATCAAAGCTTTTGCTGCCAATTCATGTTTTTCAATTCTTTTGCATGAATCCGCTGTGCTTCCACCTTCTCCGTCAATGGTTGGAGTAGGTTGTTGCAAGAAAAGAGGTGGGGAGTGTTTGAAATTTGTATTATGAAAAAGGAAAGCAATTGTAAAGAAACTAAACATAATGGTAAAAATGCCGAAGATAAAAACAATTAATACCACAAGAATAACTGTGGTAGACATATAACTAACAGTACTCCTGAATTTGGTGGACACAAACTGCTGAGATTACATTCACAATTTTGTTTCGGTTGCATCACTTGATAATTTCAGAGTCTGTCGCAAAAGGTCTCATTTTTCTTTTTAACTCAAGGACTCATAATAACTGATATAGGCTCACTCTTTTCCCCCCTTTTTGGTGTCCTTAGGGATGTGGATCATTGCATTGAAGTCACTTCCATTTGCTAGTCAGGAAACTTGCGCATCTATAGAAGGTTATCATCATAGCTTGAAGGGGCAGTTATTATGTGAGAAAAAGGAAAGCCTTTATCGACGCTCTGATTGGCTAGTGGATAAGTTGTATAAAAATGTACATTCCCATTTCTTTATTGACCAGTATCCAGGGAAGGAAGAATTTGCACGATACATGAAGGGTAAGACTGTGATTAGTTTAGCATCCTGGCGCCGAGCTTCGGATATTCCAGATTCTGATGTTGCATTGGAAGATAAATATGCAAAAGTAATTAGCCAACGTGTCCGGGGGAAAGCATATGTGGTATGGAACCCTGGGTCTGAGTTTTCCTTGTGTGATTGTGATTGGTCAGGACTGGGCAACCTTTGTAAGCATATGATAAAGGTAACTAGCGTTTGCCGCAGAAAGGTTGATATGCCGTCCATCAGCCTTTTCAAGTACAAGCAAACTTTAATGAGTATGCTGCATTGCCCACCCTACGATTCTTTGATTCGCGATCATGCAGTTTCTCTAGCTGCATCTGTACAAATACAACTGAGTACATTGCTTGATATTGAAAGAACTGCAAAACAACATGGCAGTGATGATGCTATTGGAGATGCAGATGCAATTGTTATTGAGGATACACATGACATTTTGACAAATGCCTCCGAACTTGGAAATGGGCTTCCTGATGGTGTTGCTTCAGTTGATTTGGGTGGTGAGAAGGTGATGGATGAAAGAGCATCTGAAAATGGCATAGTAGGTGGTGAGGTTGCAGGGCATATGAGTGCTCAAGATGACATGGATGTTGATCCAATATCCTTGTGTGCCTCACCCTCGAGATTCATGCCTTCTGATGACATTCTATTTTCTAATGGAAACGAAGAGAGGCACTTGTTTCATACAACTTTTGACACAACTGAAAGCTATTCACTAAATAACGATGATTTTATAATTAGCAACAGGGTTCAGGATGAAGAAAAAGATTTTTGTGATGCTATGATCTCCAAAAGGGCTTGTGGTGATGATTTAGATGGGGCCCTTACTGGAAATATGATGGACGTGGATCCAAAATCCATTCAGCTTCCAATGTTCCAGTGTGAAATCCACTAAACTCTAATTTGTCTTGGTCAGAACTATACCAATTTTTTGGAAAATAAGAACACCATGATCATGCAATCCATGTAAATGCCTTAGTGAACTTTTTGATTCAGACTGCTCAGAACACTATTCAGATCAGCTGTTGAGGAAGCAAATGAGATTGTGGCAGCAACTGGAGCTCGTAAGTATCATTCTTTATTTTTCTTCAAGTCCTTTTCTTGAAAGGCTATTGATGTGATATCTGCACATATCTTACCTATGCGTTGAACAGTAGGAAATGGCGAGAATTTACTCAGTTTATAAATTTTAATTAATTAATTTTAGCTTTAATTCAAGTTTAAGCCATATTATCTGAGGTATTATCTGGAAAGGATTAAGATTCTTTTGTACAATCAATCATAAAATTCTAGAATTGTTAGTAATATGTGGGTCGTTCATCTTAATAGCTTAAAGCCTCCAATTCAGCATGTGTTTCCTGTCGGGGACAAAACCTTAACTTTTGCAGTACAGAGAAGCCTTTCTTTTGACTCTGAGTAGCAAAGATACTCATTTCTTCAAGAATTTACAGTGCCTGTCTGTAAATTCTTAGTGTTTGAAATTCAAGTAATCTGAACTTTTATGTCTCAGTTGAGTTTGAATCGTTACTGCCACAAGTTTCTAGTTACTTCTGTCTCCTTTCAGCTATAAGTAAATGCTTGGTCAATTAATAATTTTTCCTTGAAACTGTACCTGATTTTGTAATTCTATTTTGTGGTTTGAAGGTGTGATCGATCGTTGGTGTGCAAGAGTAGAACATGCAGTTTGGATGGTGTTCTTGATATTTTTGTACTTTTCTGATGCATGATTAAAGAGCTATGTGCTGATGTTTCTTTTGCAAGCTCGGTCCATTAAAAAGTTTCTGCCGATGTTTCTTTACCTTCATCTCTTCCTCCACTGTATTTTTTTGGGGGAAATTTCCACATTGGATCAAGCTTTTATGTGGAAGCTTCTTCCAAAAGAACTGATTGGATCAAGGCTCTCAGTCCCATACTGGTTATACTTTGTTACGGTGATGTGCATGGTAAGCATATAACAAAATTTCTTGAATTGGCATTTTCCTTTTGGATTTTAAAAGAATAAATACCGTACAGTGTTCACTTTTGTAATTCTATGATCTATAGTGTCATTTATTGTTTATGGTCGGGATGTTAGTAAACGATACCCAGGCCCTATAATCTACCTTGAACCTGGTTAAACCTGTGCATGCTGAAAAGAATCCTTGTCTTTGTTATTCTTTATTATTAGCACTATAGGAAGACTTGACCCACAACCTGTGTGTATTTTGGGCCGCGGTTCATAATTTTTTGGTTTTCTTTGTTTAGTGTTTTTACTGGACAATCTGATGCATGGTTAAGAACTAGGAAGACTTAATATGTATTAGCGAAAAAAAAGGAAGACTTAATATGCACCCTCGTCAATTTTATTTTTATTTTTTTCTTTTTTATGACCATCGTGACCATTACTGTAGGGTTTGAGGAAAGATGAAGTGATGAAGATGAAAATGTTCAACAATTGGATTGAGGGGAAGGCGACTATCCGGGGCATCAATATGGGGAGCGTCTGTTCCAAAGTTCTTACTAGGATTTCAGGACTTCGACTTCCCTATTGCAGTTGTTGCTGTATAGGGGGGATACCATGTTCAAAAAAGATTGAAGGCAAGAAGATGATGGGAGGCACTATTGATATGCAAACGTCAGTGATGTTTTTTCGGCCAATTGTTTTGTGTTGGCAGTTAAGTCTTTCTGTAAAGTAGTACTCATGTTTTAGCAGTTTATTGAATTTTCTACTCATGTCACTGATTTGCTGCTTGTGTTAAACTAGTCTGTGCTTAGATATGTGATTTATACATAATATTGGTTATTTTTTATTTTTATTTTTATAGAAATAAGATATTTTCCAATTATTTCAAAAATCGTCTAGGTTTTTATGGATTTTACTTGAGCCTACTACTCACTTCCTATACTACTTTATAGATTTATTTTCAAAAATAAAAGTCGACACCCCAATGTGATCAAGTGAGTTATATTTGTCAATAAAAAACATTTAACAAAATTGAGTGTGTAAAAAGTTAAAGCGTTAGGCCAAAGGTGTTTTTAATACTGAAAAAACATTCAACAAAATTGAGATCCTTGTGAAGGATGAAGTTGCCTTGTATTGAAGCAGGGAAACAAGAGATCGGAGCTGAGTTGTTTTTCAGCTCCAAGAACTCGCCTTGTATTGAAGGGAAACAAGCAAGTGTGCCATGTCAGATTTTATCACGCCCGCCTCCAAACCCGTACATAATTAATTATTAGTTTTTTTTTTATTATTTTTTTAATCACAAAGACCACCAAAAGGTCAAAATTTAGTCACGGACTTGTTAAGTTGTCCTTTAATGCAACTTCTTTGGTTCAAACTCCAAAGTTCAATTCCACGTTCTTCAAATTCCAATGCAGGCTCAACATATTATTAACAACAAAACTAGACGAGCTTTGCTACAGAGCGAGGGAGGGAGCGAGGGAAAGGGCTTTCACCCATCCCTCGTTCTCTTCCTTGACCCCTAGAATTTTCCAAACTAGACAGTAGGTTTTCATTCTTAACTTTATTTACTTCATCGTGATTTTGATTTCTCTTCTATAACCCTCATTATTTGTGAGATTCATACTATTACATTTCACTGATGAATTTATTAAGGTTGCTATCAAGGTAAATTTTTGAAATAATGAAATGAACTCGATTCATTCATGTAATCTTTAAAAAAAAAAAAAAAAAAAAAAAAGTAAAGAAAAGAAACTAACTTTTGACTTTGTGGTAGTGATTTAAAATAACTAATAAACAATTATGTGGCGGACATGATAAAAAGAATGATGGTAATATGCACACTAAATATTAGGTATCAGTCTCTCTCAACATAACTAACACTTGGTTCTTATCATTTTCTTTTTCAATTAAATTTAAGTTAGGTGTTGAGATTCATTCGAAAAGCTTTGGCTCAAACAATCATTAAACCTCGTCTTAAACTACTCTTCTCAGCTAAAATTCACACAAAGAAACAAGAAGAGATAGGAATCACTTTATGAAGTGCAATGTTTCATTTTCTACATGAATAGTAAAAAGTGCATGTTTTCAATTCTAATTTTTTTTTTTTTTTAATTTTGTCCTCCTCTACTACTATTAATTGTATGTAAAACAGTAAAAGCTGACAAACCAATTAATAGTGGAAGGGGTATTTTTATTTTTTAATTAAAAAAATACTATTACACTTTTTACAATTTTGTCTTTCAAAATTTTTATATTATTTATAATCAAATTCAAACCATTTCAATATTCATTAATTATACTTAAGCTCCTAACATAAATTATTTAAACCCCTCCAATTATCTATAAATTGTAAATAGACCCTTATGAATCAAAACACTATTATTACACTTTTTATTTATTGTTTTACCCTTTCAAAATTAAATTATTTAAAATCAAAATAAGCTCCTATAAACATTCAATAATTGTGCCTAAGCCCCTAAAATAACTATTTGAAGCTCTCCAATTATTTATAAATTATAGAAATGCCCTTATATATAACTTTTGAATTTTTTATTATGCCCTCCATATTTTATACTTTTACAATCAAAATTCACCCATCTCAAACTTTGATTATTTATACATATGCCCTTAACATAAATTATTTAAAATTTTTTATTTATTTATAAACTATATATATGCCATTAAAATTATATATAATTATTTTATTTAAAAATTTAATAATATTTTTTCTTATTATTAAATTATTCATCATAAATTTTTTTTTTTACTAAATATCCGTGCATGTAGGCTCATCGACACCCTACTTTTGTATAAGCCAAAGAGTTACCAAGATTGCCTTAACAATGGGCTCACAAGTCAACAAAGTGCACTTCCCTACTCTTATCATCAGTGTCCACAAATGGCATGAATTCGATATTGATTAAGACTCGCTGAGTGTTCTCTGTAGGTGTGTGTGTATTGTTGGAGGGACTGTGAAAGAGGGAGAGATACCTATATCTTCTCTGAACAATATAGCCCTAATGTGATGACAAACACTCCAAGACATGGAATGTTAAGACAGAAAGAAAGACAATATGGTGATCTCTACTTTTTATGAATTAAGTGTGACAAATCATTTATAAGATTACTTAATGATACTTATAAGTAAGATCCTTCTTTTGCTTTTGGGGCTGGCGTCCTAAAAAACAATTGGTGCGAGAAGAAACTCAAGAACACCCAGAATTCTCCCAAGCATATTTAACTCGGATGAAACCAAATTATTCATGGACTGTTCCATGGATCGTCTTATGGAACCTTTTATGTATTGTTTAATAGAACGTTCCATCAGTCCTAACACCCATCATGTAATTTTTCATTTAAAATACTAGGCCTGAATATGGTTTTTCTTGCAGTGGTTGGACATATATCTAACACTACAGTTTAATTTGAATTATTGGTTTGTTTGTACGATCAAACGAAGAAGCTTCTGTGGAATTGAAGAGAATCGAAGTGTGCTCTTTTGAATTTTCTGAATATATGGAACCTGGTTTTCCAGCAGCTCATGGCATCATGGTGTTGTCATTAGGTTTGGATACTTCCATGGGGTCAACAAGCAGCCACTATTTTTTTGACTCCATGAAGAAAAATAAATCAATATTTCTTCCCATAAAAAAAAACTTTTAATTGATGTTCAAAATCAACCTTCCTTGATTTCATCCTCTAAACAAAAGACAAATATTTAAATAGTTTTGGTGGAGAGTGCACATCTCAGGAAAGGACGTCACAGCAAGTTTAAAACAGACCTCAATCATGCAAGGCTGCCTGCAAGATTACATTTCTCAACTACATCCTTCTTCCTTAATTTTAATTAAGTAGTAGTCTTGGAAAATTTGTTACCTTAATTACCTTTGTCAATATTCTTATGACCAGAATGCTTTTAAGAGGCTACAATTGCTAGTCAAAAATTCTAGCTAACCTTGTTTGTTGGCCTTTGTAATCTAGTTAGGAGTTTTTTAGAGAGTCAGGCTCGCGCCAAGCCAACCCAATACCATCTATCATCCTAGAGATTGAGTCATTTTCAACATCTCTATGATAATGGATGGTATTGGGTTGGTCTAGCCCTCTAGTTTTTTTTTTTTTGTCCAAAAAGTGATGTAGCATAAAAAATACTTGCTTTTGGGTTTTATATAAAAACTTAGAGCGGGTTCGGTTATATGAAATTTAAGTAATTTTCAAGCGTATTGTCACAGTGAACCTTAAACTTGGCCATTTTTCATGGGAAATGGATTCCAATTTTTATGTCAAGTGGTTTTTCACTGTTTGGTTGTGTATTTAATGATAGAAAAATAATTCTGAATGTGTCTAGTTTTTTCATCTTTCATAAAAATTCGAATCTTCTACCCATCCCTCAGAAACGAAATTGCGAAAACGGTTTCAATTTCTATGTCTACTTTTCAACTGGCCATTTTCCATGGAAAATGAGATCAATTTTCCATGTCAAGTGGTTCCGCTGTTTGATTGTGTAGTTAATGACAGGAAAAAAAATTCTACATATGCGTAATTTTCTCATCTCGCTTGGGAATCCAAATCTCTAGTCCCCCTCGAAATCGGATTTCGTTGGAATAATTTTCATTCGCATGTCTATTTTCCATCCTACCAAGGGTTGTTAGGGTTAGTTATTTTTCGTTGGAATGATTTTCGCTGTTTGATTGTCTAATTATTGATACGAAATCAATTCTTTATAAGACTGTTTTCCCAGTACTCATGAAAAATCCAAATCCAAAGAGAGGCTTTCAAGTCAGATTCACAAAAAAAAATTTAATTTCCATATTTATTTTTCTTGCAACACAAAAGACCCTTAAATCAACTCTAGTCATCCATATGTTTATCAGAAATTCTAAATGTCGAGGAAGTGGGCGAGGAAACCAGCTAGGGGAAGGAGGTGGCAGGAGGTGAACCGTTCACCCCCCTCAGGATGTGTGCCCACTTTTTTGATATACGCATCCCGAAAGAGGTGAACGATTCACTCCCTGCCACCTCCCTTTTCTCGCTGGTTTCCTCGTCACGTAGAATCACTCTATGTTTATTGACCAAATAGAAGACTCTAATATAAAAGTGGGATGGCAATCAAGATTTTGCAACTAGCATGACATGGCTTGATCTACGAAAATAATATATTTCCGAGATACACATCATCATGATTAAAGTTATTTTTAAATGACTAGGAAAAAAAAAACTAGAGATTGATGTGATAGATACGGACATCTCAAAAATAATTGAGCAAGAAAACCATCACCTGTTTAAATAATAATGGATTAACTCCCCTAAAAATCCGTGATTATCTTTTGTTGCTTCCAGGCCCCACTCCAACACTCTTCTTATCTGTGGGGGCTCCCGATTCGTGGTTTCCTCCCACACTCTTCCTTCTCCTCTCCTCTCCTCTCTCCCAAATAACCAAATTCTCCCAAACAATCATAACACCAAATTTTCTTGAAAGTCTGAATAAATGCCCGAACTCGATCCCGAAACCCTAGTCCGCTCCTCCAGCGATTCCAAGATCGGCATCGAAACTCGGACCGAGTCGTCCCCGCCACCAGACTATGCGGCGGAGTCTTTCTATCTCTCGAAAGAAGATGAACTGGACTGGCTTGATCGAAACGCTGCTTTTTACGAACGAAACGAATCCACCAAGGGCAACTCTCACCCTATCTCGACCTCTCAACGTTACTCCTATGCCTTCAATGTGAAATCCAAAGCTTCTATCATCTTAGGGCTTCCGAAGAACAAAGCCACCAATTATGCGGACGTTAAGTCTCGACGCTATTGTAGACCGGTCAATAATACCGCCCGGTTCTTCCCTAAGCGGTCAAGATCGTCCGGGAAATCTAACCTCCCTTTGAGTGAACCTGGCTCCCCTAAGGTTTCTTGCATTGGAAGGGTCAAATCTAAACGTGGTGATCATCGAAGAAGTCGCCGTGGCATTCGACAGAAACCAATTACACCAATGGATATTGATGTTAAACCGGTGGTGAGACCTAAACCGGTGGTTCGTACCGGGTTTTGGAAAACATTGAAATCGGCTTTTGGTGTAGGGAGGCGGAAGACCCGGGCGGCTGATGAAGACAAGTCACCACCAACAACGAAAGCTATGACTGAATCGGTGGTGGCAGAGCCACCTGGGCTTGGCGGGTTGAATCGGTTCGCTTCAGGAGGAGAACTGAGTCGTGGGACTTGGAGTTGGATGTGGAATCGGTGTCTGACTCGTCGGATCATGGATCGGTGTGGCGTCGACGTGGCGTAGGCCCACCGAAGCTGGTTGATTGCAATCGTGAATGGACGATGGTGGGACCCTCATCGGTTTAGGATTGTTGACTAAATTGCCATCGTTGAATAATGGAAACTACAAATCAATAATAGGTTGGAAAAAATTTGAACTCTTTGTTTCTTGTTTGGTTTTTTTTTTTGTTGTTGTTTGTCGTTAGCTCCAGTGGTTTCACATTTTCAATTTGTACATTGTTTTTGGTTTTTTATTTTTATTTTTATTTTTGGTTATTTTGTAGTTGAAAATTTTTAGAGGATTTGGTTCAAAATCATTGATTTGTGCTTGGACCGGGTGAGTCACACGTGATCAGATCAGTTCTACCCCTCTTCAACTTTTCCAAACTTATGGAAAGAATGATATATTGATCAGATCACATACAGACCACTTCATGTACAAATCAATGTTCTAGGACCAAGAATCAGAGATTGTTTAATAGAAATACATTCTAACGAGAGCCTAGTTTTATTTGGAGCAAGTAGGGATGAGCAATGTCGGTTCGGTTCGGTATTGAGTCCCAAACCGATTTTGAATCGATTTCATTCGGTTTGTCCAAAATTCAAATCGAAATCGAATTTTATATTTGTAAACCAATGAATTCGGTTGAATCGAATTTCGGATCGGTTCGGTTGGATTGAAATTTTGGGCTCAAACACTTGAAAGACTTTCATTAAAACATGACCAATTTTTTTATAGACCTAATTTTTTTACAGACCTAATTTTTAGCCAAAAATTGAAAACTTTGAGAGAAGAAGGACAATTCAGTACAACAGAGTGTGCTACGGTGTATTTGTTGCACTAATCAAGTATTGACACTTACTTGTTATTTAGTTATTTATATATATCTAATTAATCGGTCGGTTCAAAATTGTAAATCGATTTCGAACCGTTTATAAACGGTTCGATTTGGTTTAAATTATTTTCTTTCTACTCATATTTCGATTCGATTACCGAACCGAATTTGAAAACCGATTCAGTCGGTTAACCGAATTTAAATCGAATTTTGCCCACCCCTAAAAGCAAGTGTATAACGAATGCAATGATTTTGGCGATAACAAACAAAAAGAGCGATGGCAAACGAATTGTTTATTTCGAAGGGAAAAATAAAAATAAAAAATCAGACAGACCAGTTAGAAGGTGGGTAGATGATATTTCGGGCATCATTTAAAAAATGAATGAGAATGTCTGAATTTTGATTTGCATGAAAAGGGTGGGTATGTTAAACTATGGCTATTGTCAGTATATAAACAAATTATGATTGTTTACTATATAAGGACCATGACGAGTAGGGCATATATGAAATTCTAGACTGGTTTATTTTTTTTTTTTAATTAATTTGCATAACGATATTTAATGTAAAATCACTGATCTCACAAACTAAAGTCATATGTAACTAAAATCATATGTAGTCATGCTACATCATCACCTGTGGACTTCTTGTTTGACTATAAAACAAGTTATCTACTTATTTGAAAAGCAAGTTTGAGTTTTGAGGATCCTCAAACCTTATCATTTAAATTAAGATATAAAAGGAATACCAAGTACTTGTTTCAAAATGGTTTGAATTTTTGGGAGGGTAATATTATGTTACATCATTCATATAAAAGTTCAACTCATTATGATATTATATAATCCATATAAATGATTTCTCTAGAATATCATCTACATTTTTTTTATTAGATTATCCTCGCAAATTCAGGGCTGAAATCTTTGACCATACGAGCCAAATCATCATGTCCCTGTATTTTTCGGGGATTTGGGATTCTGAATTTGAATTGTGGTAAAAATAGTTTGGATTTACCAAAACCAAAACCAAAACCAAAACCAAAACCAATACGACAAAATCCTAACCTAACCAATGTCGATTCCAAGTGGTTAGACCTAATACTATTCCATATGAACCATATCTTATCTGAGAGATGGGGATAATTGCATCACCAAATGAGATATCATTAGTTAGTTCACCATAATGAAGAATAAAATATATTAAATTTATTATTTTGTTTAAATATGAAATAACAGGTTTAAAAAAAGGAAGAGAGAAGGGAATGCAGACATAAAAATAGGTGTTGGTCTATGAGAAATTAATTAGTTTATAAAAGTGACGGGTGCTCATGTAAACTAATCTGAAATGGTGATCGAAAGGAAAGTGGATGAATGGAAAGCATGCAATTTTAAACAAGAAAGTAAAGAACATATTTTCCCCTCATATGAAGGCAACCCTTCAAAGAATATTGATTAGAGAAGCAAAAGCTCATAAAGTAAAGTTTATTGAATCGACATCAATGATGATTAAGGTTTTTTAATATCTCAACACAAAACATGTTGGTTCTTGAATATCCTGAAAGTTTGAAATCCAACCTTATGAACTTTACGCAGAAAGGAGGTTGTAATAGAGTAAAATATTGGCCTAAACATGCAAAAGTTCGGAAATGTTTTACATGCTTTTCACACGGGATAATGTTTTCAATATAAAAAATCTACTCAGCCTGATCTTTGTGTTTGGCTAGTGTTTGGGAGGGTGTTCAACGTGTGAATGTCAATTCTACTATTCTCTCTATATGTTTGGAGAAGATGGAGAGAGGAGTAGAGTTGACACTCATGTGCTAAACACCCTCCCTAGAAATTAATTAGTGCTCTCTCCCCAATCTGCGTAGAAAGGTTCAACAAATATCATATATAATTAATTGACATCCTAAATGAGAAGAAACATTCGGTTTCTCTATTGAAACTATTTTCGTCATCTCTAAATATATAATGCATGCATGACATTTTCTTTTTCACACAAAGCGAGTTTGATCAGAAAGTTTGATGATTTTAGTGGGTAATCCGAGAAGGGGGTGATTTGGTTTCTATGTTTAGGTGAAGCACACAATTTATCGATACGTTAATTTCTGTATGTTGAACAATGGAAGCACGAAAGGCTAATGGGGTACCAGCTCAGCAATAGGTTTGTTACTGATGGAATTACAGGTTCAGGGTTCGAACCTTATCGTCAACATCTAGAGTGGGAAAGCTTAGGGATAAAAAAAATAATTTAAAAATAAAAACAAATGGAAGCACTTAATAAGAATAAGAGTAAGTCTAGGGAGCGAGAGAGGACCCAATACCGTTCACTCTCCTCGAAATGAGCAGTGATACAAATCTCGAGAAGGGTGGGTAGTGTTGGGCCCTCCCTCCCTCGCTCCCTGCCCTTGCTCTCTAGAATCATGATAAGAATAAAAACAAAATCTGACAATTGATTAATGTTAACTTATTTGTACATTCCACACCAAAAGGGTCACTGCAAGGGATATCCTTGCTTCATTATCTATAAATTAGTTGTTACGATCACAGCTCCAAACTCTCAAGGATGAAGTATAGTTTGTATATCCCATATTACATTTGAAATCCTAGGTTTTGGATTGGGAGCTAATAAAAAGAGACCGATCTGGATCATGACACCCCCCTTGACTATGCTCGAATTTTCGACTTTTTTCGATTCACCTTGACCTAATCCTTATCTATCAAAACGTTATTCTCATAATATATGTGATAGGACTTAGATCCTATGTCACGCCCTGATTTACGAGAAAACGAAAATTCTAAAATTCATGTAGGATTATCCGTTTTCCCAAAACTCAGGACGTGAAATTCAATAACAACAGAAACATTTAGCACCAAAGACAAAAATACTATTTAGAAAATAAAATAGGAACAAACTAATATTTATAACAAAACTCTAACCAGGAAAACGGACGTCGCTAGCCCTACTAGCGGAACTCCCGTAATGCTGCTCAAAAGTCTCTAAACCTGAAAAGCTAATCGGCTACATTCCCAAAGGAATGTACCCAAGAAGCAAAAACTCACTTGGGTCAACAATAAAGCTGGTGTGAGAAATCTTCATCCCAAAAATCAATAAAATCGCACGTGATAAACATCAAGCTAAACACAAACAACAAACCATCACACCAATAGGTAGTTCCTCAACGAGGCAAAGGTGTGATGCAAGAAAACACATATCCAAGAATTTAGTTCCTCAACGAGGCAATCATTTCATTATCCTATTATGTAAATATGCATTTACCTGTACTTACCCTATAGGAGTTGACTATGGCAAGTCGGACTTGCAGAAATATTAGTGGACTTGTCATCCTGCATAAAAAGAATTAGAAACAATGCAACGTAATTTATTCATTTTTATTTGAATTAGGTTCATCTTAATGGATTGATCACTTAGACGATACCACATTCGCACCACCTCCGTGCCGAACATACATGCTCGTATGCCTCTCTCATATAAAGGAGGACTACTCCGTCATCCATGCCCAAGTGGGGACATCACATACAGGCATGCATCACAGATACCCCTAACTATATGGGTACCAAAAGTCACCCTTGGGCTATCAATGCGCATAAACTCACGTCACATTTTTTACGGATAAATATCAAAGCCTATTTTAGGCATACAAATTCACCACATTTCCGCAAGACTAACCCGCATGTTATTTTAGTTTCTCTAGTAAGAAATGGGTGCCCCAACTCCGCAAGACGACCCGCAGGTAATTTAGTTTCTCTAGTAAGAAAGGGGAAATAATAAACAAAAGAGATGTGATAGTTCTAAGTGATACAAGTCCAAGTGGTTTATATTTTCAAAAATCTAGGTTTACCAATATCATTTATTTTTGATAATTCAGAATTCTTCCACAATGACATTTTGTCATACATAAATTTATTCACAATCTATCCACCCACATTTTTGGGGAAAAAACATAGCAGTTTCATGTACGAACCTTTTGTAATAGGGCAGGGATCAAAACTCATTTAATACAAGAAATAAATTCCTTTCAGCAACGCATTCTACATAACAATCAAATTTAAGTCACAAACATACAAATGTCACTTCGTAGAATCATGCAAATACCCAAAACATGAACCAGCAAGGTAGGATAAACTCATACATCAAACAGATCACAATAGTAAAGATCACGCGTTTGCGACACAAAACACCACAAATAAGGGAACCTCATTCTCAAACATGCCTAAAATCTCACAATTGAATTACCTGAAATGAAACCCGTCATTTCCATACAAGCAATATACATACAGTATACAAATACACCAATTAAAATGACTTGCCCTAAGATAACCCCCCTTCCAATGTTAACATGAAAATTCTTCACAACAGTATGGATTCAATTTAATCCTTCAATGTTTCCTATCATCAACCTCTTTCTCTCCCTAATACAACTTCAAATGGGTTACTTCCACACATGTTTGCCATCACATAAATCAAACAACCCCATAACTCCCTCAATGACATGAATAAGGATCATTTTCACCACTAAAATGGAATACTTTTAATTATGTGATCTGATTTTCTACCTTTGCATATGTTAAGACTCGATCCACCTCACTTGTCGTTCACCATGTTGAACACACAAAACTGATATCTAAGTTCTGAATATATATTTCTTATGATGATCCAATTAGATATGTTTATTCAACTCTTTCAATCATAAGTATCCAATCAAGGATAAAAATATGACAATGGCTAAAAGATGAAGGACTAAGAGTTTAGAATATTCCATGATACTTGACATCTATCAAACCAATTAGAATAACGATGAACTATATCCCCACTGAATCGCTCCTCCAAAGAGATGAAGGCTAAGAGTTTCACTTACACCTTACACCCCAAACTTTTGAAATGGGATTTAAATCAAGCAACATAACAAGTCTAAGAATCCAATCCAAAATCATCAAGGATACACAAATACCGGTCATCACACCGCCAAACCAAAATCCAAATCATAACTACACATCCTCGCAACAAAACTCACAAACCCCATCATCAAATCCTCACAAATACAATCACTAATTCAGTCAAGAAACAAGG
This sequence comes from Berberis thunbergii, assembly GCA_003290165.1. Taxonomy (NCBI): domain Eukaryota; kingdom Viridiplantae; phylum Streptophyta; class Magnoliopsida; order Ranunculales; family Berberidaceae; genus Berberis; species Berberis thunbergii. The sequence goes on from QNQO01008579.1 coordinate 221,482, forward strand.
ATTTGCAAAATACAGGGAATAAGAAAACTCACAGTAAAAGAGAAAGAGTGAAGAAAACTCACCTGATGAAATCACCAATGATTTGCGCAACAACTCCTCGTTCACACGATGCCACTTCTTCTCAACCTCGCGCACCGAAACGTCGCAAAGCCTAAGTTTTCCCCCATGCTCTGTCCTATCAAATGACTGTGGAAACATGGGCTCTACCATTTGTTATCTTTAGTATAATTAATCAAGTAGGTAGCAGTTCAGAAGTTACAACCTTACCAGAATGTTTGCTCGAACATATTTTACCAAATCTGATTGATAAATATGTTAGTATTTCGATTTGCCACAATAGCGACGGAAGTCAAAAGAAATGTATCTGTACTAAGAATACATCTAGAGCCAGAACAATACTGCTGCCAGGAGTGATGCCTTGGCAATATGCATTTGCAGAGGAAGTGAGTACTTTTGCCACCAACAGTCCCACAGTAAAGTGCATACCGAGAATTGCAGCACCCATTCCTAACAGGTTAACCACTATACCATTCTTTACACTTTTCACTACTTCAGCACAATGTGGAGCCTCGCAGAGCTCATCTTCGGTGACTGACGACATGAACTCCTTTTCCTTGGCAGCGACGAGCGTGGACAGATCGAGATTCTCCACTCGGAGTTTCAGGTTCTCTTCGAGGAGAAGATTCACCTCTTCGAAGGTCTGTCCGAGACAAGCGAAGGTCTCTTTGTAGCGAATCGACATGTCTTCATGCTTCGTGAGGATCATCTCGTGCAGGAGATCGAACTGATTGCTCATCAATCATCTGCTGTGTGGACTGATTTGTAGAAACTCATTCGAGTTTGAGATCTCAGAACTCGGTGACTGTTCATCGCTTGATTTCTCCTTTCCATTCTCCATCTCTGATTTCGCCTCTCTGGTTCGAAAGGTCTCGCACTTGTAGATCGCAGCCCATCTCACCAGTTTTGTCTCACCCGCCATCGAAGAAGAAAAAGTAAAGGAGGAAAAGAAGAAGGAAGGAGAAAGAAAAAAGAAGGAGAAAGAAAAGAAAAATAGGGTTTTCTCTTTATAGGGTGGGTGGCTATTCGCCCCCACTGAACTTCTGAGAGTACTCACCTTCTAAACTCACCAAATAAACCCTAAAATTTTGAAATTCACATTCAATTAAATGTAACCCTATTTTATTTAATTAAAAATAAAATAAATTATCTTTATGAAATTTAGGGGTATTACATCCTATATAGAACAATTGATCGATTGATTGGCCGATCTACCACCTTCGATCTTTTGATTAGAAGATCTAACTACCAAACCGTAAGGTTTAAGAGATTAATTGATTCCTTTCCAACGTCTTACACCTAGCCAACCTTATATACTGGTTGTTATTTGCCTATTTTAGGATCCTACTACAATTAGAATTCTAATATAAGGACTTCTACTATAATTAAAATTATATTATAAGGAATTAATTAAATAAAGATATGCCTCCACAATAAAGCTAATTACGGCGGCTTGCACGCATTGACCTAGTGCTCGGTGTACCGGTTAGGTTAGGGTTCCCAACAATATGTAAGCTTTTTGTTAGATCCCCATCTAACCTGTCTAGCTGAATTGGTACAACGACGACATTTTTTCCACTTTTATAATTATTTTTTGTTTTTTTCATCTTATTTAACCTTTTTATGCTTAGGGTGAGTTTATTTTTGTTTTTCATGGACAAATTAAACTAGTGAAGAGATTCGAAGGGAAAAGGAAAGGGAGTGAGCACAAAGTTTTTGACCTCTCACCTATCTTCTCTTAAAATCATGGGGAAAAAAAAACTTTTGGAGGAATAAAGAAAGCTTTCCATATAAAACTCGAGTATTAGGGCTATCTTCATCATTATTGGATGAAAACTTTTTTTACTTTCCCTCTCATCTCAACTATTTTCATGGTTTTCCATACAAATAAAATTAAACACTCTTAGAATTCCATAAAAAATCTTGTTCGCATAAAAAAATATTTTTGATCAATGTATGAATAGTAATTCTTGAATAAATAAAGTTTGTGTGAATTGAAATTATGCTAGGAAAGAAATTTTCAAAAATTTTAAGCATATTTATGTGAAAACCCTTCTTAGTGCAACACTATAAACTGTGCTAACTTAAGATTTGGTTCGAAATAGCTTATTTAAAACCCATCTTCTTTGTCTATTTATTACTACGGTTGTCGTTCAAATACGCTAAAATAAAACCTTTACTATTATTTTCACCAATGAATCATAAAGTCTTAATCAAGGATTGTAATTTTGTTTTCGAGTTAATTTTGGTCTCCTGATTTTAAGAAATATTTCGGTGTGTAAAGAAAAAACGTAAAAGTTTTGAGGATACAGGAATTATATATATATAAGAGGCAATTAAATAAATCTATTAAATACATAAAATGAAGCATAAATTCTAATAAATGAAACAAACATAAAATCAATATATAATTAGAAAATAAGAGAGTGGTTTTAAAAATGAGAAAGACTACATGGCGAGGAAATGAGCGAGGGGAGTGAGGTGGAGGGAGGGGAGCCATTCACCCTCCTCGGGATGTGTGCATTGACTTTTCTTGCGCACATCCTGAGGAGAGTGAATGGCTCCCCTCCCTCCACCTCACTGCCCTCACTGGTTTCCTCGCTCATTTCCTTGACATTTAGAATTCCTGTTTAAAAATCTATATATAAATAGAAAAAATGATAATTAGAAAATCAAGGGGTGGTTTCAAATATTAATAAATAATTAGAAGAAATGATAATTAAAAAAAATCCTTCAAATTTATGAAAACTCCGAAATTTTACGAAAAAAACCCCTCAAAAAATGTAATTTTTGGTAGCTTGTTTTTATATATTTACAAAATTTTCGAAAAAATATCAAAATTTACAAAAATAATGTAATTATTTCTTTCACCCTTTTTTCGTAATTAAATAAATGAAATTTTTGGTGAAATTTCACGAAATCTCATTCCTTGGTCAGATTTTCTATATTTGCGAAAAAAATATTGAAAATTTCAAAACAACCTCGAAAATTTTAGAAATAACTCTAAAAAAATTTAATTATTTCTTTCGGCCATTTTCTTTTCATAATTTCAAAAAAACAAAAATTTTGATGAAATTTTCACGATATTTCGCGAAATCTCATTCCTTGACCACTAGTGATAATCAAAATTGCAGAAGGCTCCCATTCATAATAGAATTGATAGTCAACCCTGATGTCAAAATGGATCGCGACAATTACGAAAATCCATGTTGAACATGTAATGTTTGTCCATCATTGAAACGAAAATTTCAAACATTAAAAGTTTCACCAAACGCCATTCAAAAAATGGCTAGTAAAGGTTGGAAAGAGGTGAGTAAATCTCTGACATTGTATTCGGGAGGCGTCGGAATTGTTGTGAGGAATGTTGTTGTCACGCTCCAATTTTTCGACGAAACGAAAATCCTTTTATCCACGTAGGATTAGGATTATTCGCTTCCCCAAATTTTGAGATGTGAAAATTTAACAACAGAAACATTAAATTAAATTAACATAGACAAAAATTCTAACCAGATAACTCTTTGAAGATGACTGCTCCATAAAAATAAACCGCCAAAGATGCCGCCCCAAAACTCAATAACCTGATAAAGGCCAAATGACTACGTTCCAATAAGAATGTACCCAATAAGCAAAAACTCACTTGGGTCAGCGATGTAGCTGGTATGCCATCCTTATAAAATAAAATAATTTACATGATTTAACATGAAAATTTCATAAACAAGAAAATAACACTCAAAGTCTTGTAGTTCCTCAACGAGGCAAACTTTACATACTAATCAGTTTTATCATGCTTAAAATATAAATTTATTTTACCAACACTTACCAAGTGAAGGTTGAATATGGTAAGTTCGACTTGCAGAAATTGTTAGTAGAATTATCATCCTACACAAAACGGCTAGAAGCAAACGGATAAAATTTCTGAGTTATTAATCCTCATAAATGAAATTTATTTTTAAACAACGATACAAATTATAACTATATAAGACTATTATTAAAATATCAACAAAACGCATTTTGTGTCTTTAGGAAGACATATAGTTCTCATTCAATGGTCGAATGAGCATTTAGTTTCTTCCTTTAAGGCAATCATGCACATACACAAAAATCTTGTTTTTTTTTCCACAATCGCACTATCCTCATTGTGCCGAACACATCTCACCCAAGTGTGTCTCCCTTGCCTTCGAAACCGCTCGGAGCGTACATATTCCAAGTGGGGTGCCACATCAAGGAACCTGTCATCTCACTCGAAGTTCGATCCATGGCAAACATTTCCTAAATACTACACGTACTACCAAACTCACATGGAACGACGTACCCGATATGCAAGCAAGTCTGCATACTAAAATTATATCACACGTATACAAGCAAGTCTGTTTACTAAAATAATTTCTTCTTTTTTCACTTTTTTTTCCGAAGTTGTGGAAAAGAGCATAAAAAAACAACTAAAAATCAAAACTCTTTTATGGTGACACTTTGTCAACCATAAATAAATCAACCACAATAATAACCCATTCTTTTGGGAAAACTAACATTTTTCATAAATAAATTTTTCATAACACAACAGGGATCAAATCCAATTAATATGAGGATACTTTTTAGCAAGTCAATTTGCATAACAATCCAAACTACACAATCAGTACCAATGTCATAATTTTTAGTAGTCATTGTCTGCATTCGTGTATATGTAAAGAAAAAATAATTCGGACAATATACAAATAGTGTTGACAATCTGGACATGAGTAATAACACATTCAACCCAAACTGCACAATTCATTCAATATGATGCCACAGACTAACAAGACAACAATACCAATTCTGAACCAACATATAATCATTATATATTTCCTATACCAAAAGTATTGTATCCCTACATATTTAGTGTACTTGAAGAAAACAAACATCAAGTCTTCGACATTCTTCTACACACATCACCACACCATGAAAATAAATCAAACAAAACAATTCAAATCACACACTCCGAAGCATTCAACTACAGTTTCACTACCCAACCAGAACCTAGTCAAAGCCTCTTCAAGCCTTTCGACTTTCCTAATCAATTTAAACAACCCCCAACTCAGTTGTAACTTGCCTAGTTTTATTCGCCAAACAGTCGGGTAAATAACCCTCCAAACAATACTGAAATGAACAAATTGTCCTAATTAGACAGCTTGACAAGTCATCACTCAAATGTACATAACTCTCACATTATAATTTCAAATTGACTACCGTTAAGGGCTGTAGAAAGTAGACACAAAGAGGTTTCCAACCATATATGGCATACCCCCTGATTATATCTGTAACATTAAAGATTTTACAAACAAAATAGGTCATTTGTCAACATTCGTCCAGATTTACCTCTTGTCACTAAAACAAGTATATATTTCTGCACAAAATTCAGATTGCGATACCGTAAAATCCTTTAGAAACTAGACTCCAACAGAAAATTTTGGATATATAGCATGATACAGTACACCTAAAATAACCTAATCAAAACCAGCATAGAAAAACTGCACAGAATCAAGACTGATACAATACACAAACAAGTTTTAGCTCTTAATTGAAAAATGTTTTCGACCTTGATTTCTCAAATTTTACTTCATCCCAAATATAATTTTCAAGCTTATTAGGTATAAAAAAAATCCATATCACTTACAAAAAATTTTCCAAGCAAAAATATATGAAAAGAGAATGGAGGAAAAGTCATTAATTTTTACCAAAACTTTTATATACATGGATTTCTAAAATTCAATTAGTGACATTTGTTTTTGCTTCGAGGGAGATCTAACCGTTGGATTAACTCCAAACTAATGATATTTAGGATTTCCTAATTTTATTTTTTTGCTAAATGTACACACACTTTCTACTCATTTAACTACTAAAAATAAAACAAATTTTACACATTATAAAATTATAATACATTTCAAATTTATAAGTAAATATTATTTATATTTGTGTAATTAGGTAGATATTACAATATACACACTTCAAAATAATCTCGTCCCAAGATTTGAAAGGTTAAAAAGCAATGTGAATCAAAAAAAAAATACAAATTGGCAAAAGAAATAAGATTTCAAAAATATATATATACATTTTCATATTAGAAGTTATTCAAATTCTATACTTATAGAAAAAGTTTCAGATCAAACATGCAGAGATACGAGGTTGTTACCTATGTATATATAATATTTTAATTAGAATACAAAAATAATAAATTGACACACTTTATATACAATCATATTTATAAGGACAACCCAATACAAATAAAATTAAGCCAAAGGGGTTGTGGTCGATTGGTTAAGGCATTGTGGACTTGATCCACAGATCCTTGCTTCGAGACCCACTGGAGACATCTTTATTTCGGGGTGGTGTTCGACCCGTAGGTCACATCTCGGGACTAGGTTACGGATCCTATGCTCAAAACCGGCTTGCCTTTCAAAAAAAAAAAAAAAAATACAAATAAAATTAAACACTCTTAGAAATTCATAAAAATATTGTTCGCATAAAAAAAATATTTTTGATCAATGTATGAATAGTAATACTTGAATAAATAAAGTTTGTGTGAATTGAAATTATGCTAGGAAAGAATTTTTCAAAAATTTTAAGCATACTTATGTGAAAACCCTTCTTAGTGCAACATTATAAATTGTGCTAACTTAAGATTTGGTTCGAAATAGCTTATTTAAAACCCATCTTCTTTGTCTATTTATTACTACGGTTGTTGTTCAAATACGTTAAAATAAAACCTTTACTATTATTTTCACCAATGAATCATAAAGTCTTAATCAAGGATTGTAATTTCGTTTTTTGAGTTAATTTTGGTCTTCTGATTTTAAGAAATATTTCAGTGTGTAAAGAAAAAACGTAAAAATTTTGAGGATACATGAATTATATATATAAAGAGGCAAGTAAATACATTAAACGAATCATAAATTCTAAGAAATGAAACAAACATAAAATCAATATGTAATTAGAAAATAAGAGAGTGGTTTTAAAAATCTATATATAAGTAGAAAAAATGATAATTAGAAAATAAAGGGGTGGTTTCAAATATCAATAAATAATTAGAAGAAATGATCATCATCATCAAAGCCCATTCCCGATATTTTCGAGGTCGGCTACATGGATTTTGGTTCTCCAAGCAATGCGGTCTTCTCACATATCCTCGCCTAATCCAAACTCAATGATATCTTCATTCACCGCCTTCATCCAAGTTTTCAACGGTCGTCCTCTCCGTCTACACCCTTCATTAACTTGTCAATCTAGACATTTTCTAATTGGCGCCGTGCTTGGTCTCCTCCGCACATGACCAAACCAAGTTAAACGTATTTATCTAATTTTGTCCTCTATGGGCGCTACACCTAAGTATCTCCTAATTCTTTCATTTTTAATTTTATCCTTGCGAGTTTTACCACACATCCACCTTAACATACACATTTTTGCTACTGCCATCTTATGTGTATGTTGTCCCGTAGTAGCCCAACATTCTGAACCGTATAGCATGGCTGGTCGAACAATTCTCTTATAGCATTTCCCTTTTAGCCTTGCAGGCATCCTTCTATCGCATAATACTCCTGACGCCATTCTCCATTTCAACCAACCAGATTTAATCCTATGGTCTACATCTTCTCCAATAGCCCAATTCTTTTGAATTATAGATCCAAGATATTGAAAAGCCTCACACTATAGGACCTCTACACATTCGATCTCAACTGCATTACTTCTCCCTCATGGTTCACAACCAAAGTTGCACACTAAATACTCCGTCTTCGAACGATTAATTCTAAAACCTTTACTCTCTAAAGCCTCCCGCCACTTAACTAATTTCTGACCTAAACCTACACTAGTCTCATCCATTAAGACAATATCATCTGCAAATAACATGCACCAAGGTACATCTTCTTGCAGATGCCTCGTCAACTCATCCATGACCAAAGCAAAGAGATATGGACTTAACGCCGACCCTTGATGCAGTCCTACTAACACTGAAAATTCACTGGACATCCCACCCACTGAGCGGACACTTGTTACAGCCCCTTCATACATATCCTTAATGATATCGACATAACATTGAGACACTTTCTTCCTTTCAAATACCCACCAAATTAACTCCCTGGAGACCCTATCATATGCTTTCTCCAGATCAATAAAAACCATATGCAAACTCTTACGTGCCTCTCTATATTTTTCTATAGTTTGCCTAAGCAAGAAGATGACCTCCGTAATAGACCTACCCGACATAAATCCAAATTGATTTTCTGAAATCGTGGTTAAACTCCTAAGTCTTCGTTCTATAACCCTCTCCCAAAGTTTCATCGTATGACTCATAAGTTTTATCCCTCTATAGTTTGAGCAATTCTGGATATCCCATTTGTTCTTATAAATTGGTACCACAATGCTATGCCTCCATGAATCTGACATTTTTCTAGTTTCCAAAATCCTATTAAAGAGATTAGTTAGCCATTGAATCCCAACTTCTCTCAGACATTTCCATGCTTCAATTGGTATATCATCTGATCCAACGACCTTCCCTGTCTTCATTTTTTTTAAAGCTTCTCTCACTTCTGTGGCACTAACTCTGCGATGGAACACACGATCTCTCCCTTCCTGTGAAGCATACCCCTCCAAGTTTAACTCCCATTCATGTGTTCCATTGAGTAGGTTTCAAAAGTAATCATTCCATCTATCTAAAATAGTTTTATTCTGCATTAAAACTCTTCCATCCTCATGCTTAACACACTTAAAATGACTCAAGTCCCTAGTTTTTCGTTTTCTAGCTTTAGCTATCTTGAAAATATCATTCTCCCCTTCTTTCTTACCTAGCCTATTATAAAGATCATCATACGCTCTCTTCTTAGCTTCCCCTACTGCTTTACTACTCAACTTCTTAGCCTGCATATAAAGCTCATAAGACTCTAGGCACCTATCTTTTTGCCACAGCTTAAAGCATTTTTTCTTTTTTCGCAATGGTTTGTTGCACATCAGCGTTCCACCACCATGTCTCATTACCATATAAACCTCCTCTTTTGGCCTCTCCTAACTCTTCCTTCGCACATCTTCTTATTCGGTTTGCCAAATGTTCAAAAAGATCTGCGCTACTAGTCCTATCTTTTGGTTCTAGATTCTCCCAACCCTCTGAAACTGATTGGCCACCCAAATTTTTTTTATAAATTTTTGGCACACATCTCCCTGTAAGGTCCACCACTTAATTCTCGGTCTAACCTGTTCTATAGCAATACGACCCCTACTCTTAAGACAAAAATCGAGAACTAATAGCCTATGTTGGTTTGTCAGACACTCCCCTGGTATAACCTTACAATTTTTACACCTACCTAAATCGTGTCTCCTCACAAGAAAATAATCAATTTGACCTCTATTGCGCCCACTAGCAAAGGTAACCAAGTGATCTTCCCTCTTCTTATAAAAAGTATTTACTATCCCAAAATCCTGAGCTAAAACAAAATCTATAATAGAAATCCCCGCAGTGTTTCGATCCCCAAAGCCTTGACCTCCATGTACCCTCTCATACCCAACTCTATCATTACCGACATGGCCATTCAAATCCCCGCCTAGAAAAAAACCCTATCGGAAGAGGAAATTCCAAGAACTAACTCCTTTAAAGAGTCCCCAAAATCCTTCTTAGTCTCCTCGTCCAAACCCACTTGGGGTGCATACACACTAATAACATGCATTATCTCTAGTTCTAAATCTAATTTAATACTTATGATTATATCCCCAAACCTCCTAACGTCGACTACTGCATCCTTAAAAACTTTATTTACCACTATTCCCACCCCGTTCCTAGTTCCATCTTTACTAGAATAGAAAAGTTTGAACCCTCTTCCTAAATCTTTAGTCTGGTTCCCCTTCCATTTTGTCTCTTGAAGACAAACTATGTTTACTTTCCTCCTACGCAGGGCACCACTAATTCTATTGTCTTTCCCGTCAAGGTTCTTATGTTCCAAGAGGCTAATCTAATCATTCTATCTCTAGCTCTAACCTAGACTAACTTCTTTACTCGCCCCCGTTCAGAATGGTGCGAAAACCCTTGCCTATTTAACACTATAGTCGGGCGCCGCTGCAGTGCGCCTTGCTCATTTGTCACTACACCCGAGCGTAGGTGCAGCGCGTCGCTTATAGCGGGGGAATCCCTATCCTTCTGCATTAATCTTTTTTAACCAAATTCCATGAAAAATGATGTGATGGTTTTTTATGGTTGGCAATCACAAGCCTAAGACCAACCCTCCTCCTTTATCTGGGCTTGGGACCGGTCGTTGCAACGGACGGAGTTAATTAGAAGAAATGATAATTATAAAAAAAATCCTTTAAATTTATGAAAACTCCGAAATTTTACAAAAAAAAACCCTCAAAAAATGTAATTTTTGGTAGCATGTTTTGTTGTGAGGAATGTTGTTGTCACGCCCCAATTTTTCGAGAAAACGAAAATCCTTTTATCCACGTAGGATTAGGATCATTCGCTTCCCCAAAATTTGAGATGTGAAAATTTAACAACAGAAACATTAAATAAAATTAACATAGATAAAAATTCTAACCAGATAACTCTTTGAAGACGAGTGCTCAATAAAAATAAACCGCCAAAAATGCCGCCCCAAAACTCTATAACCTGATAAAGGCCAAATGACTACGTTCCAATAAGAACGTACCCAATAAGCAAAAGTTCACTTGGGTCAGCGATGTAGCTGGTATGAGTAATCTGCATCCTTATAAAATAAAATAATATTTACATGATTTAACATGAAATTTTCATAAACAAGAAAATAACACTCAAAGTCTTGTAGTTCCTGAATGAGGCAAACTTTACATACTAATCAGTTTTATCATGCTTAAAAAATAAATTTATTTTACCAACACTTACCAAGTGAAGGTTGAATATGGTAAGTTCGACCTGTGGAAATTGTTAATAGAATTACCATCCTGCACAAAACGGTTAAAAACAAACGGATAAAATTTTTGAGTTATCAATCCTCATAAATGCAATTTATTTTCAAACAACGACACAAATTATAACCATATTAGACTATTATTAAAATATCAACAAAACACATTTTCTGCCTTTAGGAAGACATATAGTTCTTATTCAATGGTCGAATGAATATTTAGTTTCTTCCTTTAAGGCAATTATGCACATACACAAAAATCTTGTTTTTTTTCCACAATCGAACTATCCTCCTTGTGCCGAACACATCTCACCCAAGTGTGTTTCCCTTGCCTTTGAAACCACTCGGAGCGTACATGTTTCAAGTGGGGTGCCACATCGTGGAACCTGTCATCTCACCCGAAGTTCGATCCATGACAAACATTTCCTAAATACTACACGTACTACCAAACTCACATGGAACGACGTATCCGATATGCAAACAAGTCTACATACCAAAATTTATCACACGTATACAAGCAAGTCTGTATACTAAAATAATTTCTTCTTTTCTTTTCACTTTTTTTTTCAGAGTTATGGAAAAGAGTATAAAAAATCAACTAAAACTCTTTTATGGTGACACTTTGTCAACCATAAATAAATCAACCACAATATTAATCCATTCTTTTGGGAAAACTAACATTTTTTATAAATAAATTTTCCATAACACAACAGGGATCAAATCCAATTAATACGAGGATACTTTTTAGCAAGTCAATTTGCATAACAATCCAAACTACACAATCAGTACCAGTGCCATAATCTTTAGTAGTCATTGGCTCCATTCGTGTATATGTAAAGAAAAAATAATTCGGACAATATACAAATAGTGTTGACAATCTGGACATGAGTAATAGCACATTCAACCCAAACTGCACAATTCATTCAACATGATGCCATAGACTAACAAGACAACAATACCAATTCTGAACCAACATACAATCATTATATATTTCCTATACCAAAAGTATTGTATCCCTACATATTTAGTGTACTTGAAGAAAACAAACATCAAGTCTTCGACATTCTTTTACACATATCACCACTCCATGGAAATAAATCAAAAAAAACAATTCAAATCACAGACTCCGAAGCATTCAACTACAGTTTCACTACCCAACCAGAACCTATTCAAACCCTCTCCAAGCCTTCCGACTTTTCTAATCAATTTAAACAACCCCCAACTCAGTTGTAACTAGCCTAGTTTTATTCGCACAACAGTCGGGTAAATAACCCTCCAAACAATACTGAAATGAACAAGTTGTCCTAATTAGACAGCTTGACAAGTCATCACTCAAATGTACATAATTCTCACATTATAATTCCAAATTGACTACCGTTAAGGGCTGTAGAAATTAGACACAAAGAGGTTTTCAACCATATATGGCATATCCCCTGATTATGTCTGTAACATTAAAGATTTTACAAACAAAACAGGTCATCTGTCAACATTCATCCAGATTTACCTCTTGCCACTAAAACAAGTATATCTTTCCACACAAAATTCAGATTGTGATGCCGTAAAATCCTTTAGAAACTGGACTCCAACAGAAACATTTTGATATATAGCATGATACAGTACACCTTAAATAACCTAATCAAAACCAGCATAGAAAAACTGCACAGAGTCAAAACGGATAGAATACACAAACAAGTTTTAGCTCGTAATTGAAAAATGTTTTCGACCTTGATTTCTCAAACTCCACTTCATCCCAAATATAATTTTCAAGCTTATTAGGTATAAAAAAAATCCATATCACTTAAAAAAAAATTTCCAAGCAAAAATATATAAAAAGAGAATGGAGGAAAAGTCATTAATTTCTACCAAAATTTTTATATACATGGATTTCTAAAATTCAATTAGTGACATTTGTTTTTGCCTCGAGAGAGATCTAACTGTTGAATTAACTCCAAACTAATGATATGTTTTTATACGCGTGTTATGAATCTACGGATTTAATTTGAAGGTATTCTAACTTCTAGAAGGTTTCGATCCACTGAACATATTAAGACTGGACAAAACTATATTATTACGGGATTTAAATAAAAACCTAGTTGTATGTTTTCTCTTTTAACTCAACCAATTCCTACAAAAATACAATAAAAATTTCATATTTCAAATTTATATTTGTATTAAACTTTAACCTTAATCAATTGATTAATATAAAAAAAGTAAAAGGGAATGAAGAAGACTTGCCGGTGTTATTCATTATTTTCTTCTTCTTCTTCTTCTTCTTCTTGTTTCACCTCTTTCTCTAATCCTTTACTTAAGTTCCTCCCATTATTTTGTGTGTTTAAAAAAAAAAGAATGAGGCTAGGTTTTTCCAACTCTTTTATAAAGCTCCAATTAGGGTTTCCTAATTTTATTTTTTTTGCTAAATGTACACACACTTTCTACTCATTTAACCACTAAAAAACAAGTTTTACACATTATAAAATTATAATACATTACAAATTTATAAGTAAATATTATTTATATTTGTGTAATTAAGCAGGTATTACAATATACACACCTCAAAAGAATCTCGTCCTAAGATTTGAAAGGTTAAAAAGCAATGTGAATTAAAAAAAAATACAAATTGACAAAAGAAATAATAAGATATCAAAATATATATATATATATATATATATATATATATATATATATATATATATATATATATATATATATACATTTTCATATTAGAAGTTATTCAAATTCTATACTTATAGAAAATTTTTCACATCAAACATGCAGAGATACGAGGTTGTTACCTACGTATATATAATATTTTAATTAGAATACAAAAATAATAAATTGAAACACTTTCTGAAAAGTACGAGTATTACACGATGTCACCCTCTCAAAAAAAAATTGGATTCCCATTAGTAGTGGAAAAACAGTCTCATGTAGGGGTGGGCACGGTCCGGATCAGTTCCAAATTTGGAGGAACCTAACTCGAACCGTTTAAAAATAACGGATCTGGTCCGGTCCGGATCCCCTCATTTTGAACATTGGAATCGAACCTAACTCGAACCGTTTGGAACGGTCTGGTTCCTACGGTTCCAATGTTCAAAATCTGGGGATCTTCTTTAAAGAAAGTATATAAACAAATATCTCCCCAAAGAAAGTACCAATGGGGACAAAATGCATTGACAGGTAAACGATACGTTTTTTATGCGCTAAAAATCTTGTTTTGAGCATTTGAGGCAAAAAATACCCAAACCAGAAAGTAGAGATTGACATTCAGATCTCAAAAGCTTATAATTAGATTCACTGAATCCAACAAACAGAACAAACCCATGGTCTCAATTTTCTCTCAGAAAATTAAAATGAAAGAAACCAGACAAGGTAGAGCAAAACAAAAAGAAAGGTTTGATCAATTGATTCCTCCAATATTATTACCCCTATTTGAAAAGTTTCTAATACTGCCGAAATTATTGAATTGAAAAATGGAGGCAACACTCACCTCTGAACTGGAACCCATTGGTGATAGGTGTAGTTGGCTTAGTTTTTGCTATCTTCTTCATGTTTTACTTCTGCAAAACTCTTAAGAAGTTAATGGTCTGAAGCAGCAGCTTCTTTGAAAGGACGCCAAACTGAAATGCAAGTATTGAACGAAAACAATCTAGATGCCCCTTCAATACAATCCCAATCTTTTCGGCTACAGAAAAGAGACGGGAAGAGAAGAAGACCAGAGAGGAGAGGAAATCAGTACAGAAGACCAGAGATGAGAAGAAGATCGCGAATCAGCAAGGAGAGGAAGACGAACCTGATTTAGCAGCCATTAGCGGAGGATGCAAAATGGGGAGGCGGCCTGCGGTGCGGGGGAGGGCAGGAGGCGGCCTGCGGGTGCTCAGCTGCTCACTTCTCTTCTCCTCTAAAGACTAAAGAGTTTTAGTTAGACTTGAAGAGTAAAGAGTAAAGACTCTTAGACTCTTAATTAGTTAGTTTAGTTCCATATTTAGGTTTTTACAACTAATATAATTTGAAACGGGTCCAACCCGAACCGTTTCGTTTTTAAAAATAGGAATCGGGACTAGACCGTTTTATAACGGACCCGGACCGATCCGAACCGTATCTAAAAAATCATAATTAAAATCCAGACCGTTTAGAGCAAAACGGTCCAGTTCGATTTGAACCTGCGGATCGTCGACTCGTTTGCCCACCCCTAGTCTCACGAATAATTGGTTTTCTGTTAGTAAATAGACAACAAAAATCTACATAACAAAAAAAAATGGATTCAATTTCTGATGAAAAGTGGCTAACCAAACAGACTCTAAAAGAAAACCAAACTTAAACTTAAGCCCAAAGTTTTCGGGCCCAACTGGTTACCTCTTGATCTGCAGTCGAATGCTTTACCACTAAGCTATTGACCTTAGATGTTATATGGTCCACCTTAAATAACTATATTAAGACAAGCGAATTCCGAATGCTCTACCACCTAGTTATTGACCTCTTGATCTGCAGTCAAATGCTTTGAGCTATGTGATTTCTCGAAAATTGTCGAAATTTCATGATACATTTCCTAATTTGAAGTTATTGAAATATGTTTCGAAATCCGAATTTGTATTTTTTTTCTTAGGGGAATTCCCCTGAGGAAAGAAATAAAATTTTCAATCTCCGTACATTTCAACATGAATAATGCAATTTTACAGGAATTCCCCTGAAATTTGTTTTAGTACAATTTTTTTTTTTAGTAATTCTTATGTAATTTGTAGTATTTATGTCACGATAAGTAGTGTGAGACTTTTTATAAAGTATTTAAGAGTTAAAAATTTATAACTTATATTATTAAATTTTAAATTACAACCAAATTGTTTATTTTTTTTCTATACAAAACGAAATATTTCTTAAAATTAGAGGATCAAAATTAATTCAAGAAATAAAATCACAATCCTTGAATCCACGTCTCTAGTTTCTGTTGTTAATTTTATTTAATGTTTCTGTTGTTAAATTTTCACGTCTCCAGTTTTGGGAAAGCGGATGATCCTAATCCTACGTAGATAAAAGAATTTTTGTGTCCTCAAAAAATCGACGCGTGACACATTGTCATCAAATTGGCTGAAAGAGTTTCAATTTTCATGTTTGTTTTCTGCGCAACCAAACAATCCCTTAAATATTTGGGGATGCTTTGGTCAACACCACTCCTCCCCAACTAATGGGCCTGGGCCAAAAGATTTTGGGCTCCTGGTTTATTTCGGATCAAACCATCATAAAAACTTTCGATGAATTCATTCTGTAAAATTGGGGTGAACTAGAAAATATTTCTAAATTCTCTGAAACTTTTATTGAAGAAAATAAGTAAAGCTCTTTGGTGAAGTGAAATGTAAGTTTACCATGTCGACCGATTCAAAGAATTTAATGGAGAGCGGTGTCATTGGGGAAAATTTTGAGTTTAATGGAAATGGATTCAGAGAGTTTAATAAATCAAACACTTCCTTAGATATCCATAAAAAATTTATTCGCCTTAAAAAAATAAATTTGATCGATGTATAAAAATTAATTATTGAATAAACAAAGTTATGCTAGGGAAATCTTTGTCATTATCTCAACCAGTGTATCATAAATGATTAATATTTATGTTGATTTGCGAATCATCAACGGTCCATAGCTCAGTGGTAGAGCATTTGACTGTTGATCGAATCGGTCTTAAATTATTATTAATTTTTTTTTGCATTTCTTGACAAATTATTAGGATCTGGGCTGAAATTAAAAAAAAAAAAATCCTTTCTATTTTATTTTGTTTGCATTTCTTTATAAATTATTCCCCCTTTAAGTAAAAATTATTAATAGGGGTAGACGCGCTTTACGTGTGCTTATATTAAGTATTTTGGATGATTTTACTAAAAATAAAAAGTTGGCTAACAAAATATTATCTAAATTAGTTAGACAAATTATCTAATATAGTATTACATTTAATCTATTTGACATTATATTCAATATTTTGAGTGACTTTGCCAAAAAAAAATTAAGTTGGCTAACAAATATTATCTAAATTAGTAAATTACGCACTGATTTTGCTAGGCCTATTGTGACATAAGATATAGGCATTTGATATATTTGACATTAAAAATTTACTTATTGTAGAAAGTTAGCCTAGATAATTAATCAAGTGAATGAGGGTATTATCGGAATATGAATTTCTTGACACATTTCAGCGCCGAGATGAACAATGTTCAATGAATTTGTGTTAGAGAAGTAGAAGATAAGTAAATAATGATAAATGCGGGGGTAAAAATGGAAGTTTATTGGTGTGACACATTTGTATACACCTACAAACAAATTTTGGTTATAGTCACATACTAGGGTGTCAAAGCGCTCCACGTGCGCGAATATTTCATATATAATATATATATATATATATATATATATATATATTATTATAATAATTAAATAGTAAGAAAAAATTATTATTGAATTTTTATAAAAAAATAATTATATATAATTTTAAAGGCATATGTATAGTTTTTTTTTTTGAAAGCGAGTTGGGTTTTAAGGACCCCAAAACTTTTATACAAATGAAACAAAAGCAAAAATAAAAATAAAATAAGAAACAAACTCTCACAGGAAAGAGAATTCTAGTGAGAGTGAACATAGTTACTAGGCTTATAAAAATCTTCAACTAGCATCGGCCCAAGAAGAAACCTCTTGTTTTTTATCACTGTCTCATTTGTAAAGGAAGAATTCAAAATTATACTTTTTGTTTGTTTTCTTAGCCCTAGAGGATATTCGAGGGCAGAGACTAAAATCTTTAGTGCAAGATTTTGAAAACAAATCGCGTGCAGCCTCTTCACTAGAAGGATCTTGCTCATGTTCCTCATGACTACTCTGCTCATCTATTGTGGTGTTCTCTTTGTCCTGAGTCGGTGTGTGTTCACTTGCCTCCACATTAGCACTACGCTCAATCATTGGGTTGATAAGAATCAATGGTTGTGGACTCTGCGTTATGACATCACTCTGGTCATCATTTATGTTATGTTCTGCCACATTGACAATCTCTATACTGGTTACATTTCCTGTTTGTCCTGTGATAGGCCCTGGGCTCCCCTCTAACCTGGGAGGAGTCATCGACTTGAATGTATGTCTACCTTTGGCGATCGTCTAATTATCGGAGTTTTGTCTTTCTAGTGGTTGGGTCCTACCCGTAGCTTGCCATACCATATGGCCTTGAGTATTAATTTCTTTGCTCTTTGAACACTGCTTTTTGTATGGCCAAAAACTGCACAATAACTGCATTTAACAGGAATCCATGCATATTCAACCTCAACTATTTTTTTCTTATCTCCATTGATAACCACAGGGATGTCTTTGGGTAATAGGTTATTTACATTCACCTCCTCACACACCCTCACATACGCTAATCTTGTCCTTTCTTCAGTAGCTTTGTCAAGCATGATAGAAACTCCAATAAAACTAGCAATCTTTTGAATACCCTCTGGATTCCACAGGAATAAAGAAATTTTCTTTAGTGTAACCCAAATAGGTATCAAGGTAAGTACCTCGACATCCTCGTCCATAGATCCTCGTCCATAGAAGGTGACCAGGCCCTGAGGATGAACAACTTGCTTGCAATATGCAGAGGTCCCATTTCTAATACCTTACTTCTATCTTTTTCCTTCTTGAATTTGAATGCAAAATTCTTATATCTGTGTATGCTCATCTCAAAATCTCGAATTCCCCACGTCCTTATCATCCACTCTTTGACATAACCATATGCCAAACGCTTGCCCACAAAGCTGCCAATAACCAACTTTCACATTCTTCTATCCTATTCGCAAAGTCAGCAGTTTGCACTTGTACTATTTTCCTTCCTTCAACAGTAGCTGGAGGTTCATACCTAAGTTCGTATGCTTGCTTTGATTAAGCTTTGACGCCCAACTCATCCTCGCTGGTGCAACGACAGGGTTTGTTGCCATTGTTTCTTGAATTTTGCTAGGGCCAAAGGATGTAACACTGGTTGGCGTTGTACATTCATCTGCTTTATACATAACCTCTTAATTCCTTTGCGCTGCAGCCTGCTCGTGACTGGCTGACACCCTTGCAGTTAGCATTGCCCATATTTTGGGGTTTATCATCATTTTCAGTATTTCTGCACCTAGTTTATCTGCATTTTTTACAGTCACTTGATATTCATTTGTGAGTAACTGTAGCAATCCATCGCCATGAATGTTGTACTTCTCCTCAAAAGCCATGATCACCTCCTGTGCAAACACGTTTGCACTGACTGCTCTCCGCCATTTGTTCCTGTCATTCAATAGACCGGAGGAGGGGTATCAGATCTAGAAGACAAATCTGCCCTCCCTTTTCCTTCCGCCCTTGAATCAGAAGACAGATCTGAGCCCTGCGGCTTCCTGCGACAGATCTGAGCCCTGCGGCTACCTGTGATAGATCTGAGCCCTGCAACAGAGCTGAGCCCTACGACTGATCTTAGCCCTGCGGCTACCTGCGACAGATCTGAGCCTTGCGGCTTCCTGCGACAGATCTAAAAGACAGATCGAAGCCCGAAAGCAAATCAACATGAGTTTCCTTTCAAGCCCGAAAGCAAATCAACATGAGTTTCCTCAAGCTCGTTATGAGAGAACCTCTCGCCGGTCAATGGATCAGGAGGAGCGCACCTAATAAGGAGGATCAGGAGGAGAGAACCTCTCGCGGAGGAGGAGAGCACCTCTTTGCGCTCAGTTCCATAGTTTTATCTATCACAGGTGGTTCATATGTATAGTTTATAAATAAATAAGGGCTTCACATAATTTATGTTAGGAGCTGATTTTGATTGTAAAAATATGAAATTGTGGATGACAAAATGAGAAATCCAAAAGTAATATGTAAGGGTTTTTATTTTTTATTTTTATAATTTATAGATAATTGGAAGATTTCAAATAAATTATATTTGGGATTTAGGTATAATGTTGAATATTTATAGGGGGTTGATTTTGATTATAAATAGTTTAATTTTGAAAGGGTAAAGTGGTAAAAATGTAGATAGTGTTTTTATTTGTAAGGGCATATTTATAATTTATTAATAATTAGAGGACTTCAAATAAATGTTAGGAGCTTAGGTGTAATTAATGAATATTAGGAGGGTTGAATTTGATTATAAATAACTAAATTTGAGATGCAAAAGTGTATCAAAATGTAGCAGTATTTTTTCAATTAAAAGACATAAATATCCCTGAAACTATTCATTTGTCTTTGATTTTATACGTAATTATAAAAAATGTAAGATGACAAAATGAGAAAGTAAATTTTGAGTTGAAGATATGCTTTTTACTATTAATTTGTTAAAGATGAGTTAAAAGAAGTTTAGATGATTTGAGCTAAAATAAAAAAAACAAAAAAAAAAAATCCCTTTCCAAATAATACTTTAGTTAGGCTTAAATTGGGTTGTTGGCCTTTCTTTTAAATATTTTGGGATGCTTGTCAACACCCCTCCTCCCCAACTAATGGATCTGGCTTGTTCGCCTCTGCTTTGTTTCAGATCAAACGCCCCCAAACCATCATAGCTGGAGTTGAGTTTTTTTTTAACCCTCCCCACCACGTGTGGTTGGTTGGGTTTGAATTCGTGACGTGTGATTTCATCCATCACACTTCTACCAACTCAGTTCTAAACTAATAATTACGCTGTCAACTACGTTCGAAGGAATTATAGTTTGATCCTATGAATTGCATTTTTTTTAAATTTTACCATCATAAAATCAACTATATCTACGATAGAAAATACGTATTTATGAATTGATATAAGAAGTGTACATTTTTCTACTAATAACTCTTGAGGCTTACACATGAAAGTGGAAATTTTCAATGAAAACGTTTAGCTACAATATATCATACTGCTTGCAAAGTGAACCTTTTAATGCTTACGAGTTTCATCGTAGAGTTCAACTTTTCGCCCATTGAGTGCCTGTGAAGGCCTGGAATTGTCTTTGCATGTAGAGTCCAGTGGAGCCTTCAAAAGTGCTATTTGCTCCTTTGATATTTCTCTAGGCTGCATTGATCCATAAACCATTATACTCATTAAGAATGTTTTTGAGTTTGCTAAAAACTGACCAGAAACTATTCAAATTGATATTTTCATAAAAAAATCTGCCAGGTCTACTAATCTTTCGGTCACACACAGATGAGAATGATTTTTTACGCAACCTAGAAAGGTAAACGTTTTTGTATTGGTGCTAGTATACATTACCTTGGCAAGGATGGTCCAAAGAACATTTTCAGAGCAGGGAGGAACAGTAAGAGAACCATGATATCTTAAATACTTCTGGGTGCCAGCAGTCAAGCCCTTGGTATCCAGGTTGAAGACGCGAAATTTAGTTTCATGTTCTGAGTCACTGTTCAGCTTAGCCAGTAGTTCCAACTGAGTCTTCATCTGCAAATTCAAATCAACCCACAATTTTGTTATTTGATTCAACTCCAACAAGTTTATTGGCTATGGTGCCATAAATTGTTTCAGTTTCTTACTTGATTGATCATTGGATCAGCAGCACCATCTTTGTAGAGGACTGATATCACTGCAAAAAAACCCTGAGGGGTTGTGTGGACTAAATGAAGCTCAGCCGCGAAACTGCAAACATTCAAAAAAGACTCGGCTCAAAATCAGTTCTAGGAAAATTATAAAGTGCATCAATCATCAATCATCACACCGTTCTCCATCGAGTGTGTGTTCAGAAGGTGTATGCCAGTGCATTTGCTTTAGAGTGAAGTTTTTGCCGTCCATGATCACATCTCCAGCATAGAGATCATACTTCACCTGCAAAACAAATAAATAAATTACCATTTCTTAGAAATATTTTGTAGAAAATGATGATGTTTAAGCAAATTCTTCAAGAAATATTAGAAATAAGGACTATATACACCAACCATACTAAAACCCTGTATTAGATGCAAGCTTTACAAGATAATATAAGCTAAAGTTGTGATAGAGCTGAATACAAACCACGACGCTAACACCTGTGTTGATTAATGAACCATTGGCAACATCATTTTCCCTGCCTAACTTTGGCAACTTTGGGTTGAATATAAGATCCTTGTTCACAATGTTGATGGGGGATTGATGTTTTCCATGTTTGCACGCGTGAGCAGCTGGACTCAAGGTGCCCCAGTGCTCAGGTCCGGTTGATCCAGTGTAGCTAAATTGTATCAGTTTCTCTGGGAAAAAAAAATCATACTGATCAAAATCACTTTCTATCATCATTTTGAATGAAATAAATTCAGAATGAATTAGAACATTATAGTAGCTCACGTTCAGTTAAGGTTGCGCTGAGCAACATCACAAAGCCAACAAGGAGAACATGGTTGCTGGTGGCCATTGCATACATAGTAGAACTTATCAGCTTCCTCCTTTGGGTTCTCTGTAAGTTTTGAAGAAGAGAACAATGGAAGGTTTAATTTATAGGAAGAGTTTTGCAAGTATGTCTAAGGCTCCAGTGATGGTATGACCAATTGTTATTAACTGAACTATAGCTTAATTAGTATTTGAGAAGTCATTTGGAGATGAGCTGCCAATGATTTTCTTTGATGTGAGTGCCAACTAAATGGTGAGTGACTCACCATGCACCCCTGATCAAAATATTTTACAGGATGTCACAATTTTATGAAAATTGCATAATATGTTGGCAAAATTTTTGGAATTTTCTACTGAATTACGATTATCATGAGATATCGACATGTTGGTCAATGCCGCACATCCAATAGAGTTTTATTCTGTAAACTTTCGTTTTCAATAATTCTATTTTTTCCCTTCATTTTGACCCAGTAAAAAAAACTAGAATCCTCTATTTCTTACTAAGTTGTTTCATGAGAAGTTTAATCTATATCTTAACTAAGATATGTAAATGTGAATAGTTAGCATTAGAAAGAGCTGTAACTTTGTAGATGTGTTGTGTATGATACATAAAACCCATCCTCTACTCATGTCCTGGATTTCCGATTCTATTGTTAATCAAGTCATAAAAACAATCTTGTGCAATCATTATTTGTTACAAAATCTGACTTTAACAAAATATTTTGATGATTAACATAAAACTAAACAATACTACCACAACTTATTCCTGAACATCAGCTTTTGCAGAAGCAAGCCCCCAAAAGAACTCCTGACTGAGTTCTTGGTGGAATTGTTCAACAGAGAAGTCGAGGCCCTACACGGTTATATGAAAGTTTGAAAGCAAAAACAAAATACAAAACCTTTTGCCATTGGTTATCTGACTCAAACAAACCTTCATTCTTAATCCCAGGTTAAGGCCAACATAGCCGAAAACTTTGTCAGCTTGTATATAACTATATGAAAATTCAGATATTAGTCATTTATATATAGTAAAATAGGATAAACTACATTATATCGTCCTATGATCTAGTCCATGTAGTTTTAAACACCATCAATGTCACTTAGGACGATGAGGCTAAATTTTTTGGCAAAACCTTCCCCACCATACATGGACTTGTCATCAGGCCGGCATTATGGTTTGATCTAGCCTAGCCATTGATTGTGCGCCCTCATGGTATTGCACAAAAAGGTCATTCTGTTTCCTCCTACCTCCTCATGTTCTGTGTTTCTCAACTCAACATGTGTTTCCCACCATATTTAAATACATTCTCTTGATCATAATTGGAATAGCCACACAGAGTCACAGTATTACAAAACTAATCTCAATGTGGCATGTCATTGGTTTATGTCTGCCTTTTGATGGCAACAGCCATTTGCTTCCACTAACGATTGAAACCTATAACAAAAAAGCTAAAATCGCTTGGACCTCCAACAGAATATAATTGGGATAACAGACATGGAATGTGAGCTTTTTCGAATGTAGAACTTTAGCACTTCTTGTGGTGGTGGTGGTAGTGGGGTGGGGGGACCTCACACTTTACAGCATCTGAAATCCAGTGCCGAATATTCATCAGGACCAGGGCCTGATAACATGGATTGCATATTGAAAACGTAATGTGAATTCCTAACGCTATGAGTTTGCAATTAGTAATCCAATACTTATGACCAATATTGAGTGGAATCTCACTTAGAGACTAACAATATACACTATGATAGAGGTACTCAACAATACAAATTGTAATCTAATCTGCAACCAAATTCTAGCTTATAACCTATCAACAAACAGTTTCCTGGCAAGAGTAGTTCAATGACTACCAAAATGCAATTTACATATTAAGAGCTGTTTAAGTTGCAAATGAGGGATAAGTTACAATGTGGCAAGAACAGCTGCTAAGGTAGAATTTGAAAGTGAGTAAATTTGAAAACAAGAGAGAAAGAAGTAACACACACCATGCACATTGACAGAAACAAACATTTTTACACAAATAAATGTCACAGCACATAGTAACTTCAAGGAGATAAAAAGGACAATGTACAATAACATCATCAAGTCACGACCCTGTGTAATCGAGCAGTTAATCTAACTGTAATGACATCAAAGATACATAAATGTATACATTAGACCTAGTAACCACCAGATGACCAGACATGGAAATCCCAAGTAAAAGATATTTCTGGAGAGAACAAATACATTTATCAAAAGTCCTAAGAGGAGTCACTGGACATCAATACATGATAGCTCAGTCCACTTTAAATATGGTAACTTGAGTGATCCAAAAATTTCCGTATCCCTGGAACTTTTTTAGTTTGTTTGCATCTGAAAACAATGGTTTATCGCTATACCTTTACTTTGTTTTATAAGGACAAACTGAATCAGAGTTTCTAACCCTGTGCTTGATCATTACACAACTCGAGGATCTTATTCAACAGAAGAAAATGAATATATTGGATAAAAGGTTGGTTGAGGAAAAATTAGCTTACAAGAAAATTTTAGAAGCTAATACAATTATACACAGAATTGTGCAAAACAAATAACCTTAAGATCTCCAGTATGTGATGTGTTTATCAGAGAACATAAGTTGATAGTAGATAGTCTATGATTTCTGCACTTTCAAACATGCTTACTCCGGTGTTGGGGTGTTATAAATAAGGTACCTGCTCAATATTATAGTTTTAACTAGAAAGGTTCCTGCTCGATGTGGTAAACTCACACTTTCGTCTAATTTGTGGAACTTAAATGAATCAGCATCGTTGGATAACTGAAAGTGGCCTACCTTCTGATACAATATCTGTCTCTATGGACTGCCGTGGGCACAGCTGCAATGCCAAGCCACAACTTAGGATGATAAGGAGAAGAAGAGAGACCAGCAGTGAAACAATGCCATATACAGAGTAGAGGAAGAACTAGAAACATGTTAAAGTAATTGAATTCACCAAAAACTAAGTTCACAATCAAAAATTTGAAAAGATATTGTATGTAACTTGGTAAGAGGGAAAAAACATTTATCCAGAATAATTATGAAATTCAACAACTTGAAAGTATAATTGCATCCTATACTTGTAACATCAACCA
The DNA here is from genome assembly GCA_003290165.1 of Berberis thunbergii. Taxonomy (NCBI): domain Eukaryota; kingdom Viridiplantae; phylum Streptophyta; class Magnoliopsida; order Ranunculales; family Berberidaceae; genus Berberis; species Berberis thunbergii. The sequence goes on from QNQO01008579.1 coordinate 246,842, forward strand.
TATCAACTCAAAACTGAACACATTGTTAGTTTCCTCAATATTTCAGTAGAATTTCCTTGTCAAAATATTGTGCCCAACAGCATCTATGGCGGTTCCTTTGAAAATACACTATCTCATAGGAATAAATCTTTGGCTGAACCCTTTTAAGATGAAGAGAACGGGTGAAAAGCAAACTGAGTGATTGGCAGAGGCAAGGGACTTCTTCTCAAACCAGGTTTTGTTCAAGAAAAATGGAGTTTTTTCTTGAAATGGAAACTAGATTTTAGTACCAACTGATATAGGAGTTCGAGTTGTAGCAGAAAAAACTTATGGTCCAAACCTTGAAATCACTAGTTCCTTAGTTTGAACCAAATAACCCAGGTTCAAAATTCAAATCAGGGGCCTCAGCCAGGAAATTTACTACCATGTCAAACTGGTTCAAAACAACGACCTCCCGCAGCACAATCCTACCAGTTACAGAGTTGATTATTTCCTATTTAGGATTCCTTTTTACTTCTAAAGTGGCGAGGGGGAGGATTTACATATACGATTACTTTGGCTCCATTTCATTTTGTTCAAGGTGGCTTCCTGTATTCATCTTAGCTTTAGTACAGTGATTGCCACGAAATTATGTTGGTTTGCAGATGTCCTAATTGATTTCTGCTGCGTTTGGATACAGGTTTTAAGGTTTGATCCAATTTTTGTTTATTTAATTTAAATATTGGTTGGTTGGGTTCTCAAAATTAGGATGTTAATCCTCTTCTTGGTAGGAGGATTAGTATATACATGTTGGACGATAAAAATTATATCGATGTAAAAATTAGGCATAGAAAAATCATTTTCTCATCTAGATCCTACAGATGACAATGTTAACTTTAGGCTACGATTTAATTTGTTCATTTCTATGACTATAATTTATGAGTAGGTATTCATCTTCAGGTATTTGAGGAAAATGTGTTGCATTTTCCGATATTTATTTCAGAGATCCATGAAGTGGATATACCTTGTCATGGCAATTGGAGGTATGATTGGTTTTTCTAGCATTTTTGATGTCTACTCCATCTTAACACTATCCATTCAGTTTTGTTCTATTGTATACTTCATTATTTTTTATTGGAATTCCTAGCTCTCGCGAGACTTCATTCACATTCTGAATTTTGGAAAGCGAAGGAGCATGCCAATCAGGTGTTGTTATATTGAGTGCACCACTGGAACCTCAAAACAGGTTGAAAATTACAATCTCTTACATGTAAGCCTTACGTCATAGGGTTCCAATAAGAGCTATTTTGTTTACTGATAGATCGGACACAACGGATAAACAATTTATTCAAGATCAAAACAAATGAAAATGAAACTCTAGTTTACAATGAGATTACAATATGCACTAAATACCATCATGAGAATGAGAACTACAATGAGAACGCCAAAGGTGTGATGGCTCAGTGCTGGTGAGAAGTAGTTGCATATGGGGTGAAATGGGCAGATCAAGCAACTAAAAAGGTGAAATAATTGTGCTTGGCTCGTATATGTCATCACAGTCATCTCCTTCCCCTTTTTGTTCTCTTTTTCATGTTCATGTGTGGTTCGATATACTCGGCGAAACATTACCGGAGCTTTCTTGCTCAGATACTAGTTGATAGATTAGACACAACGGATACATTATGTAAACTGTTTATTCAAGATCAAAACAAATGAAAACAAAACCCTAGTTTGTTCATACCAAGAACCTTAGTTTTCTTGAGATTACAATCAAAACTACCTCCAAAATAAACCCTACTACTCTCCTAAGGCTAAATAACACCCCTTTATTATTAAGCACACCTACTACAATAATATACTCTAAAATAAAATAACATCATTTACACTTCTCAGTAATATACGTCACCACCCCACCACCACTTTTCTTCTCATATCTTTTGTCTCAGGAAACAACATCACTACACCGCTCGCCCCGTCGACCAGTCACACCTCTCATCTTCTTCTTCTTCTTCTTTTTGTTCTTTTTTTCCTTTTTCCTTTTTCCTTTTTTCTTTTTCTTTTTTCTTTTTATTTTTTATTTTTTATTTTTTATTTTTTCTTTTTCAAGTTCTTCTCATTCGCTCTTCCTTTCCATCACCGGCACCACTCCGTCCATGCCTCCTTCTCTATTTTTTTCCTGGTTCTGCTAGCGGGGTCTTCTCATTCGCACAAACCTGCTCGAGAGCAAAAAAGACCAAACGAATGAGAAAATAAGAAAAAGAATAAAGGAAGAGAAGAGGGAGACGGGGCGGGGTAGTGTTGTCGGCAGCAGAGGAGAAGAGATAAGAGAAAAAGAAAGAGAAGATAAAAGAATAAGAATAAGAACAACAAAGGAGAAGAGGAAAGGTGGTGGTGGGTGGTGCGGTAGTGGTAGTGGTAGTTGTTGTTCCTGCGAGATAAGAGAGGAAGCGAAGAGAAACAGTGGTAAGAGAGGGTTTATATTGGTAGTGTCCTTCAAACTTCAACACATCAAAAAGGGGTGGTGGTGTCAAAAGGTCAGTGCCAACTTAAAAATCAAGTTTTAAGTTACTTAAAGCATCGACAGTAAACCAAAGGTTTTGAAAAGAACAAAATTCTAGATTGACATTTTAATAAATGAGGGACGAGGAGGGATGTATCGTGGGTATGTGTCCTAAATTGTTGATGGTGGTGGCTAAATTAGTTATGGTAGTGGACGTGCCAATTTTTGTCCTGGTATTTAATGAAGGCGACGACTATTTGGCACCACAGATTCTTCTCACCCACACCACTCATCTAATTTTTTTCTTTCCCACACCATTCACTTTCTGTCCTACCCCATAGTTATATTCCATATCACTCGTTTAAACCATAATTTCTTTCTGTTTTCTCACCCTACCTTCTCACCACCACCTTTCTTCTTCCAACATCTTCTTATTCTCTGCATCTTTTTCTCTTATTCTTTTCCCTACCCATCCTGGGGTACCCCCAAAGCACCCTTCGCATATCCTAATTTCGTCAAATCGAAATTGAAGACGAAGTCGAAGAATAAGAAGAGCTAGAACCTTTACAGGATCTCGACCTCGATTCTTCCATCACCCTCTCCCTCTTCTTTTTCTTCTTCTCCTTCACCTCACACTTTCTGTATTTTTTCTCGTCATGCTTGTGCGAACTCCTCGACTGCGAGTTTTCCACTAGCAGGTGCCTTTGTGCAAGTCAAAATTTTTTGTTCTCGCAGCGGCCTCGGTGAGTGGGGAAACCCATCCTCAAATAAGAAAGTACAAGGGGAAGGAGAAGGATAGGGATAGGGGCGACGACCTGTGCAAGAATAAGAGAGAGTGGGAGAAGAAGAGAGGAAAACTGGGAGAGAATGGGAAAATAAGAGATTGTGGGAAAACTGGGATAGGGAATGAGAAGAAGAAGATGGAGAGGGGATGGAAGAGAAGAAGATGGAGAGAGGAAGGAGTTGAAGAAGCTGGAGAAGGGGCTATTGTGGCTATGGCTCCGTCTTCTCTATCTCTCGTCATCGCCGGTCATCTCTCGCAATCGATCGCCTCTTTCCTTGCTACCCCCTTCCATTTGTTATTGTAGTTGTTGTTCTTGAAAATAGAGGGTGAAAGAAGAAGAAGATAAATAGTGGTTTAAATTAAATTGGTGGTGTGGATTAGCACGTAAAAAAAATTGATGGTGGTGTGGGTGAAAGGAATCTGTGGTGCTAAATAATCGTTGACTTTAATGAAATCAAGAAGGTTAAGAGGCCAAAACAAAATTTTGAAGTCACCGAAATTAGATGATTAATGAAGTCAATGCGATCTTTAGACCTAGGGTGATTCTAGATGTCGAGGAAATTGGCGAGGGAGGGTGCCTCGCATGTGCTCAACCTTTGTTTAAAAAAAACGAGAAATTTGTTTGAATTTCGTTGCTGAAATTTAAGAGGGAGGGAGGGACAAAAAAACAGAGAAAACCAAGCAGAGAGAACACAGACAAGGGAAGACCTCTCCCCAAACCCATCTCCACATAGAAGAAATCAGAAGAGAAGAGAAGATGAAGCTCTCCCTCTCCCCAAACTCACAGAGAAGACCGAAAAAGGAGAAGAGAAGCCATGGCTTCCATTTCTGACTCCAACGTATTGGTCTTTCTAACTAATTCGACAACCCCATCAACGCCTGGTTCATTAGGAAGGTTTGTTTGATCATTTTCAAGTGATTCGAAATCGATTGGGTTGTAAATGGGTTGATTGGTGAAGAACTGAGAGAGCAAAGGTGGTGTTTGAAGAAATGCCTGTGAGAGAGTGAGGAGAAGTAAATGGGTTTTGAAGAAATGAGAGATGGTGGTGTAGGAAAAAAGTGTGCGAAGGAGGGGTGATGAGTGAAGAAGAAGATGAGTTGTTGTTAGAGTAGCTGAAGTAGCTGCTTACCGTCTACTTCCTATTTTGACCTTGCCCGGTCATCCATCCAGGCAGCAATTCAAAATGTAGCTGAAGTAGCTGCTTATCGTCTCATTTTCCTAGACTCGAATTTCGTGTTCTATGATGGCCTATACATTGGTGATGTTGCAAATGCACGGATATGCCCTACTCTATGCACTCTGAAACAAAATCTTACACTGCTAGGTGCAATCCTAACTGATCGAGCCCAACCTATAGCGGTAAAAGAAGTGATGAAGGTCACATTTGAGGCCTACCTGATGGTGCTACTTGCAGGGGGTAGTAGACGGATGTTTTCGAGGTCCGACCATGAGATGGTTGAAGAAGACTTTGATAGCCTAAAGCGTGTTTTCGCTACATGTGGGGAAGGATTGATACCTGAAGAATTGGTGCAAAAGGAGGCAGAGACAGTGGAAGGGGTGGTGAACCTAATGGGTCAGTGTACATAACAATTGATGGAAGATTTCAGCATTGTGACTTGTGAAGTAAGTGGGCTTGGGATTGTTGGTTCTGGCCAAAAGTTGCTAATGCCACCAACCACTGGAAGGTGGAACAGAGTTGATCCTAACACAATCTTAAGGGTGTTGTGCCACAGGGATGATAAGGTGGCAAATCGGTTCCTAAAGAGAACCTTTCAATTGGCAAAGATGAAATGAAGAAGATCATAAGAACCGAATCATCAAGATTCCACTTAACTGTATATTTTCACATTATATTTCGAGGAAGAACAACAAGAGAAAAGTGAGGGAAAGTGTACATCAAAATGAGTTGTTTCTTCTTAGGGTGCTACGTATGAAAAGTGCATTTGGGGTTGATAAAACTTTTTTTGTATAAATTGCGTGTTTTGTTCCTCCCTAAAATGTATGGACTAGTTTATGTTGTTGCCTTGTCAAAGTTCATCAGAAGCTGCACAGTTCTCACAAGGCATAAATGTGACAGCAAACAATGTAGGTGTTTGATATAGATAGACATTCAAGAAATTCACTTATGATAAATCTTTTAGATGCAATTCAGTATAGCTGGTTTAGACAAAGTGTATGCTTTCATTCAGTTTTCTGTTTTTTTACAAATGTTGTGTATTACATCATCAATTAATGCATGCAAAATATTTGATTCACAATCCAACGCTAGCTAGTACACCATCAACAAAGTCTCCGGCATTAGTGTTTTGTTATATGTCAAAACAGAACAAATGGCCCCGATGTTGCTTTGGATACATCTGTGGAAGACTGAGTTCTTGAGGCCTTTCCTGTTGTGAGGTCTAAGGCTCAACTTATGACAACATCTTTTCTTGTTTTGAGACTTTAAACTTAAACATTTCTTGGTTTTCTGTAAGAATATGCATTGAATCGGAGACATCCGCTCTGTAAATGTAGAGCCTACTGACTATCGCAAAGAAGATGAGTTTCAAGACATTGAGAACTGCGAAGAATGCAAAATAGTAATCTAGATGAGAAGCATTAAGGTTATTGAGTATCCATCCTTCATGTTGGCCTCTCTTGGCGAGATCTGAAACTGTCAAAAGCAAGAAACTACTAAGAAAGCTTCCAATCCCAAGACTGGTCATGGAATAAGAAGTCCCAAGACTCTTCATGCTTTCAGGTGCTTGATCGTAAAAGAATTAAATCTTTGCCACCTCAAGAAACGCATCAGCCGTCCCCATAAGCACAAACTGAGGCAGTAAAAATGAAAATGCTAAGTGGTACTCGACCTCCACTTTCGACAACACCATGATCTTTAGCAACACGTAGCCTCCTCATCTCAGTTACAGATGCAATCACCATGATTACAATGTGGAGAAGAGGGTCAATTCCCATTTTTTGAAGTAGTGTGATCCCTCTTGGGTTCTTAGTGATCTTCCTCGCTATTTTCATGAAGTACCGATCGTATAACACAACTGAGATGAGCATTGATCGTATAACACAACTTCTCTGCTCTCTCAGTTCTTCACCAATCAACCCATTTACAACCCAATCGATTTCGAATCACTTGAAAATGATCAAACAAACCTTCATAATGAACCAGACGTTGATGGGGTTGTCGAATTAGTTAGAAAGACCAATAGGTTGGCGTCAGAAATGGAAGCCATGGCTTCTCTTCTCCTTCTTCGGTCTTCTCTGTGAGTTTGGGGAGAAGGAAAGCTTCATTTTCTCTTCTTGTGATTTCTTCTCTGTGGAGATGGGTTTGGGGAGAGGTCTTCCCTTGTCTATGTTCTCTCTGCCTGGTTTTCTCTATTTTTTTTGTCCCTCCCTCCCTCTTAAATTTCAGCAAGGAAATTTAAACAAATTTTCCCTTTTTTTTTTTTTTTGAAACAAAGGTCGGGCACGTGCGAGACACCCTCCCTCGCCAGTTTCCACGACATATCTAGAATCACCCTTAGACCTAAACCTAAAGATCAATTCTAGGGAGCCCGCCTAGCTGCCCGGACCCTCCTGGGCACGTGCCTGGGAGGGTGATTGGGACGTGCCGCGTTGTTTTTGTGTTTTACAATTCCATCAGTTGAAGCAGCAACAGCAGAGGTGCACCTCTGTTTGGGGAAAACAAGGGATGGTAGTACCGGTCCCATCACCAACTTCCCAAGTACACACTCAACCTCGCTATGCTTCTTACGGAACCACCAGATGCAGCGGTGGTGCTCGGCCTCTTGGTCTGCTTGTCTCAGCTTGGCCTCCTCTTCAACCTCACCAACACCAAAACCAAAACCAAAACCAAAACGGGTCAGGCATGAGAGCTGTTTTCTTGGTGGATCCGGCACAAGACGAGAGTCCAGTGGAACTGGTGTCTTCTTGCCTCACCGAACCGGTGCCCCATCCGAGACTCGCAAAAAGCAAGGTAAATATACCCTTTAGTTTGGAAGAGATTTCATTCCTCTGTAGTAATCAATTTGTTGTTTTTACGTGTTTCAGTGTTTAGTGTCCATTTTGATTGAAATTCTCTATTGTGTCTTATACTCTTTTGTTTTGTTTTGGTTACTCAGCTTGTTCGACAGTTCTTTTATCTGCAAGAGTGGTGCAAGCTTTGAATCTCAACTTTGAAGCCATGTGTTTTGGTGGTGATGCACAACCAAGATTTGGTAATGGAGGACCCGTTCAAGGGAATCTTCTATTATCTCCACAGAAGCGCAATTTTAGACATAATCAAGCATCAATCAACACTGAGGTTGTTCAATTGCCTCAAGAATGGACTTACTTATGCTCTCTCTAGTCTCAGTGTATTGTGTACTAACTGATAATGTTGCTTCTTTTACATAAAAAGATTCAACAAAAAAAAAAAAAATAGTGAAATTCTTTGTAGGGATTATAGGAGATTTGGTAAAGAAGAATGGAAGAAAAGAAATGGGTTGTTTTTTTGGTAGTGGTAGATGGAAATAAGTCTATGTTTTGTAGAAACAAAAAAACATGAGATGCGATGTGAAGGAATCAAGGTTGGGTTCACGTGCCAAAAACCCTCCTTTTAGCACATTTTTGGGAAAGTCCGGACAGCAGAGCGGCTCCCTAGAATTATTCAAACATAAATAAACTTAGGGCTCAAGACCCATTCGTTGAACTGATACGAATGATAGGACCCAAGTCTAAATTCCCCTTTTCAGAGGGGCTATTTTGGATGCAGGCTTGTTAAAGGCCCATATCGATTGCCACGGAGGGTCCATGACTCCAATCTGAGTTAGCTTGCATCGTCCACTCTTCAGTGCACTCTCTGCTTCTTACCTTCAACAACGAAAGCCAAGGTACGCATCACTTCTCTTCTCCTCACTTTCACTCCCCATTTCAGATGTTATTGCATAGAAATGCTTTCAAGCTCTTGATTCAGTCCACTTTTATCATCTTAAGTTTTCTATTGTGATTTCATCTGTGTTTAAATGCGGTGTCGCACCTTAATCGTTTGACGAAATGTCTATGAGAATCGTAATGCTTCATTATGTGTATTAAATGTTTGATACAATATTTAGGCTGATTACCAACTCACTCCATCGGAACAGGAACACATTGTTGCAACATGAAAGCCTACGGTGTTCACAGGTTTTCGGGTTCTCAGAGGGCAATTGCATTGAATTCTGAGCTTAGTTCGCTACGCAGAATATCCAATTCTGCGGTTTACGCTGAAAATAAACAGAATTTTAATTTTCGGGCAAGGTGCTCACGTACGTATTGTTTAATGTTACAAATGGATGTGTTAATAGTTTGTACCTTCAATATATTGGTGATAGCAGAGTTGGAACTTGCAGGTTCAGCATTGTCCGTCAGATGCGCTGTCCGTTTCCGACCTTGCATTGACATTCACAAGGTGAGTGAGTGTGGCTGAGTTCTGATCACAACTTGCAATCATTTATGATTAAGTAATGTAATGGAGAGTGAGTGGAAAAAACTAAGAAAGACGTGAGTTGAGGTTATACAACAACAAAGAATTTAAGACTCCTTGATCATTCTGAAGAAAGGCTTTTAGTTTTAGATATGAAATGGGCCAATGGGAGGGCTATAGTTGGTTGTATGTTAGGCTATGCTTGTGTTAATTCATTTAGAACTAGCTTTGATACGTGTTTGACACCATAGCCTTATTGTTCTTGGATGGACTTTAAAATGTTTCAGGGGAAAGTGAAACAAATTGTTGGGTCCACTATCCAGGATTTAAAGGATGGTGGTTCTGATCCTGTAACCAATTTTGAATCAGATAAGCCAGCTTCACAGTTTGCTAATTTGTACAAAATGGACGGACTTACAGGTGGTCATGTGATTATGCTCGGTGCTGATGCCTTGAGCAGAAATGCAGCATTGGAAGCTTTGCATGCCTACCCTGGTGATTTGACTGTTCTTATACTATGTTGACTTTTTTTTTTGGGAAAGATTCAAATTTTTAGTTGGTATACATAATGATCTCAGAACATCTCTAAAATGTTTGAGTTGGTTAGTACTTGCAGGTTTTTAGAGAGGGTTAACTTTATTATGCCAAGATTAAGTAAACTCGGTCCATCTGACTGTACAGTAACTTATTCATGTTTGCTTGAATCTATCGCTTGCCTAGTTCAAACTAATGCAATGACAAGAAAATTTTAATACCTGTTCTGTGGCGATGTTTCAGTCTGTAGTTCCATACTAACTTTTGGTTAATATCACTTACTCCCATACTTCATCGCCCTTTTCTCTTTAATTTTTCTTGTGATTTTGGCATATCTGATCTCCTTTGTTAATATGCTTAAACTTACAGAATTTTCTTATACTGAACTTACTGTGAGGAATGGTATCTTCTAGGTGGTCTTCAAGTTGGAGGTGGGATAAATTTGGATAATGCTTCGAGTTATCTTGATGAAGGGGCCAGCCATGTCATCGTTACTTCAGTATGTAACTCATGTGCTTTTTAAGCATCCTCTTCAAGTTATTTTCTTATTCATTTCAAACAACTTCCAATCTTCGTGTAAATTGGGGTTTTTTCAAGTATGTTTTCAACAATGGACATATGGATCTTCAAAGGCTCAAAAGTCTTGTTAATAAGATCGGAAAACAGAGGCTGGTACTGGATTTAAGCTGCAGAAAGAAGGTATGCAACATGAATTGCAACAGTTTGGTTTACCTCATTGGAATGTGATTTTGATTTAAAATCTTTTCTTTGTTGTGTTTATTTTTTTTAAATTTTTACTAATTTTTGTATGTAGGATGGGAAGTATGCAATTGTCACTGATAGATGGCAAAAATTCAGCAATGTTATCTCAGCAAGGAAACTTTGGATTTTCTTGCAATACACGCTGATGAGTTTCTAGTGCACGGAGTTGACGTTGAGGGAAAGAGGTCAGCTTTTTTATCCTATTTTCCTGCTTAAGTGCTTAGTAAATGGAAATTCCTTGTCTCACTAATTCCTCGTCTAAGTCTTCATACCTAAAAACAACTATACATGAATTTCTACTAGGGTTTTTTTTTCCTAATTTCACCGGTGTACAATATTATTCGTCATCATGTAGGGAACTTGATTCTGACTGTATCATTGCCTGCAGGTTAGGAATTGACGAAAGAGCTTGTGGCGTTACTTGGAAAGCACTCACCGGTGTGTACTATCTGAATTCAACATACATTCTTTTATTGTCATTTTCCACTTATAAGGTGCTCCTTGTGTTTCCTTAAATGGCAGTGTTATTTCAGAAAAAAATAATAAAACAAAATTAAGCATTCAAATATGTGGAATAGTTTGGTTTACTGTTTACTGGGCTGTATCCAACTTTAGAAGCACATCACGGCAGTGTTATGGGAATTGTTAAAATTTGTTCAGGCTGTTTTGATTCTGAGATGTCTAGAAATTTACTATCAATTATAGGACACATGCATTTATGTAACTAGAACTACGACCCATGCACCAACGGCAGCTAGGTATATCTATCAGTTCTCCATGTCATCAGTGTCTATATGACAGAAATGTCAGTATATAGGTTATTCATAGTTATTGCATTGTTGATAGACTCAAGTATTTTATACATATAACATACTCCAGTGCAATGTGCCCCAATGGCTATATATAACACTGGTCTGCAAACCTTTGCTTAGATTCCTGTAACTTATGCTGGAGGTGTGACCACGATGGAAGATTTGGAGAGGATAAGAGTAGCAGGCAGCGGACGGGTAGATGTTACTGTTGGAAGTGCTTTGGATGTTTTTGGTGGTGATTTGGCATACAAAGATGTGCTTGCTTGGCACAAGGAACAAGAGTCCTTCGTGGTTTAATGAGCATTGGGCATTGTTGTATTGTTCTATTTATAGAGCTTGCGAGTAAGAATACACTTTTTCCCCCCTTTTTTACATGGATTTTAACTATTAATCTCTCTAACATTAGATGTCAAAAGAATGTTCTTTTTGAATAATGCCATACTCCTTTTATGTTATCTTATTTCTTGCATTCTTTGCAAAGTACTTGTGATAGTATTAAAACTATAAGTACGCAAGAATCGAAATACGAAGTAAGTTGAAATAAATGTATGATAATTGAAGAACAAAATAAATATTCTTTTATTTCAATCAAATGCCTAATAATGAACAAGCTATACCTTATTTATAATTATCTTAAATTCTTTAGCAAACAAACCTAACCCTAATTGGAAACTCTTGTCGTAATTATTGTGGGATATTACGAAATAGGCCCAATTACAATATTACTGATAACAATATTACTAAAGTACCCCGCTTACATCAACCTCCTCAGGTTGAAGAAACTCGTCTTCGAGCTTGAAGTCGAAAAAGTCAAATAAACACAAACAACCACTTAGAGAACCCAAGGCATAGTGCACGAGCAAAAGTCAACCTCGAAGTTTGTTTTTGCAGTGGCTTGTACTCCAAATAATCAAATTAAAAACTTGGCACCAAAAAGAAAATACAGTAGAAATCCTAAGCTCGAACTAGATCCCTGTGTGATTTGAATATTGTGCGCAAATTTGTCAAATTTTGCCATAAAATTGACCCAAATTGGATCACAAACAGATATCACATTGTCCATCTTGTGATGGTGAATAACGATAGCATCACAACCAAAAATATCAGATCCTTGTGGTGGTACAAAGTCGTCATTGAGATGGTTAATAACTTAATAACTTTATCATATAAAGGAGAAGAATTATACTCATGTGGTGGGACTAAATGTGTTTGGGGATGTAAATAACTTGATGGGACCAGGGACTAAAGTGAAAATAAAAGGACAAGGACTTTTGGAAAAAAAAAAAAAAAAATTCTTCCTCAATTCGACTGAAACAGAGAAGGTGGGTTTGAGGATTGCGCCATTGCGGTTGCGATGGATTGATTCGGGGAGGAGGGGGTTTCGATGGAGGACGAGGGGTGTGGGTCTGCGATTGACCAAGGCATGTGTGGGAGGCAGTCGACCTGGGTGGAAGCGATCGATTGAGGTATGGGGGGTACGATCGGTCGTGACGATGGTTGGGAAGGGGGTGTTGAGGTGACCGATCAGGGAGGCTTTGTTGATAAACGGAGGAGGAAGGATGAGCAACAGGAAGTCGATCGACTGTGGATTGGAGTTTGGGGGGGGGGGGGGGGGGGCGGGACCGCACGAGACAGTGTCGGAAGGAGGCCCGATTGACCTGATTTGGCAGCTAGAAGGGTCGATCGACTTGGACAGAGAATTTGTTGACACCGAGGAGGGTCCGTTGGCATGTGGCGTTGCTGTCGACGATGTTGGTCGAGGACACTTGTGATGCTGCCGATGGTGGTGGTGTTGTTTGGGGTTCATTGGCTTCGTTGTCGCCTGCCATAAACTTTGACATCATCCATTCCATCATCTTCATCCTTTCTTCCATTGCCTTCACTGTCTCTAAGGTTGTCGCCACTTTTGTCTCAATATGTTCTTCCATCCTTTGTTCCAGTCTTCCACTTTGTCTCAATATGTCCTGCTGAGTTGGTTCTTCCAATCTTCATCTCTCAGGGTTCTCACAGAGTTGATTTTATTTTCGTCATGCAAAGATGTGTTTCGGCTCTTATACCAATTTATAGAATTAAAACTATAACCAAGCAAGAATTGAGATAAATCTATGATAATTCAAAAACAAGTAAACAAAATAAATATTTTTTATTCAATCAACTGCCTAACAATGAATAACCTGCGCCTTACTTAGAATTGTTCTAACTTTTGTGGCAAGCAAACAAATCTAACCTTAATTAGAAACTCTTGCCCTAATTATTATGAGTTGTTACTAAATAGGCTTAATTACAATATTACTAAATTAACCGCTTTCATCAACTTGTGACCCCTTGGTTGAATGACCACTGAGTGTATTAAACCAACCACTTTTGGGACTTTATTAGATCCAATTGCCCTTCTTAGAACAGACGCTACACTTAAGATATAGGTGAGCAAGTTCATGATCCAGTCAGTTGTTCGACCACATTTAACTAATTATGCATTAATACGATAATTTAACAAGAAATGTGCACTTGGAAATTTGTGTCCTCTGATTACATTGAACTTAAATTTCAGCTGACTAGGTTATTGAGGGGGTCTTAACACAAACTTTGTCATCCTGGATCAAATCATATCTTATTGGACAAGTACGATTATAGCTTGTACAGCATATTGAAATTTAAAAGAAAGTGAATGATTGCATAGAGTCTAGTTGCTTGTAGGTCAGTATTACCAACCATAACTTGAACTAAGGTATGCTCATCTTTTCATAAGAAAGTTGAGCACCACCAGTCGACCACTACTTGATAGTGGGTGGGGTTCTCATTCTTTCCTTTTTCTATTTGGGTAAGGGAGTACATCATCCCACTGATATTTCTCCTGGGAGTTTCAGACTTTAAGAAATCCTCTGTAATGCTCTTGATGAAACTGTTTTGCCCTTGAACGCAGACAGTGGTTAGTCCTGGGTTAGATTAGTTTGGTCCAAAAAAAAAAACCATTTGATCACTAACACAGAGACATGCGACTTAAACTATTTAACTGAACTAAGATGTTCCATGAAGTGATACAAAAGATCTCCTAGTGAAAAGGGGTTGACCGTATTTATGATAGTGTCTTCTATTTATAATAGCTTTACATACTTTGGAACAAGTAGGATGGTCTTTTGAGCAATTCCCACCCGGGAATTCTAATTGGCGAGGAAACGAGGAAACGGGCGAGGGAGGGGGTGCAACCCTCCATCCCCCTCGAGATGTGGTCCTTCACACATCTCGAGGAAGATGGAGGGTTGCGCCGCCCTCCCTCGCCCGTTTCCTCTCCAATTAGACAAGCTCATTCCCATCACTTCCAATGGTTGGCTTAGGCTCCATAGGGGAAACCTAATTATATCATGGAGTATATCATAAATCATATATTATCATTATCCAAATACTAGAATCATCTTTAAGGTGTATAAAACTCTTAACACGAGTGCTTAAAAGAAGTTATTCACTTGATTTTTATTCACTTGTTTTAATCACCTTTTAATGACGCGGTTTTCATACGTCTAACCTCAATAATAAATTATGAAGTTGTGGCCTATGCTATAATTCAAGGAAATAACCACTTAATATATAAGCTGGGCGAAACAGTGTTGTATTTTTCTTTTTCTTTTTTTGGGGAGGGGGGCATGGATCTTGAATTTTATAGTTCTTAAGGAATGTAGAAGTTTTCATACTCTTGAGATTTGTAATATCAAAGTAGAGCTATTAAAACATGAAACTAAGATTAATCCCGCTTAGTGTTGGAGTTTTATTTTAAGTATTTGACAGTTGAGATAAGATCATATAAAATTATAATGACTTAAAAAGCGATATGGGAAGTGAAAAAGTTTGATTCTCTTTGAATGCTTCATTTGCTTTTCCCTTAGATGGAAGATAATGAAACACCAATAAAACTATATACATATGAGTATGAGTTTAGTGAAAGCCCTCAAGCAGATATAGTATCAACGAGAGCAAGATAAAGAGGAAAAAGAAAAGGAAAAGAAGAGAGTACAAGGAGAGGATTGGAATCATTCAGGTATGCTTTTTAATGCAGGCATCCATCCTCTACAACTTCCATCTCTGTTAGCATCATTTTTAGTTTGTTCACTTTGAAGTTGAGATAACATCTCATCAACTGAAACTCCTTCCTTACTCAGCATCTCTCTCAACTCCTGCTTGGTAATGACTAACTTGACTCTGACAACATTAGTTCCTTCCTTGGCTGTGTTGGTTGAAGCCCTGTTATTGACCTTATTTGATGGTAATGGAGGTGGGAGAAGATAGTAGACACGGTTACCTACCATTTGGGTTTCAGGACAAAGACACCGATGTACTGGAAGTGCATCGGAGATTGCGTGGCCAGCGAACTCAGATAATACTTGGTGCACTTTTATTGGTGTTTGATATTCCAGGATCTTTCCATCAATCTTCATGATCCTTACAACCTTGTGCTGGTGAACCACGCAATTACCCATGGATTCTAAAGGCTTCTTTCAGACACTGAAAGTTGCAATCTTTTGTGCTTATGAAACAGACTAAAGGGCGCTATTGTTTAGTTTGTTGTTGAGTGAAGGGTGCAATGGGAAGGCTTGTGTTGTATTTATAATACAGAGATATACAACTACCTTTGATGCACATCCTAATTACAAGCAAGGACAGACCACCCCTTCCCCACCCATGACCCCACATACGTTGATATTTTTGTTTTGCTTATTTAGTATTGCATGCTTACAAGCCTAGCATGTGATGAACCATAAGGTCCTTTCTGTTCGAGTGGTAAATGTCATTGTCTCGTATTGGTATGTACTGAGTGGGTTGTCAACCGCCCACCCCAATTGTTCTAGTGGTAGAAATTTTGGGATCCAGTGGAACAAAGTAAATCGTACTAAGTAGTTGACTATCAGGGCACAGTTTTAGTTTCATTGTTGACTGCAATTTGCAGTGTTGAATTTTACGATACGATCAAATCAGCTTGTTCTTATAAGGAACAATCTAGAGTTAGCGGGTTTCCTTACATAATGGTTCTGTATCACAAGATGTTGAATTACTTATATACCATAGGAGAAGCATTGATTATGTGATGAAGAGTGCAATAAAATGAAAAAGATGGATGATGGCTTTATTGTAATCGGAAAATTGTTGTTGTAGTTATGTTGAAGAGACGTGTAGAATGGTAAGAAGGTACAAAAAAAAAAAAAAACCACTTGCAGATAATGAGGCATGATTCATGGACAATTAAGGAGAAACTTAGTGGAGGGAGGTGATGTTGTTGTCAGTCAGCCAGCATGCTTCATAGGGTTAGAGTTTCACTTTAGTATAGTGGTGGTAGAAAACTATCTTTTTCTTTCTTTAACCCTACACTGTTACTACTGTTTTCAGTTCATAGGGGGAGGAAATTTTTGGTAAGGAAATTTGTTTTTCATATCATCTGTCTGTTTCTGTAGGGAATAATATCGATCCCGATTTGTTTGATTCTAATAGGAATAAAAGAAATGGATCAACTTCATACATGATAAAAATTTATTGTCCATCAAGAAATGGAGATGGATCCTATTCAATCATTCTCGTGATAAGTATAGTTGAGATTTCCGCGTTTGTATATTATCAAAAAGGTTAAAGATGATCAACCAACACCAACTAAGTGGGGTTGGCTTCCTAGGTCCATTGGGTTTCGGCCGTTCTTTTTGGGTATTTAACAACTAATGTAGCTAAATTTAGCTTAGATTTGAAGTCTTCTCTCAGATCTGTAACTGAGCTTACAGATATATTTTGACAATGTAGTTTTTGGTTATATTAATGACTTGGCCTGCTTGTTATGTGATCAATAGAATTAACTAATAAAACCATCACTATTATAATTTATTTCAACGGTAGGGACGAATAGATGGTGTCTGTCTTGAATGTCCATTTGAAGCCTTGAAGGTTAACTAGGATAAGTTTTTTGCTTTATAGAAACATTGACATGATGAAACTCAATTTGCACAGTATGCGTATTTGATAACGAAAGAAACAATCTTTAATGAATTAGAAGTCATAATGCGAAGTAAAATCACGTTAGCCTCGATAACATATTAAACTCTTCCAACGTTGCTTACACACATAGCTTAAATTGATTATTGTAATTCAAAAGACGTTTTTTTCAGCTCCCATTACAAATCTTTCCTATTTCTCAGATCTGAAAATTTTCTTCGTTATTAAAAATCTAAAATATTAAGATTTCATGTTCAAAGTGGTAGTTGTTTTCCTCCCTGAATTTCACACCATTTTGTACATAATATTTGTCATAAAAATAACTTGGCGCTCTAATTTACATGAAGCAAGTTTGCAAGACTGGTAGACTCGCCTGAACTACAAATTTTTTGTGATATCCATATTAAGAAAAGCGATCGAAAAACCTCAGTGTGGCCTGGTCTAGATGCCCTAGAAAGCTAGAACATAGCTCCACCAAACCCTTCGGCATGATTATCGTAATGAAACACATTACTTAAATTAGTCGTAAAGTTCCATAAAATCCTGCAGACTTGTGTTTGTTCTGTGTGGACTATTTGCAACAAAAGCGTACACGGTGGATACCTTTTTTTTTTTTATCATGAATCCACTATAGAATTGAAAGCGCTCAACTTCCCTTTCAACACAAATGACCCGTTTTTCTCATTCTCTCATTCTGTTTTATTCCACTTCTCTTGTCAACTGAATTCATTTCCTTTGTTCTTAAGCTTTAAATATGTTAGATTTTTGGACTTCTCAGGTTGGATGAAGACATGGATATGACTGACCCATCCAACTTACGGGATCGTGACACTTGTTCGTTCGATAGTGGGTCGGCACCACCGTCTAGAGGAACTGTTTTGGTTGGCTAGCTTATTTTGACTTGTGAAATGGCATTTTTGATTGGGTTGTAAGAGTGTTTTTCCCCATTGTGAATGTGAACGGAACATTCACCATGGTTGTAACTTTCAAACATTATGAATTATTGATTGTTTGTGAGCATGCTTTGGACGCGCATGTACAAAAAGTGCAGACAAAGATCATATGGATCAAAGACTAGTGATTACTATGAGTTTTTCTTTAGCACTAGGATGTTAACGCGCATTACATGTCGATGGATATTCAATATTTTTTATTTTATAACAATAATTTAATAATAAAAATTATTATTATTGAAGTTTTAAACAAATAATTATATATAAATTTAAGGTGTGTATAGTTTATTGGAAAAAAAAAAAGGGTTTCAAATAAATTATGTTAAACATGTAAGTATAATTAATCACTCTTTTAAATATATAGGTATAATTTAAGGAGCGGATTTTTTATTGTAAAAATATGAAATATGAAATATGAAAGACAAAATGAAAAATTCAAAAGTTAGATGTAAATGTTTTTTTATAATGAATGTTTGCCGGGGTTGATTTTGATTGTAAATACTGTAAGTTTGGGAGGGTAAAGTGGTAAAAAATGGTAATAATATTTTCATTTAAATGACGTAAACACCCCTTTTCACTTTTGACCTACCTTTCATTTTTCTTATAAATACCATAGAGCTCGGATGACATTTTTGGTGAATTGATCAAGTTACCTGTGGCGTTTTACCTAGAAAGGATTTGCAATCATGGTGATGTGGTGTGATAAGAGGACGGTGGAATTCTTGAAGTATACATAAACATCTCAAGCATCCAATCATCCTCGCCAAACTTTTTGTTAAACAAAGAAACTCTATATAAGCTTGTAAAAATATGAAACCTAATATTTCTTATTCTATTCTAAGTTTTCTAACATATTTTTTATACTCACTCTCCTATTCTGTAATATATGTAGAATTTTTTTCCTTTAACACTTGTAGCAGAGGTGATCCATACATGAAAGAGGCCATCCTTGCCAAAGTTTATGCAATATTTGTTTTCAACTACAGAGAGGAAAGAAATACTTAAAGTACCCAAAATAATAAATAAGATATCCTAAAAATGGCCACCCAGTTGATGATTGTGGTGTAGTAGTATTAATATAAGGAGTGATTCTACACAGCGAGGAAATGGGCGAGGGAAGCGACGTGGCGGGGTGGGGACCGTCCACTCCGCTTGGGATGCGTGCCATTATTTTTGGTGCGTGCATCCCGAGTGGAGTGGTCGGTCCCCACTCTGCCACGTCGCTTCCCTCACCCATTTCCTCGCCCGTTTCCTCGACATTTAGAATTCCTGTAATATAAGCATGATGGGTAAGTTTTATTCCTTGTCGGGAATATGCACATTCCATCCATTGTCAGGGGATACTATAATCTCTCAGCTCTACTGTCTACACCAACTGCGAGTAGTTCTAACACTAGGATAAAACCGAACCGAATCCAAGGACCTTTTTGTCTTTTGCACTCTCGTCATTGGCATGGCCTTTCGTTCTCATTTTGCTCGCTGTTTTATCTTTTAAGAGAGCTTTTACGGAGATTGGTCTCAAAGCATTGAGTTGTGTCTTAAAGGGTGGTATATATGTGATCGGACCACTCTATCCTTATCTTTATGGGTATGAAAAAGTTGAAAATGAGTAGAGTTGATCCGATCATGTACGGACTACTCTCCTAAACACAAATAAGTGCTCTAATACCAGACTCTCTACAATTTTTCATATTTTTAATTAAATATTGAATTCTAAATGTCATCATGAAAAGTCAAAGCGCGCCATTTTCACTATTGAAAAAGAAAATCAAGAAAACCAAGTGGAGGATTGTGTTGTAGTAGTTGGTCCTTGCATTTAATTTTGGGTTTGTCTAACCAGCGAAGGAAGGGGCGAGGAAACCAGTGCGGAAGAGGTGAAAGTGCCTCGAGATACACGCTTTCATGCATCTCGAAGGGATGAACAGCTTCACCCTCCTCCCTCGCTGGTTCCCTCGCCATTTAGAATTTCCCTTTAATTTTATGATCATCTATCTCAGAATTTCAGAATCTGAGTTATTGAAACATAATGAAGTAATGTGTAAAAGCTCTCTCAAACTACTTTAACAATGTCACAGTTCGTGCATTTTCGCCTGTTTTCTGTCTTTGAATGGTTGAGTTTCTTCCTCATTTGTTTTTATATCAATAAATAAAACTCAAGGATCGAAGAATACGTGTGGAAGACAATCTAGACCATAGGACCTTACTGAATCAGAAGAGATGAGCACCTAGGAAAAAGCAAAGTTACTCTAATTTCCTACTACAAATTTCTATCCCTGCAACACCAAATTCTACAAATTTCTAAAGATTAACTGAGGATCGCTTTTACATTTTGCAAGTCCTGGATTAATTCAATCTTACTTCATACTTCAGAGGTGCATAGAAATTTAAAGTTATATTTTCTTGTGTTCTTTCTTCTTCAGAGTGTATTTCAAAACAAAATGAAGCCACACACGTAGTGATGGCATGGGGATGTATAACACTACAGCTCACAGGTAACTCGATAATGTTGGCAAACTGAAATACCCTATTCCATGATTTTGAAATGGCAACATTTCATAATAAATGATGTTATCTCAACAAGGACAACCAACACTAACAGATGGCAAGAGCCACAAAACCAAACTAGTTCTCACACATTCAAACTCGTCCAATATAACTTCTACTGGCGTTATTTAATAGAGATCACCTTCCTTGTGTGTGTGAATAACGCAGTCTGCAGTTGGATACGAAACACAAGTCAGCAAGTAGCTTTTCCCCATCTGTTCATCATCAAGGAAAGATCCATCAGACTGGTCGACTGAACCTGACACCATCTGCCCAGCACAGGTCGAGCAAGCTCCAGCTCTGCAAGAGTAAGGAAGCTCCACGCCTGCATTCTCAGCAGAGTCTAGGATGTAGCAGTCATCCGGAGCCTCAAATTCGTTCTCTTGGCCATCGGGTCCAATGAGCTTCACCTTGTATGTTGCCATAGCTGATACTTTGAAGGACCAGGATGTTTTCAATCCAGATGTGGATGCTCTCAACCCAAATGACTTTGAAACACTTTTGAGAGATCCCAAGGAGGATGAAGCTCTCATGAAGGCACTGATGGCTTTGGGATGGGCACCATTTTTAATCAAGCAAGCTGAGGGCACTCTCACAGTCGACATGTTTGTACCTAAAACCAACATCAACAAAATGAACTGTAAGAACGTGTTTTCTGATGAAATAAGTAGGATTGACCAGAAGCAAGGTACAAGAGAACGACTGGGCAAATGGGAAGAGTTTCGTCAGTCAAACTGCAATTGTGACACTGGATACAACATAATAACGAAACCACATCTGAGATTTTCCTTTTCAATTGAAAAGGAGCAATTGATAGGGAATTCCATGACCCCAAGTATCTACATGTGAATCAAGCTACCCTAAAGGTCTACAATAAGGTCACCATGTAATACAATATGAGCAGAATATATGCCCTGCTAGACCAAGAAATGGACGGAGGCATCCATCTCTCTCAATCAACGAAGCAAAATTCAATGTCTGGAGCTATATGAGAAGTGCAAACAAATGGCTCTTTGCTCTTCACTCGATGCTCCATGATTTTACCAAGAGGTTTCAATGATCATTTGACTTCACAATGTTGAAAAAAAGTTGAGATATATTTGTTCAAAAATGGGTTCCTTGAGCTGTTCAAAGATTACCAAGAAAAAGGTCCAATCTCTTAGAAAACCATTACAAAATGCAACACAACTTGCACGAGTACAGAACTGAACTATTTGACATAACTTACATCTGCTACACAAGAAACAAGCATGAACAAAATAGATAATGAAAAAAACAAAAAAAAAAACCTAATCAGGTATAGGAATAGAACCACTATACGAAAAGTAACATTTTTGGCATTCAAAAGGAATACAACAAAATAGATAATGAAAAACAAAAGCAACTCAGCTAACAAAGAAGCTACTCCTGAAAGCTAAGTAAAAGGTTTTTTGAGATTCTATAGTTTCCTGGTTCTTTTTTCTTGAATGACAACAAAAGGCAGCAAACTGAAGTACCAAATCATGAAATCATGAGCAACTCAGCACACAGAAAATGACCATTGGCCAATCTAATATTGCATTAGCACAGCAGAACTGCCAACTTTTTTGCGCAAGGCAAGCTAGGGTTGAAGGGGCTCCACCCTTGTAATAAGAAAAAACGCAAAGAACTACCAAAATGGATGTTATTGTGGAATGCCAAAATAAATTCAAACCAAACATTTCATGCAAATTTCAGGATTCAAGTCTTTGCAATTTGCAAAACCAAAATGTATGAAAATCAAATCAAATACATATCTTCATTTCAAAACGTCTAAAAGTAAATTGAAATAAGATAGGCGATAAAAATATAAATAACATCCTTTTATAAAAGTCAATTATCTAGCCAATATCATTATAACTTTTATATAACAAACCCTTTTAATAACTTACAATTCACTAATTCTTAAGAGCCAGGCCCGCGCCATGCTTTGCCCAATACAGTCCATCATCCTAGAGATGTGCATTTCGAGGATGATGAACGATATGGGGCCTGGCTCTTTAGACAAGCTCCTTACAATTTGTTAATTTATAGAATGCATTGGACTGTCCACGGGGTCACATCAACAATAAAGCATCTAAATCAACCACCACAAATTAACGATGATCAACAAATTTATTTGAACAAATTGAACTCAAGAACTACATTACACACGAGGCCACCTTCATTGTATATTTAGGCCCCCCTAAACGTACGTGTCGGAAATGAAATTCAAACACAAGTTTTTCTTTGATCAATAAAGTAAGGTTGTGAGCTACATCCAAGGAATGTGATTTCTCGAGATATGTTGAAATTTCACGAAATATTTTTTATTTTAAAGTTATCAAAATCACTTTCGAAATCCGAAATACATCCAAAATTTTCACAGAAAATAAATAAATATTTTACATTAATGTTATTTTAGTATCAAAATTTATTAATTGTTATGTGAGTATGAAATCTTCGCTTTTTTTTTCTACACAGAACCGAAAAGTTTCTTAAAATTAAGAAACTGAAATTAACTCAAAAAACGAAATCACAATCCTTGGCTACATGAATACCTTGGTATCAAGATAGTTCAGGTTCTTTCTTCTTTATGGCATCTTGAATTGTCTCCAAAAATGGTAAAAACTAATCCAAAAAGTCATACCATTCAACGGGTTTCAATTTGCAACATGTTAGCAACAACAACAAGGTCGAAATTGTCGGCACAATATCGGGGTTTAAATCTTGTTCAAAGACTAATGCGGGGTGGGTGGGGTTAGGATTTAATGGCGAATTGGGTTTAATCATTCATCGTGACAAGAAGGAACACGAAGCACGCAAGCGAATCCAAGAACTAACAACAAAAATTTCTACATAGAAATTTGACGATCAAAACAACCAAGAGATTAGCGAAATCGATGGATCGAAATCGTACCTGAGTGAGTGTGGGGATGAAGAAAATGAAAGCGTCCTAACGAGAAAGGCGTTTGCCCTAACTGGTATTTATAGAAAGAGAAGAGAAGTGAGAGCCAAATGGTTGAATTGCTCGACTGTGAGGGCTTCATTTACGGTGGGCGCCCATCAGTGTTTCTTGGTGTTACGAAAACAGCAACAAAATTAGGTGAGTTGTGATAGACTCCAAAAATAAAAATAATACATTAAATATCTTCTTCTTCTTCTTCTTCTTCTTTTGCCTTTTTATTGTGTAATTGAACTCTTCTGTGAAGGGAGTTTTAATTATATTACAACACAAAAAATGCAAACAAAAGTTAACATAATTTTCAAATATTTACACTAGAAAATCGTTTATATGTTTTTAGGAAAATTCTAAATGTCGAGGATTTGGGCGAGGAAAACAGCGAGGGAAATGAAGTGGCGAGGTGAGAGCCGTTCATTTCCCTCGATGTGTGGGATGCGTGCGTTGACTTTTCTCGCCTGCATTTCGAGGGAAATGAACGGCTCTCACCTCGCCACTTCATTTCCCTCGCTCGTTTCCTCGCTCATTCCCTCGACATTTAGAATCTCTCATGTTTTTATGTATGAAGAATCTTTTACAATAAAAAATGAATAAACAAGTTAACATAATTTTCAAATATTTACACTAGAAAATCGTTTTTATGTTTTTATGTATGAAGAATCTTTTACAATAAAAAATGAATAAAATGGTCTATTTTAATAAATAAATACAATGGTACGTTGAATCAGAATGGCAAGTGCAGAATAAAGACAAGACCACTTGAGAGTCAATGGTGGGTTTTAGCTGGAGCATCTTAACATATTTTATTCACTCAAGAGAGGTGTCTGTCCATTTTAGTTTGGTGGTTCATGTTGGTTGTACACACTTTCCATCAAGAGTCATTTGTTCTTTAGTTTTTTTTTTTTTTTGATAATATAGAGTCATTCGTTCTTTAGATTACTCAATGAGCTAACAATACTTTAGGGGTCATCAATGGTTGAACCATCTTTTACCAGTACAAGTATCAGTTTTGTTGATTGAGATTTTTCCCACTGGTGCTGGCCAGAGCTCTTTTTTAATTGTGTTCTATTTTATAAGAATTCATGAAAAATAAATAAGAACATACGCCACAAGGATAATTGGACACAATAATCTATCGAGCTAATGAAAGTGTCGGCATGATGAAATTCAGAAATTATAGCTGGCCTGGGAAAACTAGCCTGGTTTGCTGCCTGAGGGGCAAAAATATATTTTTGTCCCCCCCCATCTTTAAACATCTTTTTTGGAGTGTGTGTTTAAGGAGGGGCACATGTAGCGGCCAGACTGATTTTCCAAACCGACTACAATTGCTCGATGAAATTAGAACGATAAAAATAGCATCAATGTGTTCCATGAACTATTTATTATTTTGTTTGGATTCTTAAAACTCATGTTACATATTGGTTTTTCGACAAATGAAAACATTTGAATAGATCTTTCACATTACCAAATTATATATTCTTGTTCCAAAGATAAAGAAAGAAAATAAAAGACAAAGGGAATCATTCCTACATTAAAGAATGTCAAGACACTATAGAGGTGTCAAAAAAGTCCATAAATAAATTACAAGTCAAACTCATCTTCCACAACAATTATCTAATCTCGATAAAAATAGAATGTTTTGATCTGTTGAGCCTTTAAAACTCTCATATTTCTCTCTTTTCACACACACCACATGAGAACGTGAAGAACCTTACGCCATAACCACTCCGCCCTTCGGAAAGGATTAGCTTAGGACCACCAACTTAGTCAATCCAAAATGGAACTTTGAAACATCAAACTCAAACCAAATTCTGACAAAAAACTGTTTTGAATGGATTTGGAGAATCTGCAGTGAAGCATCAAATGATCCAGCGTCTCATCTACAAAGACTTCCTGTGTGGATTTTTCTTTTCCTTAACCTATCTTTAGTCAAGATTCTCTCATGCAACACTGACCAACTAAAGAAATTTATCCGAGGAAATTTTTTTTTCACCAAAACCGGATTCTTGTGAGAGGAAATGAATGGGTTGGAATGAATCTCATAATGATAGGCAGCCAACATATCAGAAAATTCTTTCATTGAGATGCCCACACCTTTACCCTTCCACATCAAACTATCAGGGCCCTCTGAGAGCATCTGACTATCCAACAGATGCATTAATTTGGCGACATCCTCTGGCTCCCAGTATTTAGGGGTCTTTAAAAGGAAAAATCCCAAGAATCGCCATTGAACCAAAAATTGCTAACTCTCTCATGTTTTTGGTTGTTAATGATAAACAACATTGGAAACAGATCCCCTTCAGAGGTTGGTTGCAACACCAAGAATCATGCCGGAAAGAAATGAGATCACCATTGCCACATCAAAGAGATGTGTGGGGGTAGAAACACTTGCGCACCGAGAGATAGACTTCCACAAAGAGCATCCACAGGGAGAATACTTAGTTCTCTTATCCCAATCTCATCTATTGCGCCCATATTTATCAATGATGAGCAATCTCCATAAATTGTCACACTCTTCTGCAAATCGCCAAAGCCATTTGAAAAGTAAAGCAAAATTGAAAGTGATCACTTGGCGAATGCCCAATCCATCTTGAGATTTGGAACAATAAATTTTTTCCAACCCATTAAATGCATATTTAATCACAACAAATTTGGGACAACAAATTCATTGTGACTTGGATTACCTCCAAGGAGTTAATCACAAAAAGTATGATGATACATCAAACTATCATCCGATTGTCGTTATACATGTGGCGTAAACTTTCATAACTAGATATGGTAGTTACGAAGAAAATAAATCATGGCGAGAATCACTCCTCCGAGAACGCATCTCAATTAAGAGAAGGTCGTTACGAATGATATAAGTCATGGCGTAAATCACTCCCCTAAGGACACTTCTCAATTATGAGAGGATCGTTATGAAGGATATAAGCCATGGTGGGGAGTAAGAATCACTGCCCCAAAGACACGTCTCAATTATGAGAATACCATCACAAATGAGAAAAGTTGTGGCCGGAATCACTCCTCCAAGGACACATCTCAATAAATTAGGAGATTGATATAATAAACGTCCCCCTCTATTGCGCCATTCGAGCTTAAGTCATGCACATAGTTAGACGCACTCATTATATAAGGTAAAGGAAGAAGGATGAACATGGAGGTACGAAAACACATTACAACTATACTCTGTCGAACTACATTTTTTCCTAAAGTTAACTGACTTAAGCATCTGAGTGCATTCGACAACCGAACATGTGGTTTTTAGCAATCTAACATTGTTTTGTAGATCAGATATCGAATAGAACGAATTTGGATGCATCAAAGTATTTGTCTTTGGGAATTGCAACGTGTATCTGAATATTTGGCTCGACACCTTCAACTTAATTTTTTTAGATTTAGCTTTTTTAAAATTATTTGGTGTACCTAACCACATTATGTTTACCCTAAACAAAGCATCCATAGAAGAAAATTACTCATGTTGTTGACTGGGGACTTTGTAAGAAAAATTTTTAATGTAAATTTTTTTATGTAAGATTTTTTTTAGGTTTTAAATGCATTTTTTCCAAATACATAGTTGCAAAAAATTATTAAATTATGTATTTTTTATTTATTATTTTAATATAAATTAGTTTTGTAAACCCCTTTATGGTTGATAAACACGGTGAATTTAATGAATGCTTGACTGAATTTTAGTTGATGTTATTTTCCATTTGGCTCCCATTTGTTTATGTCTATTCCTATTTGACTCTCATTTATTCTTATATTCTAGTCTAACACCCATAATCGTGTTCAAGTGTGTTGACTAACAAATTTCATCTAATATTTTTTAAATTGACGAATCTACCCTCACATAATTTTCCAAATCAAACCCACCCTCTCGCCAACGCACCCTTTTTTCATTTTTTTTAGAGAGAGTGAGGGTGGGTTAGTAAGAGTAAAAAAATTAATTAAGCAGTGGTAAGTTTGTCTTTTCAAAAATATTGGATGAAATTTGTCAGTCAACACCCTTGAACAAACAGTCATGAGTGTTAGATTGACATACAATAACAAATGAGGGTAAAAAATGAATAAACATAAACAAATGGGGATCAAATGGGAAATAACTCTTTTAGTTTTTTGATATAACTGCTTCAAGGGATCCTCGGTATACTCACCGCCATTGTCAGATCTCACTACTTTGATCACCCTTCATGTTTGTTTTTCAATCATAGCTTTCCACTTCTTGAACATACCAGTGACTTCATTTTTACGTTTCATGGTATACACCCATACTCTCCGGCTGAAGTCATCAATAAAAGACACAAAATACCTGGAATCCCCCTTGGATGCGACTCTAGAGGGTCCCCAAACATCAATGTGGATGTAATCCACAATCCCTGTGGTGCTATGAGTAGCATCACTAAAACTGACTCTGCATTGCTTCCCATAGATGCAATGTTCACAAAAATCCAGTTTTGCCATTTTATCACCGCCAAGCAAGCCCCGTTTGCTTAAAGTTTTTAGTCCATTCTCACCTACATGCCCTAATCGCATGTGCCATAACTGTGTACGTGTCAAGCTTTTCTCATCAACAACTGTAGAAACTATAGCTCCACCTTAAACTATACTTCTTTGAAGGAAATACAAATTGGCATGCCTAACCGCTGTCATAAGCAACCTATCACCAAAATAAACATTGCAATATCCATTCTCACCAATATACTTGTAGCCCTGAGCTTCAAGCACCCCAAGAGAAATCAGCCCCTTTGAAAGAGTTGAAACATGACGTACGTCGGTAAGCTGTCTACGTGACCCATTTGCCAACTGAAATTTGACTGTACCAACACTCATTGTCTTGCAAGGTCAAGAGTCACCCATTTTAACTGAACTACCCTTAACCTCGCGATAAGTGTTGAAGTACTCCCTTACGGGACACATATGATACGAAACTCCTGTATCCAACATCCAACCGTCATACAAATGGTCATAAGATTTTGCTATCAGTGCATGTGCTAAGTCACCCCCAATTAGAATATCTTCTACCACATTCGGTGTCTCAACAATATTCATTACGCCCTTACTCTCATTCCTTTGCTTATTGTGACTATCCTTCCAGTCTGGACAATTCCTTATGTAATGGCCTTTGCGCTTTCATTTGTGACATTCAACCTTAGACATATCTCTGCCTTTTGATTTAGACCAGTTTCTTCTGTAGTTGTTCCTTTTGTAATTTCTTCATCTTGTCACTGAAAGGCCATGTGCTTGAATCTCCTCATTAGAAACACTATTTCTGGAAGCCTTTGCAAGTACAGCTTGAACAATATCACTATACACAAATTTCTCTTTCTTCAATGTTGTCATCTGATCAACAAACAATTATCATTCCTGTAACAAAGAAATTAACAAAAATAATGCTTTCTGACTATCTTCAAATTTAGCTCCTAAGCTAACACAATCTGAATATAAACATTCAAATTCATTTATGTGATCAGTCATGAGTTTACCTGACAGCAATCTGAAAGTGAAGAGCTTTTTCTGTAGGTACATCACACTCATCTGATCATTTTGAAGATACATAGCCAGAAGCTTATCCCAAATACCCTTAGCCGTCATCTCATCAGCGAAGTTGTAAGCCACATTGCGAGAAAGACACAAACGAATCGTACTGCATGCCTTCTGATCCATTTTACTCCACTTCTTGATAACCTCAACCTCAGTCGTGGCCTTGTCTGATGATGGTTTCCTTTTCTCATCAAGTGCATCAATCTGATCCAAACTAACCAGAATATCTTTACAATTCATCTGCCAAGCTTTAAAATTGTTTCTACCATTGAATCGAACAATATCGAACCCATGAACTTTCACATAGCCATCATCATGTGATGAAGAAGACCTTTCAGCCATTTTAATTGACACCTTCAAAATACAAAATACCAACTAACTAGCGCTCTGATACCACTTGTAAGGAAAAATACTAGCTAATGCAAATAATCCCAACACAAGTCCTAGACCTAGTTGGTGATAGTGAATGGCTAAAATTGTTATGCAAGTAATAGCAAAAACAAACAATGTGCAGAAAATAAAGATGACACCGAGATTTACGTGGTTCGGCTTTGCCTACTCCACGGACGACGACTCTATAACTTTATTATTAATATGGAAACACTTACTTGAATATTACAACGTTGTCAGGCAACAATCCTTGAGATTACCCAATCTCAAGCCAACAATACCGCCAAAAGTTTGAAGAAAATTGCAAACGAAGAACACCCGAAATCACTCGATTCCAATCCTTCTATTTGGCTATTGTTTCACGTTGCACACACACCGAATCACGCCTTTATCACAACATGTTTCACGCCCTTATCGCAACCCGTTTCACGCCACACTCACACCACACTGCTGCTCTGTTTCAGCGATGTATTTGCAGCCAATCTGACGCTGCGTTGTTGTTGTGATGTTGTTGTCGGTTTGCTGCGATGTTACTGCTGCGTTTTCACGTTGTGTGCTCTGATTGTTATGCTGTGTTTTTTCATAGCTGCCTTATATTTACTTTTTATACCTGTAGTTGTTGTATGCTTGCTTTAATTGGAGAAAGAAAAAGACATTGAGTTCCACATGAATTGTGAACCAAACACTCCATCACACAAGGACTCTTGTGTTTGAGTCCTTGTAATCTATATTACAATTCAGCGTGGTGTTTTATTATTCATTGTTGACTGGGACAAAGTCAAATCAAAAGAATTAGAGATAAAAAATGGTTAAGATTAAAAGTTGGGAAATGTATTGAATTTGAGGGTTGAGATTCATTTCCCATGATGACGTATTTGTAAATATAAAACAAGTAGAAGGGCAAAAAATTTTGAAAAAAATTGGTGGAATGTACATGTGGCGGAGAGAGAAAATATTGTGTTTTGCTTTTAGCAAAATGAAAATTATCATAATTATCTACATCGTTATCAAATTTTGGTAAAGTTCATATCGTTAAAATGCATTTTTTAAAAACTTTCCAACAAAATCAATGATCAACACGAGCGCTAAAATTTTAAATATATATATTCAATAATTAAAAAAGATATAAAGTATTTCACGTTTTTTATAATTTCAAAGCAATGAGGGATATGCCGATCATATTAGAAAAAATGAGTCGGGCATCTTAATGCACATTTAAATTTCATATTTTGTTTAATTCAAAAATTGAGGGAGAACTCATTCTTGGCGTTTAAACTGATTCAAATTTGACTGAGTCTAACTCTAAAATTTATAATATATATTTTTACTTTAAAATAAGCTTACACTTCAATATTGATTCAGGCCAGGGCCAAAATGAGGATAGTAAAATAGGTGTTCAACACAAAATATTTATCAAAATAAAATTATATAGATTGCCAACGGCACGGGGCATACTCTAGTTGTCTCACAAATTATATAGACTTGGACATTCAATCTCTTGTTAGTTTCATTCAGGCTTAATCTTGGACTTGCATGTCTACAGATCGTAATCCTTTCAAACAATTGTTTACGTCAATGGGATTAATCACATAATAATCAGAGTACAAAAGAACATACTGAATCTATTACAATCAAGATTTAAGTAGAAAGAGAAGACTATCAGCTGGGAAATGTAAGAGATTTGCTAAACTCAATTATAATTCAATCTGTCTGACACAAACAACTTGAATTCTTAACTCAATGCAATTACATAACAAACGGATTAAATGGACTTACTCCACTTTTTCACCTAGTTAGAAATCTGTAGTAGCAAGGGAGAGTTTAGGGTTTTAGTTCGACAAATTGAGAAGAGAGATTGTGGTGGGATGGATCATGGTTGGAGCAGCAAGGGGAAGAGCTTCAGCTCCCAGTAGTGCAACACAACCAATGATATTGTTGAATTGTTATATTTAACGGAAGTCAGGAATTTAGTCCCATATCAACTAATTACGTAATTATAGTTAGCTATTTGTACCTACGAAAGTTACTTTACTAGCACGACCTTACTCGAATAGGATCTATTCTATAGGCTCGTACCTCTGTATCCTTACCCACTAAGGAGACAGGAACCAACGTCTGGCTAATTAACGATGGTCGTGCGATCAAAGCGTGCTTAACGGCTGGGGGCTCAGATGGAGTTGGGCTCACTAGCTGTAGAGGATCGTTCTCAGCCGCTGATTCCAGCAGCAACTGGGGTGGTCGCACGGTTGTCTGACAGACTCTACAACATTTTTTAATGGGGTCATAATCTAAATTCTTAGCATGGTGAATTTGGTATATCTTGGTAGACTTGTCCTAATACATTATTTGATAAAATTAAAGACATTGGTTAATATTTGTTAATTAATCAATATTGAGTATATATTTTAGAAACATACAAAGGACACGAAGGACAACTGCACATAATTATATGAAATTTTATTTCAAAAAATCTAGACAGCCGGGGTCCGTGCGAATGATGGATGGTATTGGGCTGGCCTTGCGCATGCTCTCTAGAAAACTTGTTTTTATTTTCATATTTGATGAATCTATGGATCATGCTTTTTTTTATGACAAACCATTTAATTATGCTTTATTTCTCTATGAACTATGTTACTCAACATAACTTCAATCTTTCCTCGCTTTATTGACAAATCTTGGCAGTCAGGTTTGTTAGTTATTTTTTGGCTAAGTTTTGATTTTTTTTTTTTACACTTTTTACCCCGTTCTCTTTAAAACACAACCACAAATACCATTTATATAAATGATGAAAGTGTAAAAAAACATAAACTTGACCCAAAAGTGGCTATCAAACCTGACTGCGTAGAATTGTTATTTATTGACATAGTAAATGTTCATATTTTATTGAGTAAGTCTTGGGGGTCTCTTTTGTACCTCTTTTGATTTTTTTACAATTTTTACTCATTATCTTTAAAAACATATCCAAAAACATCATCCATAGAAGCATGGGCGGATCCACTACTTGGATAAGGGGGTCAATTTAGGTTTAGTAAAAATTCATTCAAGTAGTTAAAATTTCACTATTGCCCCCTTTGAAAATTTATATTGCCCCCCTTGAAATTTCATATTGTTCTCTCTTATAAAAAAAAACATCATAGATCCCAATCACAAGAGAAATCGAGCCTCTTGTGTCTGCGTCTGCACTTGCGTCTTGCGATATCTTCTTCAGTTCTTCTTCATCTCCATCTGAAACAGGTGAGTTTGTTTGATGTTCTTATTTCTCCATCTCGGACTTGTTGATTTTATGCCCTGGTCTTGCAACAAAAATTTCGATGAATTTTTGAAACCTAAATTCCTGAATTAATATAGTTTTTCATGTCAACCGATTCAAATATTATTCATCTAATATTACAACTAACAAGAAAAGAAGAAACAATGACAAACCTACATGTCCGGTGAATGTTGTGTCAATCAAAAAAGCAATTGGATCAGCTGCTAAAGTCATTGCAGCAGGCAATACAATATGAAATATCTCCAAGCCAATCTCATCCTTCTTGAAACACAATCTCATAGTAAGCCTTAATGATATTTCTATAAAAGCAAAAAAAATGTTCTACATAAAATGTTACTAAGCAATCAATCTCACACTCAAAGACAAACACACCCCATACACACCACATGTACACATTCCACACTACACACATAGTGACATACATAACTTGTTTGCAATGTACAGAAAAATTGAATTTTTATGTTGTATATCTACATCAGTTAAACAAAACCCAGAAAAGAAGACAAACTTTGATGCTTTTACTAATTTCTTGAAAACTTCTTATACAAATGACATCTTTTATGTTGTATACCGAGGAAATTTCTTGGAAATGTTACTTATTTTTTGCCCCCCCCCCCCCCTTTGTCTGCAATCCTGGATCCGCCCCTGCATAGAAGAGGTAGAAGTATAAAAAAAAAAACCCAAAGAGACCCACAAACAAGACTCCCTAGAATTGTTGTATTTTATTTAACCATGGATCAAAGATGTTAAACCAGTGATTAACTTATTTTGACAAATGGACAACTATGTATCAAATGTTCCTCCATCCATCTCGAACATAACTTCAATCTTCCATTGATTTAGATTCATTCTTGAATGGCTCCTGCTAAATAACACCACCCTTTCTGTTGAAGGACACCACCACCTGCTGAAGAAGAAAAAAACAGAGAAAAAAATGGGAAGAAGTGATGGTACTGATTGATGGAGAAGAAAAATAAAAAGAGGGGAGGAGGAGAGGTGGTAGTGGCATGGTGGTTGTGTGATTGAAGAAGAAAAAGAAGATGGAGGGAGGATGGGGAAATGTGGCAATGGCGTGATGTGCTGGTGGTGGTGATTGAAGAAGAAGAAGAAAAAAGGAAAAGGAAATGTGGCAATGGTGAAAGGAAGGAAAAGGATAGGTGACAGTGACGAGGTGGTGGTGGTGAAAGGGAAGAATGAGGAGAAGTGGCACTAGTGATTGATGGAAAAGAAATGAGAATAAGGGTTGAGGTTTTTTTTGTTTATATAGTGAAGGTGTCATTCAACAGAAAAAAAAATTAATAAAAACAAATAATAATAATAATAATAATAATAATAATAATAATAATAAAAGGTGGATGGTAATGTCCTTTAGTGGAATTGGAATTAGTGGTGTTATTTAGCAAGTGCCTTTGGTGATAATCTTTTCTCTCCTCTCTTCTCAAATCTTGGTCCAATCCCAAATGGATGGAATGTTGAGTTCAGTCCTTCGGAACTCCATCCATCTTTTTTCACCTGGCCTCGATGATAACCCATTTCTGTAGTGAAGATCAAATCTAAAAGATATCAGACAAAGCCATCGAATCTTCCCACTTATAATGCAAATGCTATTGTTTCACTAAAATGACAGAAATAATCACTTCGGTGTAGTTGCAATGCACACACAGAGCAACAGAACTTACATTCAATATCCCTCTGAGAGAGGCCAATATCAATATAATCAACTGTACATATGGTCTCCATTCCACTCGCACATGCAATTACTACAATGAATTTTCAAAATAATAAGTGGACAGATGTACAAATTCAACTCCCAACATGGAGTTTCGACCCAAGATATCTCTTTTAGGGGAGGCTGCTGGTTTGAGCCTCCCAAAGTGGCTGGTGGGGGAGCCGACTCTGTAACAGCAGATAAGGCCTTCATTGAAGAAACCTAATCAAAGTTCTAAAAAGTTTGAGAATGCAAAGTTAATATGTCCGGCAAACCGAAAAAACACAATCTCTTTTTGCAGAAAAATAACAATGAACTCATCCCAGTGTAACACATTCAAAGTGCGAATTTTGAGGTTAACACTCGATTAATACAGATATTAATCACACCATCTGTTTTTCCAAACAGTATAAATCGGTCGGCAGGAAGGGACATCCTCAATGTGCCATTTTCAAGCCACTCGAGAAAACAAGAAACCTGCACAAGGAATTAGCAGAAGTATTACTTGTCAAAATAGATCCCCGAATAAAGTTGCAGCAACTTTGCAATCAAATTACCCAAGTAACATTGGTATGGGGAAAGGTGTGGATTATGGACATACAAGTATGCCCTGATCCAATTATATTTTGGCACAGGATTTGTCTATTATTGCAGAGGAGAACACAATGGACAAATATAAAAGTATAAGGCAATACAAAAGACGCTGTAAAGTAATAATAACAAGAAATGAACTAATATGGGAGAAGTGCCTAAACAGATGATAAATGGCATTCCACAGAAAGATGCAACGCAAAGGAGGTTAAAAATGGGTAATTGAATCCTATAATAAAAATGAATGTAACAAAACAAAATTTGGACTGCATCACATTTCACAAGTTAAAGTTGATTAAATATTCTTGCTATTTCAACCACTGTATAGAGAGGTGTCCGGTTATGATGATGAACAATTTAGCAAGTACAAGCATTTGGTTGATGCTCTTCAAACTTGAGACAACTTTAAACACTATCATGTTGCACTACCTTGATGACAGGTGAAGGATTTGCCTTAAAACTTAATATACATCAGTAAATCATGTGGCCCACGTAATTCTTCGCTTACCTTTCCTAATAATACAATGCATTACCCAAAACATAGCAGTAACAAAATTGTCTCTAAAAAAAATGTGCATACCTAAATTATGAGTGCAAGAAATATTGATGCTGCTATCTGCAATGGAAATTTATTAGACTGGATATTATAGCGCAGTCTTTGATATGCCTTCCTACAACCAGCAAGCATGCGGGGTGATTGCATAGTCTTGAATACATCAGAACAAAATCCACGTGAAATGTTATATCTACCCTGTCAAGGAGAAATCAAACATAAGTTAGCAAAATTATGCAGCTAAGACGAAACTAATATTAAAAGGAAAGGCTAACGTCTCGTTCGGGATACAACAACAATATTCACATTATATTCCACCACTCAATCAATTAAAAAAGTGTTGCATTTCCTCACTAAATTCTGTTCCTTTCAGGCTTTTATATTTCCTATTTGTTTTACTGAGTTTCGATTTTAAGAGTATGCATATTGAATACTTTCCACGTCTTAGAATAAACATTAAACGGAAACTCAATTGACTGTTATAGCCCATAGGCACTCACTATGAATAACAAATGAAACAAGATTTGAACTACAAACATGAAGAACATATTTAATTACCTGCCCTATTGGCAAAAGTCCAATATAAGATGACAAGGGCTTTTGATCCAAATCTGTATAAACTTCTCCATCTTTCGTCCGCTTTAGAAAAGACCTAGATATTTTACTCCCATGTGGAAACCGAAGATTACCCCAAAATCCCAAAACATCAAGTCTGTTCCGCGATCCTTTCAATTTGTTCTTTGAGAAAACCCTTTTGGCATTTGAATAAGAATTTTCCAAATCCCAAGTCCCGTCTTCATCATTCTCAGGTGACTCTTTCATTGGAACCAACATCTCAGAATTCGACTGAGTAAAATAATTAGAGCCCACTTTCCTTAATTTATTTGCCTTCAAGTTATCAAAACTATTGTCTAAATGCACAACACCATTCACCTGTGGGTCTTCGATTTCTGCTGTTTCCAACTCTATAATCTCATTGTTTTTGTCTACAGGATCCGAAACCTTGGTTGAATCAAGAAACCTATTCATAATACCGCTACTGGAGTGATGTTGGGCGAGATGGTCCACGGGATTCCCCCCAGTAAGAAATAATGCCAGCCCATCCCTATCGTTTTCATTTAAGTTTACCCACTGGGTGTTTCTCTCAGGGGCTCCTTTTGACGGACCTTCCAACCCTTTCTCAATGTTAATAATTTGTTCTCTAATGGCTCTAATAAACTGCTTGTGTCTGAAAATTGCATCTGCCCTCAGCCTGGAACTGTCTGATGAAGCCGCTAGACTGACTGCTCTTTCAAAGTCCTCCAACTAATTAGCAAAAACACCAAAAGAGTACATTTAGTTTTAGTTTTGCTAATAAAAAACTGAACCCCCCCCCCCCCCCCCCCCCCCCCAAAAAAAATATATATATATATATATATATAAACTAAAATAAATATGAGGGTATTATTCACTACCTGCCACTTTGTTGTTCCAAGAGCAGTTGCAAGATCTCGTCTATGATGTTCTATTGAATTAAGTAACTTCTGATCTGCAGGTTCACTTTGAAGAAGAATTTGATCATGCAACAAAATGCGGAAGAATGATTCCATCCTATAAATGAAAGAGAAGCTTAACCACCCAAATAGTTATCAAAATCAATGGATATGCTTAAGGAAAAAGAGAGAGCATGTTCTCGGGCAACTATTGCAAGAAGACACAGGAATGAAGAATGATGTTTTTTTTACTGTCAAACTTGTTTACTTCGGAAACTAAAGATCATCTTATATCAGCACTATAAATACTAACAAGCGAGGATATGCTTACACGCAGTCCTTTTATAGCGTATAGTCGAACCAATCATAATATCTTAAAAGATATCAATGTTGGAAAATGGTCCTAATGTGATCCCTCGTTAGGGAAGGTCTAGGATAAGGGATAAGAGGCCATATCACACCTCCTCTATCCTTGGAGTGCACTTGGCACCTTCATTTCTCAAACACGTCCATGATCGACAGGGAAAGCCCCACAGGCATGCATGAAGGGCACTCTTGGAATACTACCAGATAAGGCTTCACAATGATTCAAATATTCCCAAGGAACTTTGCAAAGGGAACTACCAGTCTTCTAGCTAGAGAGCTGCCTAAATCACCACCATTGTTGGCACATCCCATGTGCAATACCACTTTCTAAAAGTTCTCAGTCTTGAAATTGCAATATCACATTTGCACCCATTGATGGTCTGCTTTCACTTTCTACAAGCTATGTTTTCTAATCAAGATTGCAAAAAAAAAAAAAAAAATTCCTTTCAACATATTTAATTCAGAATATCCTTTCTTGTACTTCGTCACAGGTTTTCACAACTACTTATAAGTTCAGCAATCCCTTTTTCAGCTCAATTTATATTAAGCTTCGTTACCAGTATTAATTTACTAATTCATATCTTATAATAATGCCAGCTATGCTACCTAAGGAATTGCAATTTGCTTTCGTAAATAAACCTTATAGAGGACTACACATTGCTAGTAATAGTAACGTGAAGCTGCTTTTTGTCCACATAACAATAGAAGTCGTGCTCAAATTCTTGGCAGTTTGATTGGATAGAGAATGAAAACCACAAAATAGCAGCAATTTTCACTAAAAGGATCATCGAACTAGAACAATTTCAAGCTCAATCATGAAAAAAGCACATACCCATTATCAGAATTCACACGTTCTTCAAAACCCATACACCAAAATCAAAACTTTTCATTCACCGACACATTGAAGGTAATATTTTTGGGGTTTCAAGAAAACGAACCTGTCTGCCGAATCTTGCACAACTTCTGCCGCAGAGAACAGAGGATCAGCTTCCCATTGCGCAAAACCCGACGCCATCTTCTTCTTCTTCTGAGCTCAACCCAAAGTTGAGAGAATCAAGAGCCTTCTACAAGTAAGCCATCAATGTCGCATAATTTGTTCGAATTGGAACCAAAATGTTCCTTCGTTGTCAATGGGGAGAAACCGGAGAGACTGAATTCTAGGGTTTGGTGAACGTTGACAAAAGGGGGAGAAGGAGAGACGAAGAAGAGACGTAAGTTTTCTCTTTCCCCTCTCACTCGAAAATGAATCTCAGTTGGATCGATGTGAGATTAGGTGGTTTGGTGGAAAGAAGCAAAATTTTGAATCAAGTTTCAAGCTTGTTTCTACTTTAGCCTTCCTTGGCTGTAACTTGAAGTAGGTCTTTGTTTCCATAATTATAAAATAAAATATTAAAAAATTCATAAAAATTGTAAATAATTGGATCAAAATTTTAGTTCAAACGAAGCAACGAAAAACATAATTTGTATATAATAAACTCTGCTTTGACACATTATATCAAGAAGAACGTATTGAGATGGGTTGTTGATATGGTATTTCTAATGCTAATTAGTAAAAAAAAAAAAAAATTGTCATGAAAGGCGTGAATTGACGAATAAGTGACCATGGAGGAAATTTGTTGGAATAAATTAAAAAATTATTTAAATAAAAAATTTATTTGCATTTTGCTCATAATTAATTGTTAGTTACAGCTCTGGTTGTTTCATGTTGTTCAATAGAAAATTATATTCAATGATCAAATATTTGCATCGCGTGAAGGTATTATTTGAGTTGATGTTGTTGTAATGGTGGAGATGTTGTAGTTGATTTTGTGGTAAAAGTAGTTTGTAGGAACGATGGTTGTGATGATGATGGTGGCATCGATGAAGGTGGTTGCAAACTTTCAATAACGATAGTTGTTGCCATAAATATGATACAATGATGGCAGCAATTATGGTGGTAATGGTAGTGGTCGCACTAATGCGGTGCTCGTATTAGTGTGGTGGTGGTAAGATAGGTGATTGTATTAACGTGGTAGTGGTTGGTGTTGGTGGTCGTTGAAGAAAATAGAGGTTTATACAATAAAATAACAGGAGATGTATGGAGAGCTATGGCAAAAGGACCATGAATTAGGAAAGGTGATCAACAACCTTGAGATATAGCCACTATTTTAAATAGGGGTGAGCATCCTCTAGATTTTGAACCCGTTTCGATCATGTCCCAATTTTTTTGGATCCTTTTGGGATTGATCAAATCTTGATCCTGTCCCGATCCAGAGTGGAGTGGGATCAGGATGAAGATTTTCAATCCCGCCTATCCCGTCTCATCATGAATTTATTATTTAATAATAATTATTAATAATTTTAATCAAAATATTCTTCTAAATTAAAGTTTAGGATGCGTTGAAATTAAATCAATGTAAGATAAAATTTATATGAAATAAAAATGAATTGAATTATTAATTCTAAATGAAATTTAATATTTATTTGCCTTAAAAAGTTTAATATTATTTATTTAATATCTATTATTATTTATGATGTAAGTTATATGTATATAAATTGGACATTATTGGTGTGTGAGTAATGTGAGATAAAACTCTTTTTGTTATTTTTTATTGAATGACTATTTAGTATGTGCTCATTCAGTCTCATCCCGATCTTGTTTGAGATGGGACGAAGTTAGGATGAGATCTATCACGTCCCGTCCCGTCTCGATCTCGAATGAACGAGATGGGTCCATCTCGTCTCGTGTCCACCCCTAATTTTAAATACTCTACTGGGTTAACATAACAGTATTTTTATTTTCCCAGTCTAAATAGTCATTGATTCGAGGGCAAAATCCTAAGCTAGAGTGGGATTTAATGTCGAAATTGGTACTTTTAGTTTTAGTAGGATTAAAAAATAAGTAGCCCTATAATTCTAAAAATGGATAACGAAAATGATATGTCTTGTGATATTAGGATGACAGATATTGTGATAACAAAAAATAAGTAAATATTGGTTTTGAAATGAAGTATCTCACCAAGCATGAGAATGTTTCAGGTGCAGTTCTTATAATTGTGAAACCTTTGTCAATGGAGTTTTATGGTTAAGTTAATTTTTTGGCCTCCTTGTCTAGCCATGGTGGCCAAAAAATTAATTAGGAGCCAAGTTGGAGCATGGAGCTTAACATTATTGTTGTCATTCCTATGGTTAGTTATAAAAACAATAGTGAGTGGTTATGTTCTTCGAAAATACTAATTTATCAGATATACAAGTATTAAATATGTGAAATTCTAGCTGGCCTGGGAGGTGCGCCTGGGTGGCTGCCTGGACACCCCCTGGCACGCGTTCGGGAGCCTCCCAGGCACGAGCAAAAAATTTTGCTAAGCCAAAATTTGGGCGGGATTTGCAGAGCCAAAATTTGGGGGAAACTCATCGCATAGAAGAAGAATCGAAACTCAAGCTTTCGAAACTGTCGAAACTGTTGGGGGAAATTCTGGGCGAATCGAAACTGTGGACAATTTGTGTGAAACCGAACTCTAGGGCGAATCGAGACTCGAGAGAGTAGAAGAAGAAGAAGAAGAAGAAGAAGAAGAAGAGGAAGAACAAATAGAACAAATTGTTGAAGCAACTGGAATCAAACGGAGGAAACCCGCGAAAGGTAAGTCCGAAACTTGAAATTTCTTGATTTCTTCTTGATTTCTTCTAGATCTAGGGTTTGTAGATCTAGGGTTCCTGACGGTTTTTTCTTCTTTTTTTTTCTTTTTTTGTATGTGAGAACTAATAGAAGAGAAGAACGAGTCGTGAAATCATTTCTCATTTCTCTATCATTTCATGCAAATTGGTTTTGCAGAGAAGTGAATGACCCTTTCTCTCAGTTGCCACTCACTCAGCCTACTGTCTTTTGTTTGAAGCTTTCTTCACACTGAAATCAGAACCCACAAAGAAGGTACATTAAACCATGACTGAATTATTGTCAAGTTCAAACATTTTTCATTATATTTGTGGAATATTCAACATGGGGTTACTTCTTTGATTGAGAATTCTCTATGTTCTGCCTTGGGGGTGAAGTTGATTTGCATGATTTTGTCAAGGCAAGGGTTTTTAATAGTTTTGTGTTGTTTTTCTCGAGTTTTGCTTTGATGGGTTTTGTTTGTGGTTTTTTGGGTTTAGAGAATTCATGGGTTCTGCTTGGTTTGGTAAGGAATTTGTGAAAAGTTTGAGTCTTTGAGTTGAATTTGGTGAAATTTGAGGGTTTAATCTCTGTTCAGTTCAGAGTTCATGATCTGTGAGTCTAAATTAGAGTGTGGATTGCTTCATGAAGCAAATCAATTTCATATTTTAGACTTAGTTTAATTAAGTATATGGTGTCAAAACTGAAAAACCAACACAATCTGTGTATTGAAGAATCACCCTGCATGACACAGTCTATGGATTGAAGAATCACCCTGTCCCTGCACTTAGTTTGATAATTCATTTCAGTTGTGATCCAATTGTTTATACTCTTTCCTAGCCAAGTTTGTGTTTTACTATGCTTACCACCTCTACACCTAATGAAGGAGGAGAATGAAGCACAATGCATTAACATGCTTCTATAAGCATGTGAGTTAGAAGCCACGTGATTTTCTTTCTGTTGTTCTTAGACGAGTTTTTTTTAATCATGCTTGTTTCATCTCTTTTTCAAATTGAACAATTGAGATGTGTCCTTGCTTCAACCATATCACTTATCTTTTCAATAGGTTCTTTATCCTGAAACAATGCGTCATTCTGTATCTTTTATGTGCATTAAGAAACTATTATGAATATCCATAATCCAAAACTTGGGCATCTGGCTTACAAGTTGTTTTACTTGATGTTTTTTGGATTTTACTTCACTTAGTTATCTCTTTGGTAAATTCATTGTCATTCCTAGAATGTTTTAGCACAATGTCTGGCCCATGGAGCCATTTGTTGGGTCTTGTTAGATATACTTGTCATAAAACTTCTCCCAATTTCATATACACAAGGCATGCAACAGTAAGTTTAAAAATAGAATGACCAAATAGTATTTGCTGCATTAATTAAGAGATTGATGTAATTGTTGGTGTATTTTCATGTTATTTTAGATAATATGGTAAATGGAATTGAATTGTGTGAATGTTATAAGGTTTGGCTTGCTATGCATCTTGCTTGATATGTACATTTTCCATAATGAGTGTTGTTTTTACTTGAAAAGAGCATTCTGTCGAAATAGAACTACATGAAAATTTTTTTTTTTAAAAAACCTTTCAGGAATGGATAGTGTAGAAGAGAATGAATTGATGGAAAATGAAGAAATTTTAGAAGAGATAATGGATCCCACAGAAGGGATGCAGTTCAACAGCATTAATGAGTACCAACGATATTTCATGATTATGGTAATAAAATAGGATTTCCAGTGAAAATAAAGAATACGGAAAAAGATGAAAATGGAAAACCTATATTCATGACGCTTGCATGTGGTCGTTCTGGGCAGCATAAAAGTCAATCACAAAATGTTGTAAATAAACGGGGTACAACTAAATGTGGATGTTTGGCTAAAATTAGAGGTAAAATTTGTCCTGATGGAACAGTGTCAGTGACAAAGGTAACAGTTGATCACAATCATGAATTGAGCCCTGGAAAATCTAGATTTTATCCGAAAAATAGAGTTATGAGCTCGTATGTGAAGAAGAAGCTGGATTATAATGATAGGGCGGGTATTAGGCCAAATAAGAGTTTTAATTCATGTGTGGTAGAAGCTGGTGGTCATGATAGCTTGCCTTTTTATCAAAAAGATTGTTACAATTATCTGGATAAAATGAGGAGGTTGAGGCTTGGGGAAGGGGATGCGGAGGCCATTCATAACTACTTCCAAAAAATGCAAGCTAACAATGCTGAGTTCTTTTATATGTTGGATTTGGACAGTAAAGGTAGATTGAGAAATGTCTTTTGGGCTGATGCATGGAGCAGAGCAGCTTACAAGGAGTTTGGAGATGCTGTTACCTTCGACACTACATACTTGACAAATAAGTATGAGATGCCATTTGCTCCTTTTGTTGGGGTGAACCATCACGGGCAGTCAATTCTTTTGGATGTGGATTGATATGTGGTGAGACCATTGAAGAGTTTGTTTGGCTTTTCCAAACTTGGCTTGTGTGTATGAATGGCAATGCTCCGACGGCTATAATCACTGATCAAGATAGGGCAATGAAGAGGGCCGTTGAAATTGTTTTTCCCAACACACGACACAGATGGTGCTTGTGGCATATTATGAAGAAGTTGCCTGAAAAGTTGTCCGGTTGCAATCAATATGATGCAATAAAGTTTGCAATGCAAATATCAGTTTACGATTCGTTGTCTCATGAAGAATTTGAAGTAAATTGGCATGGTTTCATTGAGAAATATTGTCTGCAAGAAAATGATTGGCTGAAAGGATTATATCTTGATAGAATGCTTTGGGTGCCAACATATCAAAGATCTACTTTCTGGGCGGGGATGTCTTCAACTCAAAGGAGTGAAAGCATGAATGCCTTTTTGATGGTTATGTAAATTCGAAGACCACTTTAAAGCAATTCGTTGAACAATATGAGAATGCACTACGAAGTAAGGTTCAAAAGGAAACTGAAGCGGACTTTAAATCGTTTCACCGACAGATCCCTTGCATTACTCCTTATGCTATAGAGAAAACTTTTCAAACTGCCTATAGTACAAAAAATTTAAGGAATTCCAAGAAGAGATTGCAGGGAATATATGTTGTACAATTCGTAGTGAAGTTATAGATGAGAATGGCTTTGAGGTGTACACTGTTAGACAAGACTTGGTGATAGGAGATAGACAACGTTCAGTCAATTATATAGTATATTTTAACGTTGCCGACTTCATAATCAAGTGTAATTGCCAATTGTTCGAGTTCAAGGGGATCTTATGCAGACATGTATTGAAAGTTTTGTTTGAACGAGATTTTCATGCTGTACCAGATAAATATGTCCTTCGGAGGTGGAGGAAAGATGTGAAGAGGGCGCATACAAAGGTTAAGATTGTTTATTCAAATTGGGGAATGAAGCCTGAAAATCAAAGGTTTGACAAGATGTGCAGCCACTTCAATGAAATGGCCGAATACGCCGCTGAGGATGAAAAGAAGACATGCCAAGTTCATGAATGGATCACTTTGAAAATGGAGCAACTCAAAACTGATAATGGTGATGAGTGTGTTGATTCACATGGGTTTATGGAATTTGGGTCCAACACTACTACTTCTGGGATGCAATCCAACATTCATAGTCCATTACCGGTTCGTAGCAAAGGTCGACGCTCTAATTCAAGGATTCAACCCACAGATGAAAAGATTCGAAAAAAAGCACAAAGGAAAAAAAATAAACAAGCAAGTAAAGATCAGGCCCTTGAGAAGAATGTGGTATGTTTTGCAAAATGTTTTTATGAATATTTAATTTTTTAAGTCTAGAATATTAAATTTAACGTACACGTCATTTGTA
Organism: Berberis thunbergii; assembly: GCA_003290165.1. NCBI lineage: Eukaryota > Viridiplantae > Streptophyta > Magnoliopsida > Ranunculales > Berberidaceae > Berberis > Berberis thunbergii. Next base: position 291,396 of record QNQO01008579.1, read on the forward strand.
GGGTTGTTCCCAGATTGGAAGGCCTGAGTTAGAATATATGACACCTCATTCACTAACCCCAAATACACAGGTTTGAATTTAATATATTTACTGACGCGAATTATCACTTATGATTGTTCACTTATTATTTGTATTTGTCAACTTGAAGGATCAAACAATGCTGTCACAATCTGGTATTCCAATCTCATTCATGGATCCATATTTTTCATTGATGTCACAGGTATATATTCTAACCAAGGGGTCATACTATTTTTAGTACTATTGCAATTATTTATATATATATATAATCGTTTTTTTTTGCAGCCACCGCCTTCAAGATGAGTTTCTGAAATTTTAAATGCTGAAAATGTTGTGAATATGCTGAAAACGATGAATTGAAGCAGTGAAGATGCTGAAAATGTTGATTTGAAGCAGTGAAGATGCTGATTGTTGTGAATATGCTGAGTTGAAGCAGTGAAGATGTTTATCTTATGAATATCTGACAATTCCTGTTATGAAGTATGAATATTCTGTGGATTCAAACATTCGGTAAGAATATATGTGAATAGTATCTGACAGAAAAATTAGCTATTATGAAGTATGAATATTCTGTGGATTCAAACATTCGGTAAGAATATATGTGAATAGTATCTGACAGAAAAATTAGCTGTTATGAAGTATGTATTCTGTGAATTTCGTGAATAGTATCCGTAAGAATTCTGTGAATTCTCTGAATTATGTGAATAGTATCTGTGAGAATATCTCTGAATAGTATCTGTTATCAGAAGTTATCAGAAGTTCTATAGTTACTCCTCCATTGACCCACCAGCTTTTAATCTGCCAGTTATCAGTTCTATAGTTACTCCTTCATGAACTATTCTGCCAGCTTTTAATCTGACTGTGCGTGATTCATTACTCACATTGCAAATGTATAATTCATACTTCACGTTTTTCAAATGTGTGGATGGGCTTGTCTGAAGAACTTGTCTTTGCACTGTTCTTATTGTTTCAAGTTTGGCACTTGTAGAAGTTTTCATTTTGGGTTAATTTGGTTATTTATTTTTGGATTATGTTCTTACTCATGCGGAAACTCCGTGTAAACTTTAGTGTAAGAGCACACTCATAATTGTAGTGTAAAATCCTTGTTTATGAGACTTTCGTACAGAGTTTGGCCTATTAACCCTACATTGTTAGTGTAGAAAGACATTTGTGCAAAAAAGTAATATTTGTTGTAAACTTCAGGCCACAAGAGGAAAGCATATTCTGGCACTGATGGCACCAATGGCTACAATGTACAATGAGGAGAAGAAGAAAATGACTTGAAATTCACTAAGTGGAACTAAAGTTGATAGAGTTAGCATTCCAAGGCCCTGTTATTGCATACAGTTTTAGATAATAAGAATTCATCGTTGATACCAAAATTCTGCAGAAACTTCTGCAAACAAATACATTAATATGCAGTCAAGTTCAAGATAAAAATTTACTAACCATCACATGAAGAACAGAAGAGTAAAGGATCGTGCAATATCTACCAAGATATGAGTCTGCCACAAGGGCACCAAGCAGAGGGAGCATGAAAAATCACAATCAATGCTATTTTTCTTCAAACAATATCTGTACTACTTTCATTTCAAACAATAGCAGTACTACTCTGTGTCAATGGTTTGTTTGAAAACTTACAATTCAACCAACTTACAATAGCATTAATATCTGTACAATGAGAATTACAATTCAATGAAGTTTTGAACAACCCATTTACAATCAGAGGTTTTCTTCACCTCTAACTTGGCATTACAACCAACTGTAGCAACTGGAAGAATCCGTGGTCTCACCTTCACAAGAATAGCACCTCTTACTTGTCTCGGGTCACCGTTATCATTTCCACTAATTTTCCGCAGATAACCTTCCTTTGAGCAACAAAACCGACGAAAAAGAAGTGAGAAATGATAGAGAAATCTCTGCAAAACCAATTTGCATGAAATAATAGAGAAATGAGAAATGATAGAGAAATCTCTGCAAAACCAATTTGCATGAAAATCTCTGCAAAACCTTTGCAAATTCAGATAAAACAACATGTTTCATAAACACCCAATAACAATTTTCATAAAAAATTAGCTCCCATCCTAGCTTGGATTGAAAGTTGAAGCTCAAAGTTCACAATTGAAGAAAAATTTTCTTTAAGAAAAAAGGATTGAAACTCTGAAAAAATCGGCACTTACCCAATTTCCAAGCACTAAAAAGAAAAGAGAAAAATCAAAATAAAAAATAAAACAGAAATTTGAAACTCTTTAAATCCACCCTTTCCTAAAAAAAATATGAAATTGATTTGCTTCATGAAGCAATCCACACTCTAATTTAGACTCACAGATCATGAACTCTGAACTGAACAGAGATTAAACCCTTCAAATTTCACCAAATTCAACTCAAACACTCAAACTTTTCACAAATTCCTTACCAAACCAAGCAGAACCCATGAATTCTCTAAACCCAAAAAAGCACAAAACAAAACCCATCAAAGCAAAACTCGAGAAAAACAACACAACTATATGTAAGTTAGACTACTAATAGCCTTCACATGATACCAAAGAATTCTGATCAGTCTGTAAGTTAGACTACTAACCCAAAAAATTCTCAGAAATGCTCGACAAATGTCACAGACGCGTAACTTCATTGAACATCTAAACATGTTTTGTAAGGTTTTACCATCTAAACATGTTTTGTAAGGTTTTACCATCTAAACATGCTGATCATACACATCAAGTTACATAGCTAACCTGAAGAATTTGTTCGCTACTTCGCAAACTGTTCCGTCCAATCACACAAACTGTGCCCCCAGAGCCTCCACCTGTAACTTTTGCCCCATATAATGTACCATTTTCAGATTTAGACAACTTACTGTGCTGCATTTCCTGCACTAATCTTACTAGCCTATCTGTTCCATCCGACCCGAGTCCACAAGCATTGTAACTGTAGTGGCACTGCAACAAAACGAATGTAATGGAATGAACTCCCTTGCCTCTTTGTGTACATATACTGAAAGTTGTCTCTGACAACTTAAGTATTCTGAAGAATAAGAATTACGTGTTTTCTGAATATGAAATTTGGAAACCAGGATCGTATTACTTGTCCAAAGAAAGTAAATACCTGATACATGAGTTCTCCGAGAGAAGAAAGTTGCTCACTTGAAGAATCAGCAGTCAGTATTGATTTAAAGGCCTGTGTATCAAATAACATCCAGCAGCAACTTTTAGTCAGAACCCATTTAGACATGTTTTGTAAGGTTTTACCATCTAAACATGCTGATCATAATCCAAGCTTTACCATCTAAACATGTTTTGTAAGGTTTTAAAAGGACTCAACAAACTAATGACCCCCATCACAGCCATTTTGGTAACTAGCATGCAACTTAGAAGGGTGTGCAAGTAGTTTTAGTTCTAAGCTGGCATGACAAGCATGCATACCTCTATGTTGATGAACAACCAAGCTTCTTAGCAAGACGACAATGATTCCATGGGATACCTGCATTTCAAGGAAATCATTGTTGTTTAATAATTCCCTATTCCACAAAAAACCAACAACTGAGGAAGGGTGATGCTACACTGCTAATAACCAACGTACCAATCGAAACTAGTTTGATTTCCCAGCAAACAACCTAAACTTTAGTCAGGAAATTGTCACTCCTCTTGGCAAGTGACCCCCATCTGAGCACAAAAATAAACAACACATTAATAAAGTTTAGCAAATATAGATAGACATGAAAGCTTTACAGACAAAAAAAATTAAAAAAGTGAGACACATTTTACCAACAGATTCCTTCTTCTGCTTCTTCCTTTCCTGCTCACCTTGTGACACAAGTACTTCGTCTTCCATGTAGTCTGTATTTTCAGTTACAAAAGCATACCATACGGAAGAAAAAAAAGAACAATATGAAACACAAATTTCATTGGATTATGAAATATATTCACATAATACATATGTATGTACATATTACATTACATATAATTCCATCATTCGTTCAAGAGCTTAATAATAAATATGAAACCTAACATAATAAGTACAACTATCAAAGTATTGATTAAGTCCCTCGTGTAAGCCCAAGGATCATTGTTCCCTTCAGTGACATTTCTTTGATCATTCGATGTACCAACTTGATCATCATAAACTACATTGTTAACTCTGACATTTTCATTGTTGTTGGATTCCTCCGAATCTCTCCTCACCGATTCTGAGCGAACCCACAACTCGTATGATTCCTCAGCTTCTTCAACTGACATAAACCCTTTGTAAGAAGCACGACTATACCCTGATACCGCTGATGAACATGCGGGCCAGTTTAGGTATACTCCAGGGCGATGACCTCGATAGACAACATACGCTCTGAATGCCATTCCTGCATTTAACAAAATAAATGCCCCGATAGATACGCATGTGGGCACAAAAAAACAATGTTTGAAGATCGAGTAGTTTGAAATGCATACATTTCTCCTTTGTGAGCATGAATAGTTAGTGAACACAATAACACTTGGTTTGGGGATTTTTAAACTTATCTTGAAGAGATCCACCACATAGTAGTAGAGAAGTTGGAATTATAAAGGGAATCCCCAGGATGACTAATGAGGATCATGGTGAGATTTTAATGGAAAACAATTAGACTTTTTTGGTGCAATATATTGTTTTTAACAATTTTTTATAGACTTGTACGTTTCTCCCCAAAACGAGTTTTTGTATTGTCAATGTGAATTTAATTAGTAATGCTTCCTAATGACTTACTCTGCTTTGCAATCACAACAAACAGAGCTTAAGAATAAATGGAACTAGAACCATTTAGAGTATGCAAAATTCTAAGTGTCGAGGAAATGACCGAGGAAACGAGCGAGGGAAGTGAGGTGGCGGGGTGGGAGTCGTTCACCTCACTCGAGGTGCGTGCGTCGACTTTTTACTCGCACATCCCGAATGAGGTGAACGGCTCCCAATAATTTTCTAACAAATTGGTTAAACAATACGAAATCAAGCTTCAAACGCTGATCACAATAAATGCTTTCCTAACAAATTGGAAATTGAAATAAAAATGATCACATCTACCAATAATTTTAATCCCTCACTCAAAATTTTATAATCTATTCCCATTAGACAGTTAGGACTATTGAAGTGCCTTGAAATTGTTTTCCCTAAACCTTCGTAAGTTGAATGTGATCTCTCAGTAGTTATGGATTCAAAGCAGTATCAAATAAATATTTGGAATAAAACACACAGAAGTTCTTCAAAATAAATTTCAAATTTTGTAGAAGTCACAGATACATGGTGTTTGCAGAAAAAACTCACATACAAAACAAAAAGAAGAAATCAAGAACCCTAGATCTACAAACCAAACAAAACAAAACAAAAAAAACTCAAGAAAACAAAAAACTCACATACAAAACAAAAAAGAAATCAAGAAAAAACTCACATACAAAAAAGAAAAAAAAAAAAAAAAAAAAAAAAAAAAAAAAAACCGTCAGGAACCCTAGATCTACAAACCCTAGATCTAGAAGAAATCAAGAAGAAATCAAGAAATTTCAAGTTTCGGACTTACCTTTCGCGGGTTTCCTCCGTTTGATTCCAGTTGCTTCAACAATTTGTTCTATTTGTTCTTCCTCTTCTTCTTCCTCTTCTTCTTCTTCTTCTTCTTCTTCTTCTTCTTCTACTCTCTCGAGTCTCGATTCGCCCTAGAGTTCGGTTTCACACAAATTGTCCACAGTTTCGATTCGCCCAGAATTTCCCCCAACAGTTTCGAAAGCTTGAGTTTCGATTCTTCTTCTATGCGATGAGTTTCCCCCAAATTTTGGCTCTGCAAATCCCGCCCAAATTTTGGCTTAGCGAAATTTTTTGCTCGTGCCTGGGAGGCTCCCGAACGCGTGCCAGGGGGTGTCCAGGCAGCCACCCAGGCGCACCTCCCAGGCCAGCTAGAATTTCTCATTAAATATTTAGTAGATTTTTATCCAAAACCTCCAACAGTGGTCGAAGGTAATATTCAAGACTTTGTCAAACCGCGCTTGCCTTTTAAAAAAAAGATTTTGTCAAACGCAAGGAAGAATATGAAGAGCTACTTGTTGGTAACTCTGTGGGGGAGGAGATTAGCCTGTGTTTGGCTTTGTGAATGAGAGCTAAACTAGGGTTTAGGGATTGAGGGGAGGGTTCGATATGACTATGCATGAAAAATATTTTATCCTCTTTAAGTTTAAAAGTGAGAGGATAGAGATTCCTTATTTTATATCACTTCAATCACATTCCTTATTTTAATTTTTATTATCATTTAAATATGTCTTTCACTTTTTATATCAATTTAATTTCAACTATACTATTACACTTTTCAATTTAATATAATTATACTATTATTAATTTCAAGCGTACTATTATATTATTATTAAACAAATTATATTATTAATTTTAACTTAAATATATACTATTATATTATTACTTATATATTTTTAATTATACTATTATTAATTTTAACTTAATTTTAATTTAAAAATTAAAAGAATTGAATGTTTTTTAATATTTTTTAGAATTTGAAGGATGATATGAATGTCACCAAATATAGGGAAAGAGATGGACAAGTTAAAATAGGACCGGGGGGTTCATGCGCGTGCGCACATATCTGAACCGTTAGATCTATTGGATGGTCCAGATTTATGGATTTGAATATTTTTTATTTCACAGTTTTTAGCAAAGGGATTGAGCCCCCTCCACTCTTCGTGCCAAGTGAGTGAATAACAAATCCAAACCACAACAATTACCTTTTCATTCAAAAAAGTTGAGAAGAGATTCTTTCTACAAACATCCAACAGAGCATTTGATGAAAAAAAGTGCAAAAACTTTCACTGAAACTATTTGGGTTCATCAGATTTCTTTACTCATTGACACCAGACTCTTGTTTTGACCCCCCATTGAGTTCTTACAATGTGCAATAGCTCCTTGAATGGCACTCTGCAACTCCTCCATTGTTGATGAATTTGAAACATACAGATTCGCAACATTGAATTCGAGGAGATAAAGCCCCCTCACATAAACACACAATACCACCCATATATACTCATGACTGAGAGAGAAAGGGAGAGGGGAGATACATGAACAAGTAGACTAAATTCACTGAGCAACCAAGCCAACCAGTAGATTTGTCTTTCATACACAAATTAAAAAGCAAAGAAGAAAGACCACTAGTAAAAGGGTAGAGATTAGAACATGAAATCATGAGGAGATACTAGTTTCAACTGTTTACCAAACTTGGGTTTCGAATCAAAGATCTGACTAAACCCATCTTTCAACAAAGGATCCAAGATGGAAGATCTAGAGTGAACTTAGTGAAGGAAATCGAAGAAGATCATATCTGATCGGATCAAATTAACCACACATAAGGAAGAAACAAGTTTCATGAAACTAAGAAAAAGAAAAAAAGAGTGGAGGGAGCTCAATCCCTTTGCTAAAATCTGTTAAATAAAAAAGATTCAAATCCACAAATCTGGACCATCCAATAGATCTAACGATCCATAACGGTCCAAATTTATGCACATGAGCTCCCAAGTCCATTAAAATATGGGCTTAGATAAGGATTCATTGAAGCATAATTACCCTATGATTTAATGATACCCCCACTGCTCAACCACTGAGCCACATCTTTGATTGTTCTTCCTTGGATCACAATGATAATACAACCTTCAACGTGTTACAATCCTTTAATTTCATATATTCAGTAGATGCATCTACCACTTAATGCTACAGGGCTGTTTACAGCTAATTGTGGGGATTTGAAAACAAAACCATGTCTTTGATAGAGTTTGGACGACATAGCTTACCAATTGGCTTCAACTCCAAATTCGTTTTAGTGTATTCTGAACCAAATTTCGGTTTTTTTTTCCCCAAAATTATAGGTTTATCAAAAAACGGAAATAAAATAAAGAGATGAACCCTTTCATGGCACTTCCATCTTTAAGAGAGAACTCTGCTCCCCATCAAGCGGGAGAGTAACAAGTTTAAAGCACACTGGATATGCCGATTCAGTATCACATGATGCCTTCATTGCATCGACAATTACATAAAAACATATACGACAGCAGCAACAAAAACACTACATCAAGAACATAGATAAATTCCTCCTTACTACAGCCAAATTGACATTAAACCAAAACTTATGAGCCAATGGAATAAATTTCAACTAAAGGAAAGATGATCTGAACATTATCAGAAGATTAAATTGAAAATCTCTAGTCCAAACATTTAATCAAAATTTATGCTCCAAGAATGTATTAAGCCAAAACAAGAAAAAGGACGAATCAGTTCCTAAAAATCTAGTCCTTGTACCATCTTCATTACCATCTAGTAAAAAGATGCACATCATCTAGAAGATACGGACAGGCTTTCCCATAGAAGTCTTCAAATACAAGCACCTCACCTGATTTCATAAGCAACAAGAACAGATGAGCATTACATATTTCTGTTCTTATGCGCAAGTACTAAACAAATCTTACTTCAAAAATCTGAGTTCAGTTGAGTTATAGAGGGAAGGATAAGATAAAAACTAACATTTTGCCAATTCTTCTTCAACAAAGAAACAAGGAAGTTGACAGAGAGTTGCACATTCTGGAAAATCTGCTTCTCATCCATTCCCAAGTTACCAACTGCAACACCCATGCAAAGTACCTTCTTAAGCTGGAATTTGACCATAGCCTTGGTTTCATTTACTTTAGACTCCAGCGATTCTTGATGAGTAACCAATGTTGGAAACTTTCCTGTATCCAAGTCATAATTAGTAGTTAGTACAATGCTCCATAATTCTTGGAAACAGTACACATAATGATAAACTAATGACAGAGAGCAATTTGAATTTTGCTTCAAAATGGGTTTAAAGAGGATGGGGAAAACTTGCCTGCTTTGTTGAGACCAGGACCAAGAAGACGGGGAATTTGCTTAATTACAGCTTCAGATGCAAGAAAAGCATGATACCTCTTTGCAAGCTTCTTCACTAGTTTCTTGTTCTTGTTGAGCTTCTTCAACCCTTCTACGTCCATGAAGTCCAAACCTATTTTCTGGGCCTGCACATAAGAAAATGAGATGAGTGAATAGAATCAACCACGATACTACAGGGCTAAAGTCATATATGCAACCTTTAATTTGACTTTTCTCACTGGAACTACAACCATTTAGGAGGGGTGTTCAATTCGGGATTTGGATGGACTCTGAAGGATTTTAAATCTCGTGAATTTTAAAAGGTTTCAAAAAATTTTACAAAATTCAGTGGATTTTGATGGGTTTTAAATTATTGAATTTTGTAGATTTTATAAAGGTTTGTTATTAATTTCTATGAATTTTTATAAATATGTTATTAATCATAGGAGGCAGTGAAAGAGCATCACCTGCATTGTTATCCATGCCAAAACAAATCACAAAACATTTCTTAAAACATCAATTAAACAATTGTTTGTATGCTGCGAGAAATTTACTTCAAATTTAAAAAAAAAAAAAATCAAATACTTTAACTATTTTACTTCAAACTGTTATCATCGCCACCGCCACCTCTCTTCCTCCTTCTTCAATCGCTACCACCACCTATTCTTATTCTTCTTCTCCATCAATCACCACCACCACCTCTCCTCCTCCCCGTCTTCTCATTCTTTTTCTCCATCAATCACCACTGCCACCTCTCATCCCACCTCCTCTCGTTTTCATCTTATTATTCTCCTCCTCTCCCTCAGCTTTTTTTTTTCTTCTCCTCCACTTTTTTCTCTGTTTTTTTTCTTGTTCTCCTATCTTTTTATTTTTCTTCTTCTTTTTGCCCTCACGAAGGTTTTGGCAAGTGGGGAACCTCCACTCGCAAGAACTTTCGCCCTTGCGAAGGAAAAAAAACATGGGATAAGAAGAAAAAAAGATAAAATAGAAGAAAAACAGAGAAAAAAAAAGAATAAATCAGTAGAAAAAAAAAGGAGAACAAAAAATAAAGATAAAGAAAAGGGAGGACAAGAAAAAGAGAAAATAAGATAAAGATAATGAGAAAAGGAATAATAATAATAATAATAACAACAAAAAAGAAGAACAAGAACAAATGAGAAGAGGAAGTGCAGGTGGTGGTGCAGCCAACAATGGTAGGGCATGGTGTTTTGGCTAGAAGTTGTGGGGCGAGGTGGTGCTGCTCCTGTGAAGAGAGAAGAGAATGATGATGAAGGGAAGGTGGTGGTGTCCTTCAGCAGATCCCAAAAAAAATGGGATAGTGGTGTCCTTCAACGAAAATTATGGTGTTAATAACAATGGCCAATACAAATCCGTTGAAATATGAAGGGGAATGTTAGATTTGGAATGACTCTTGTTATATATATTTTCCACTCACAAATCCTTCAAAATCCAAAACTTTAACAAATCCATCAAAATTTACTATTTCTTGAATACCCTTGATTTTGGTAGGCTTTTAAAAAACATGAATTGAATACACCATGATTTTGATGGATTTTAAAACAATCCTTTAAAATCCATATTTGAATACCCCTGGACTTACATATATTATTTTAAATCCTTAATTGAATACCCCTAAATTTTAAAATCATTCACAATCCATTAAAATTCGTTATTGAATATCACCCCCTTAGTGACTATGACGATCAATTCCTATTGAAGGATAAAGGGAATTCTGGTAATCCCAAAAACATTTTCAGTATAAGGTTTGTATCAAGGTAACTAAGATTGTGTCCAACAATTTAAACAACAAAATCCAAAAATAAAATGAAAGAAGGATGTTAATATACGCATCATAGCGAGCCATGAGTTCATTGAGGAATAACCCTGGCTTTCTGAGATGACAACTCAATATCAGATTCTCTTTTAAACATTGGCAGAGCCGCAGAGGTTCATCCCCATGGTATAAATAATGAACCTAGGTGATTTTTCTCTGGGAGAATCTGGGATTCTAGGAGCGCCTAGCAACTTACTTTACCAGTGGCAGTCAAAACAGTAATATTGTCAAACAGAAAGAGAGTCAAATCTGGGATCCTGTATGAGCAAAACCGCCATGACTTTTCCTTCCAAGAAATTTGCTCAAAAGTAAATGAATTTTACCTCTTCAACGTGCTGAGCATCACCAAGCATGCAGACCTTCATCTTAGGGCGAGGAATGTGTGGAAGTTTGACAGAACCACTGAAACGCTTGTCCTTCTGAGGATCATAGTTCTTCAGACCAATCTGGAGCTCAACTGTCTCCACGAATTTGCGTTGTTTCTCCTTGGAGTCCCCAGTAATCTGGGTGATGGCTTCTCTCAACACATCACTCTGAAGCTTACTATAAAAGTAAAAAAACAACACACGAATTAAAACTCCAATGAACTGCTATAATTCCTAATGACATCAAATATGCACAACGATAAATTACACTTTTAATATGTCAAATTCTAAAAAATTATAAACAAATTGAAGATTAGTTTCCGGGTCGACTAAGAATTTACTAGTCTCATATACCCATAACGACATTATAATTATCATGTGACAATGGCAAAATCATTCATTAACCCAAGTTTTATGGATTATGAAAAGCCAAGAATTGCTAAAAAGGGGTCTGAATATCCGCATTACTAATGACCCAAGTCATCACTAGTTGAAATTTTATATAACAAAATTTATTTAGTCAAAAAGACATTATAACCACAAGCATTATAAATTTCCATTCATGATAATAATGCACATTTGTTCATGAAAATCAAACAATTTATTCATGAAACTGAAATGGGTATATTTATATTTTCCAAAAATCGAAATATTTGAGCCCTCAACAGTTTCGTTATCAAAACAAAAGCCTTCAAAACACCCATAAAATTACATGAATGTGTAGTATAATTGTTCTTAGCTACAAAATCTGGGTTTTTCTCTACTAGTGGATTCAGTGATTGGGAACAAAAACACCGTAAAAAAAACGATCAAAGAAAAAGTAAATAGTGTTGTGAAGAAGAAAGAAATAATACCTCATGGTTTCTACTCTGTAAAACCTGCAGACCAAAACCAAAACCAAAACCAAACAGATAAGAAAACTTGTTGTGGATCAAACAGACCCACATGAGAGTTGAAGATCGAGTAAGAAGAAGAAAGTGAAGTAAAGCTTACCGTAGAGATGAAGAGGCCGACCTTCTAACAGTGGGCGGAGAGGAGAGAGAAGAGATTTATGAGTCGAAACTTATAAGAGAAAATAAAACCCTAGCTGCTAGGGTTACAAACCCGGGTTGGGCCCAGGCCAACAAGGTACTGGATTGGGTCCTTTTCTTAGCACTGTGCTGCACCGTTGGGCCTTGGTTCCATTTGGATAAAGTTTGAGGTCTCAACCAAATTAAAAAAAACAGTTACTAAATAACACCACCACTAATACCGATAAACACCGCCGCCTCCTTTTTTTATCTACTGAATGACACCACTAATAAAAATGTCATTTCTTCATTTTTCCTTCTTCTTCTTCTCCTCTTTTCAAAGGAATAACACCACCCCAACCCTCCTCCCCCCGGATGCACCGCCCTTTCCCGTTTTCATTTTATCTTCCCCTCTTATCTTCCTTTTCATCTCCTTTCTTTAGATAAACAACCCCCTCCCCAGCTTCATTATCTTCATTCCTCTCATTTTTTTCTCTTCATATCATTTCTTCTCATGAACACCCCCACCCCGCCTTCTTTCTCTCTTCCCTTCTCCTTTTTTCCTCTTCGTCTTTTTTCTTCTCATGAACAACTCCATCCCCGCCTTCTATATCTCCTCCCCTATTCTTCTCCTTTCTTCTTTTTAGACTAAAAACCATCACCTTTTTTTGGATGTTTTTATCTTATGAAAATGATTGTTTCCATTAACGCCTTGTTCTCCTCCTCCAACAAATTTTGCTTCTCTATTGCAAATGGAGATTGTTCATAATATTTGCATTGAACAACCCAAAAAAAAAAATTTGCCATTCAGAAATTCAAGTAAAAAATGTTGCATTTTGTGTTGAGACCAAATCAGTACACCAAAATGATGGGTTTAAGGATGAAATTGACTACAAATCTTACAACCCGTGTTCAAAACAAATGACATTGAATGGTCTATATTATTTATTTTATTTATTTTTTTGGATAACTCCAATGGATAAACAAATTGAAAATAATACTCTACAGGTGTCAAAGTGCTATGTTGAAACCACTTTAAATGGTAGATTTTCATTTCCTATGTAATCAACCTAAGTTCTCCCATTGAAATGATCCACCACTTTGGATGAATAATTTAGAACATCCAAAGGACTTACTATTTCTTAGCATCATAGTGACCCCACCAATTGAGATTACATAAATGGAACTATAATTTTGGGCTTTCAATTTGGATCATTTAGGTGACCTATTAATTTTTTTTACAAAATAAATATTGTCTTGAAATGGAGAAAAAAATGTTAGTGCCTATTTGGAATGCAAGTGTCCCAAAATGCTAAAAGACCATGAGTGAGCGAAATGACAAAAACCACCAAAAAGGACCTAGATGAGGAGGAGGTTAAGTTTTGGCTTATGTACATGCGTAGTATATAAAAACACAAGTACAAGTTGCACACTAAATACTTCCATTTGCATATTCATGCGAGCTTCATACTCACATTCAAATGCGAGTATAATAACAAAAATCGCAGCGGCAACTGTGACCTTGTCCAAATTTGCCAAGAAATACTACTATGCAATGAATCATGCGATTTTAAGGATACCATTAGCAGGAACCGCTGCGATGGGACAAAAACATATTGTGTCTAATTTTTTGTTTCAGCCAAATTTTAACTTTTTGGAATTTCTATGGTTTAAATACACTATATCCATAATCTGTTTTAACAATATATTTTATTTGATAAGAATGTCTTTAAACCATAGAAATTGCAAAAAGTTAAAATTTGGCTAAAACAAAAAAAATTAAAAAATAGACAATTTGGTTTTTGTTCCATCGCAGCGGTTCTTGCGAATGGAATCCTTAAAATCACATGAGCCACTGCATTTGGAGCATTTAATGTGCTTGTTAAGATCGCGTTCCCACCTTAAGTTTCGATTTGTTGTTGTTGTTGTTGTTGTTGTTGTTGTTAAGATTGCGTTCACACCTTAGTATTCATCACTAAATCAAGAGAAATAGAATAAGATGAAGAGAAAAATAATGCAATGTTCAAATAAGAAAACTCATACGAAGAATGGGATGAAATGGGCAGTCCAGAAGATGACTCTTTCTAGAATGAGGACCCCCACTCATCATCATCTTCAGATGATGAGGAGGATGGTGATTAGGAATAACAGTCAGAGGAGGATGAGGACAATGAATCATTATCGTCATTTGATAAGGACGATGATGATAGTGATTGTGGGAATTCGTTAGTGGACTACTACTCCTCTGACAAAGAGGATCGTGAACGTCAACCCCCGAAGGACTTTTTTGAGCGCCTCCTAGACAATTAATGTATTTTTTCTGTAATATTTAAAAATATTAATTCAAATATTATGTGTTTTGTATTGTAATATTTTTTGTATTTCTAAAATTTCAATTTGTGTCTGTTGATTGATGACATTTTGTTGCGAATAAAATAAGAGAAAAAGAATAAGAAAATAAGATAATATGAGAATAAAAAACATATAAGAGGAAAAAGGATAAAAGGATAAGAGATGGATGAAGGAGGCCAGCGAGTTGGTGGTGTGGTCAACGGTGGCGGGGTGGTGATGGTTCTTGATGGAAAAGATATGGATAGATGAGGAGGAGAAAAAGAATCAAAAATAATAATAAGAAAAGGAAAAAAATGATAGGAGAATAAAGTAATGAGATGAAGATAAGAGGAAGATGAGAAGAATAAGAAGAAAAGAAAATGTCCTTGGTGAATAAAAGAGGGAGAGATGATAAGAGATGTTAGGTTTTTTTTTTTTTATTGGTAGTGTCCTTCAGTAGTGATGGTGTCCTTCAGAAAGTAGGGGGTGGTGGTGTCAATTAGTATAAGTGATGATATTATTTAGCAGGGGCCAATAAAAATTAGGGAATCAAGTTATTGCAACTAGGGCGTCGTGGCATGAATTTTGAAACTTTTTACCTCACTTTCAAGGACAATTCGAGTCACATACCGAAGGCATCTCATGAAGGAATCGAAAATGGCAATATTACACGAATACACACTATAAGAAAAGAAAAAAGAATGGATACATTTTTTTGTTGGAGTGGCTTGTGGAAATGAAAGTTTGATTAACCACACTGAAGGTTTTGTCTGAGAATGACGAAGGCATGCTGAACAACTGATGCATATTTTACTAACCTAAATTAATAGGCTAATTTAACCTTAATATATATCGCAAGTGCATGGTTGCCTAACTAGTAGACAATGGTAAGTACATATCGATCCCACGAGGTTTGAAAACATAATAAAAAATACTAAGGCTACATAAACTAATTTAAAAGGAGGTTACAACAATCAGAATAATTTTCTAAACTAATGCAAAATAGGAAAACAACTCAAATTTGAGTTTGAGAATCAAAGAGAGAGAGAGAAATGCTAAGGCCTTCGAAGCATCCATCGTGTTTATAAAATTATATTAATGTCAATTATTGTCCCCTAGCAATGTAATGGATTGCTTTAGCAAAAATGCAATCCTCTAACATTAATTGTATATTTAAGGCATAACTAATCACATATTCACATGTTTAAATAAAAATATAGAATAATTCTAACTACCATGGATGAATTACATAAACGATGAAAGTAATATATGGTTGTTCACAAATCAATCCAATGTTAAACCATACAATGCGTTAGAGAATAATAAAAAACATAAAAGTAAATTCTACTAAGCCTATGGAATCATCTACGCCTTAGCGAAGGATTTAGAAGATCATAGTGGTGGTCGCAGTAGCAACGTAGGTGAATTTCATCAGCTCATGATGAGCACGCTTCAAAAAAAATGTAGATGTTATGTAGTGGTACAGGAAAAAAAGCCAAGTGCAAATAGCAAAAAAAGAGGTTGAAAACTATTTTCCCTTATTATTATTCTTTTTATTATTTCCATGCGTCTCCCGTGTTTTGCGATATTTGCGTTGTTGTTTCTGTTTGTTATTTTGTGAGAAAGGGAGAGGGGACAAAAATGAAGTTGGCGAGGGATGGTGATAAGGTTACGAGATGGAAAAGATGAAAAAACAGGAAAGGAGGTCGAGCGGAGGAATACGTTAAGGGGAGCGAGATGATGTTATATTTTTCTGTGCGAGATTTGTTTTATTGTGAGATATTTGTTTTGATGTGAGGTGGTGTGACGAGAGGGAAAATAAGGAGATTACGAGTGAGAAGTGAAGGTCCATTTGGGATGTAATACTCTGAGTGGGCGGGCTCTGAGGCTGACAGCTCCATGTGTGGGCGGGCTCAAAAGACTGACAGACTACCAAGTGTGGGCGGGCTCAAATACTGACAAACAACCTCGGTGTTATAGTCCCACATCGTCTAGGTGAGGGATGAAGATGTACTATATATGTACGAGTTTGGATCCACATGACACAACGCGTTTTAAAGCCGTGCAAGTAGTTAAGTTGGGTCAAAAACGGACAATATTGTATTATGTGGATCGGATCGTGACATGGGATAAAGGAAACAAGGTGATGGCGAAAATAGCAAGGTGAGTTGGAGAATAAGACGTGATGGAGGCTATTCGTGGTGGCTGTCGGCGATGGTATGTGGCGTCGTGCATGAGATGGTGGCAATGTGGTGATGTTTTGGCGAATTGGCTGGCTGGAGAAGAAGCAATAGTGCGAGGTGGACTCTGTTGGTGGTTTTTATTTGTGATGTGAGGAAGAAAAAGGGAAAAGGGGAGCAAGAGGAGGGTGTTGGTGGTCTTCTAGCGAGCCAGAATGACTGCCGAAGTTAGGGTAGTGATGGAGAGTGGCTCGAAGTGGTTGACAGAAAAAGACAGAGGAAGAAAAATGGTCGTGAATAAGAGAATAAGGCAGGAGCACTTGGCTGCCAGAAAAGGGAGATGAGGCAAAAATGCTTGCACCCAAAGAACGGGAGAGCTTTGTTGTGTAGAGGAAGAAGAAAATAAATCGGGATTTTGGTTGGGCTTGGGTTTAGGTTAAGAAAAAAAGGTGGATTTGCATTTGGTTGGGTTGGGTTTGGCATGTGATGTCATAGCGACTTCCAATTTCACCCATCACTTTGTACCGCCATTTGAACCCGTCAAGTAAGAATTCTCTGAAGTGTGCATTTAGACGGTTTCACCATTTTAGCTCAAAATCCTGTAAAAAAAAATATGAAAATTAAATAATTAGAATAAAATAAAATATTTGAAGCACTAACTAATATAAATTATAAGGTAGTGTAAGTGTAAATTACGTGAATATCAACAATCTAATGGTAAGCCGAAGATATGTCATGATAGTCATGTCGCCCCATGCATGATACCAAGGAAAACAAATGGGTCCGCCAAAGGCACATATATATAAAAAATATGGTGAATTAAATGTTTTTTTAAACATGTATTATACAAAATCAATTAGATATTCAAGTTTATGCAACACATTTTATATAGACAAGAGTATTAAGCGACGATGCACTCATACGAAAAAAAAACTATGTATTAAATGTCTATAATTTGCAAATTTGATTACTGTGGCTAAAACTAATAAAAAAAATGTTACTTTCATTGATGGAAACTTGAAAGTCGTGGCAACACTTGTAGGGAAACGAGTCAAGTTCTTTTCATGGAAAAATAAAAAAAATGAAATAACATTACAAGAAGGGAGATACCGCTCTTTATAAAAAAGAAGAGCACTGCTACAGCGCACTGGGGGTTAGCCTGGTGCTACCTCCCACCATTCATTTTGCCTCGCGATAGGTGCTACACTCATCTCGAAGCAAAATGGATGGTAGGGGGTGCTAACCTCCGGTGCAACAAAGAATTTTCGAAAAAAGAAAGAAAGGAAGCTAGCTCTTACAGATGAGAGAAAACTTCATGAAACAACTTAGGCCATGGTGGCAACAGAAGTGTTTACAACAAGAGAATTCAACATAATCGTTGTATCTTGGCTCTACACATTCTCAATTAGTTCATTGGCTCCTAGCACATTCTCAATCGGTATAAGAGCAAGTCATTCAAAAAGAGCTTAACTTCCTGAGTACTCGAGATGGAACTTCGAGGGTGATCATTTTCAATAAAATGATTTAACAATAATGAAAATTATAATTTTTTAAATACCACGGTGAGAACCCACTTTAGCTTATGGATGAACTTATGTGGCATATGGTTATGAATGGCTAAAGACTACCGATTTCAAGGCTTAAGTGTTTGTTTTCATTCCACAGGTAGAAGAAAGCACTCCTAAAAAAATAAAAATAAAAATAAAATAACGAGTCACTACTCACACGACCTCGCAAAGCCTCCGTGGTGGCTCTTGTAACGTAAATGGTGCTGCCAATACAAGCCCATTATAATGAGGTCTTCAACTCCAAAAAGCGAAATTTCATCCTCGTCGATGGATCTTTTGGTAGAGAATCTCGACTTGAAGGAGTGTCACAAGCTCGAAGGCCACACTGATAGGGTTTGGAGTCTCGCATGGAATCCCGCCACCGGTTTTGACGGGATTCCGTCAATGCTCGCTTCTTGCAGTGGCGATAAAACCGTTCGTATCTGGGAACAGAGCTCTTCAGGTTCTTGGCAGTGCAAGGTTCGTTCCTTTGTTTTATTGATTTACATCAAAATTTTCAAGAAAAAGCCCTAAAAGTTTGATCTATGGAATTTGATTTGCAGTCTGTGTTAGATGAAACACACACGAGAACTGTGAGGTCTTGCGCTTGGGCACCGAATGGGAGGTTTCTTGCCACAGCTAGTTTTGATGCCACTACTGCTGTTTGGGAGAACGTCGGTGGTGACTTCGAATGCGTTTCAACTCTCGAGGTATAGGAAGTCCTTCCGGAAAATCAATTAAATGTTGTTCGTTTCGATCAAATTCACTATGACATTGTTTTCATAAGCTCAAACTGTTGTTGATTAGTAAAGTTGGGTTTGAAAATAATGATTGAACAATTACGATACCCATCAGTAATCTTTTTAACTAATCGAATAACGTAATAGCTAACTTCAAACACTCGATCAATAAGTGGGTATTTAGTTAGTCATTTAATATAAGTCTTAAGCTTAGTAGCTTAACCATAAACATGATATGAACTCACTGTATTGGTGCTCCAAATCAGATGTAATCAGTGGCGGAGCCAGGAATTTCATTAGGGGGAGGTGACAAAAAGCATAAAATAACTTAACAACATTTATTTGCATGAATCATGAGTTATATTGTTTTATATTTTTCTAATTTCAAGATTATAAAAGTGTATTTTAGCTACCAATCAAGTTATTCATTACAAATGTTTGGAAATTTTAATTGAATCTAATTTAAAAATAAGATTGACGCTAGAGATTTAAGGTAAGATATAGATAGATTTTTTATAAGATGTATTTTAAGAATATTTCAAAAGACATTCAATGGATTTTCAACTAGCTTGTTGTATTCAAAGAAAAATCAATGAAAATATTGTTACCCATCTATACTAGTCACTAAGGGAAACCAGTATACATGAAGCACAAAACTACATAATGTAATGTATTTGTAATAACTATTTGATACATTATATAATTTATATTAGATACAGGAGGCAAAAGGGGGCTTGGGAAATGTTTGATAAATAGAAAGGGCAATCTAACAAATCTCAAATAATTAGGACCCACTTACACCATGTACTACAAATGATTTTAATAATTGAGGGAGCAATTTCAAAAGTGCGATAAATAGAAGGGGGCAATCTAACAAATCTTAAACAACTGAAACACACTTACACCATGTACTATAAAGGATTTTCATAATTGAGGGGGCAACTTGGAAAGTGTGATAAATAGAAGGGGGTTAATTTTAACAAATCCCAAACAACTGGGACCCACTTAGACCATATAATGTAAAGGATTTTCAAAATTGAGGGGGGGGGAACTGCCCCCACTGGCGCTCTATGTGGCTCCGCCACTGGATGTAATACGCTATGTTAGTGTCTCTTTATACATCTTAAACAGTCTACACCACCCATGGTAGCGTTTTGCATTTAATATCTTTGATATCGTTTAAGCCATGCTCAATATTATTTTATTTAAAGATATCAGAGTGAAGGGCTTTCACTTTTTAAGCCTATTTCAGACACTTTCATAGAGTGGATTCATGATTCGAGGTCCGGGGTACTGATAACGATTGGGAATTGGATGTGGTGGAGAACATTCTCATGCATGAGTGTGGAATATTTGGAAAGACTGTAATCACTACATCTTTGATGGAGAGACAAGATCAGTTGATTACATTATTCTTCAAATCCCGCATGCTTTATGGTGGCGGACAGAGAATAGAAAAATTCCCGAGACTCCTAAATTAGAGTATTCATGTTTGCGTGGGAAATGTTTGTATTGGTTTGGCTATCCTTTTGTACTCTAATCCCTTTTGTGGCCTTTGTGAGAAATTTTCCCTCACTCGGATCCCTTGCTTTAATAAATTTTCTATCTTATATGAGCAAAAAAAAAGGGGAAGAAGAAGCAGGTCAAAGGGCTCGAGGAACATGGATATGCTACAATGCCGATAAACTCAAAACTTGGATACTATCTCTCGTGATTTAACAAGATTAAATTTGAGTACTGTGTTCTTGATCTCCTGCACGTTCACCCCAACTAGCTGAAATTTTTTTTCCTTATAATATATAGCACCAGAGCTTAGTTGCCATCTGTCTGGCTCGACTTTGATAGTATTATAATAGTTATTGTTTCTCCTCATACACGAACATAATTAAGAAAAACTGACAAGATTTTGCTTGTTAGTTACTATTTGCATAATATGACCTGGTACAAACTCTCTCTTAACAAAGCATGCCATAAAAACATGTCCAGTTTTCTCACATTTTATTTTATTTTATTTTAACTGACATGTCTGCAAGGAAAAGAAAAGTTCATCTCATATTTCGGATATTTTACTCCCTCGTTAGTATGGGTGTCGTTTACGAAATTATTTATTTTCTATTGCACACATGAAGGTTTTATTGGTTCAAACTTCTTTCAATATTTTTATATCGAAAATATCACTATTTTGATGTATAGGGTCATGAGAACGAAGTCAAAAGCGTTTCTTGGAACTCATCAGGATCATTTCTTGCCACTTGCAGTCGCGATAAAACTGTCTGGATCTGGGAGGTACTGCCTGGGAATGAGTTTGAGTGTGTTGCAGTGTTGCAAGGACATACACAAGATGTGAAGATGGTTCAGTGGCATCCATCTATGGACATTCTATTCTCTTGTAGCTATGATAATACTGTTAAGGTATGAGATTCAATGGTATTTTCTGTTTTTTCCTCTCTTCTTTTTTGCCTTATCATATAGAATCCTAAACAGATGGGAGTTTTGACTAAGAGCCAAATAAATCCTGAATGAGTTTTCTTTATCCAAATAACAGATATGGGCTGAAGATGGTGATGATAATTGGCGTTGTGTTCAGACTTTAGGTGAACCTAACAAGTAATGTACCTTGACACTTCTTTTTTCCCCCTCCCAAGTTTTTCCTTATAGTAGATTGACCATTTCTTTTTATTTGTTAGTTTATGTTCAATGGTGGTTGCTTGATGGTTTCGCCATCAACACTAACTATTGTATCCATTTGCTAGTTATAAATTTTCGTTGAGGCACTGTATAGTTTTTAATTACATCTTCTTTGTTCTTTGTAGTGGACACACATCTACTGTCTGGGCATTATCCTTCAATTCTGCAGGAGACCAAGTGGTTACCTGTAGGTATGCTGTATTGCTGTGCATAAATTTATAGTCTATGTTGTTCTGATCTTTGCAACAAAATGTTTCTGGAGCGCTGGTTGCACACTCAATTTTCTTTCCACATTATTATCAATGTAATCTTAGTTGGATGTTGGAAATAAGTTCAAATGTACCATTCTTGCAGTGATGATCGTACTATAAAGGTGTGGGGAGTGACTCACCTTGATGAAGACGGATATGCGCCTTGGTGAGAGATGCTTCCTTGACCCTTTTTTTCACATTCACCTGCTAATTTTTCCTGACTAGTTTGTTCATTATCCTTCGTTTTGGATTTTTGGTTGGTGGTTTTCATTATCACAATTACATACTTTAGTTCCACACACCTACAGATTGCTTTTATTGTTACTGATTCTCTCCTGTTTTAGATATGCATTTTTATTAGATGAGAAATCGTTGATCTACGTTAATGTTGGTGAATGGTAATAATTGGTCGTGGGGTTTCTTTTGGGAAAGAGAAGTTTATGGCGTACGGAACGAAAGTATTGTTGGTCAATGATAAACTGGGCAGTTCTCTGTTTGTAGCAGTCATTCCCAGCCCTACAAATCGAATATGGAAGCTTCAAACCAAGGTTTTCTCCCTTTGGTTGTTGCGCATGATATTTTTTGGATGAAAGAGCTTCCAGCTAGAGTTAATTTCTTCATTTGGGTATCAGCTCATGGAAGGGGATCAATTATTACAAATAGATGCGATATTTGTGAGGTGGAAGAAAAATTAATCAACCACTTGTTCTTTGCTTGTCACTTCTCTAGAAAAGTTTGGAATCTCATTGGGGGTGAATTAATTGCTCTTATTTCTACTGGAGTTTCTTCCTTTATTGGGTTTCTAACTGGAATAAAGATGGGTGTTTTTGAAGGCAAAGTGGCTCTGGGTTAGAGTTCTTTTGGTAGATTTGTGGGTCAGTTGGAAAGAAAGAAACAACATTCAGAGTAATAACAAAGAATAATGACGATACCATTGTTAAAGGCATGGTGTGGCTCTGCATCCTTGCATCAGCATCACGCCTCATGACCGCCTATGATGCTAGCCTCAAGGTTAACCCCCTTCCCCCTTCCCAAAAAAAAAACAAAGAAAAAAGAGCGGACTACGATGGCATCTATAATGATTTAACAAGTTATATTGCATGCAATCACATCTTAATTATATCACAATAGTCAATATCAATAAAATTTGTGGAAACTTCATTCTAACTGATACTTTCCTAACTCCAAATCTCATCATCAATAGCAAACTCGATATGGATTTGAAGTTAGAGCTGGATTTGATGAATAAGTCAGTAAAATGGAGAGGAAAGAAAGAGATTGGGGAAGAGAATGAGAAAGGGAAAGAGAGACATTTAAGGAAGATGAGTTTGAGGATTGTATTGAGATGCAGATGTATGCTGAGATATGTTTTCATCTCGAGGAAGGTTGTCAGACCTAAAGAATATGGATAATTTGTTCTTATAGTAGAACATAGATGTTTTGGCCGTGTCAATGTGAGTACTAGATTGGTATTTCAATCTTTTTGGGTACTATATGGTAGATTAAAAAATTGGGTACCAAAAGGTAATTAACCCTTGTATTTTTGCTCGTCAATAAGTGCAAATGTGTGTGGTGGGTGGGGAGGCATATATTGCTAAAAAAATCTCAAAGAAGGAAAGGAAAATATATGGAAGGAGAAGAGTATAATTGACTTGTTAGTCAAGGAGCACAAACACAAGAGGAAGTGGGGCGGTCGAGGCGATAGGCTAGGTTATCCTAGGCATAGGATCACATCAACTTTGCATTAGGCAAGGAGCCCACGTTTAACATCACTTTTAGGCTAGCTTTTGATAACATATTTTTTCTGCCCCCTTGTAATGTGACCCTCTCACTCTCAGTCACCTATTTTAATATGTGCCTATTGGTTTTGTTGATTAAAAAAATGGAAACAACAAACCTGCTTAAAAGTGTTTGGTTAGTGTGTGAGACATGCTCAAAAGGAGTCTGAGCCATGTCCACTTAGCCCATCTTAGCATCCAACAAGAAAACTTGTTTGACACATTTTCAAACCGTATTTGTTCAACACGTGTGCTGACACTTGTAGGTGAATCTTTCAAAGTGTCTGTGCTTCTTAGATGGTAGTTGTCTTTGTTTTGTGAGTCTCGCGCACGCTTTCTTTTCAAATTTTAGTATTTTTTTTAAATTATTTTTTATCAATCCAACAACAGGGGTATCAATCTGAACAAAGGTGACTGAGTCTTGATGTTCAGTACTAATAATCCTCTCAAGGGAAAATAAAAAGTTTAACTTTGCTGCCATTGCAGCTATGCAGTTAAACCGGACAATGGGATATAATGGTCCAGGAGCGTTATAGGTTACAACGAGATATAACCATATATAACAAAATATTTTTTAAATATATATTTTATATCCCCACTAAGTATTAATGTATTATAGACTCTATACTTTTATACCCACTATATTGTCATTTTGTTTGCAAGAAAAGAAATATACACAGTTTTTTACAACCATTGTTTTCATGATTTTCTACTCCTAAATCATCCAAAGCTAAACTCCAATTCTGCCTCTTTCTTTGCAACCACATTAGAAACAGTCTCTCTTGAAGGGTTTATAATTTTGGTGTTTGATGTGAAGATATGCCACAGTCAATTGATTATACAAACAAATATGTTTTTTTTTTCCAATAGAAAATCTCATATTCAGTAACTCAAACAATAGATTATATAATATTGACCAATTAATGTTAAAATTAGGACAAAGTTGTATTACAGGTTCAAAGAACTCAACCCAACCCAACCCATACCAGACAGAACTGGTGACACGTGCTTAAACCATTATTAGCTCAGGAGTAACCTATGAAAATTATTTGCAAGATCGCAGTAACAGCAACAGCAACAGCAAATTCAAGATCGCAGTAACAGCAACAGCAGATTCAAGTACTGCTTCTTCATCTTTCCTCTTAGTAGCAGATCCAAGCAACAACAAATCCAAATACTGCTTCATCAACAGATTCAAGCCGCAGATCCAAGCAGTAGCAAATCCAAGCAACAGATCAAGTACTGCTTCTTCATCAGCAAATCCAAGCAGCAACAACAAAGATCCTACTCAACTCCTAGTGGCTAAGGGGATCCCTCCTCCTTTTCTTCTTCTTTTCTTCTTCAAACACAGAGATCGCACAGGCCAGAGGGTCGATCGATCTCTGTGATTTATCTCCCCTCTTCTTAGTTCTTCACTGAGTTCACTCTTTTTTATCTTCTTCGTTCCATTCTTCTCTCTGAGATATGAAATCAGATATGAAAAAAATAAAAGAAAACGATAGTTTTTTTTTATATAATATATACTGTAACAAAAGTTATAATGTCGTTACAATATAAAACGTTAAGTGCATAACAACCGCTATATTAGTGTTATACCGACTGCCGTTATAACCTGCCCTTAAATCTAACCGTTATACTCCTCAACTCAGACGTTATAACCAGTGTTGTACGAATCGGTCCAAATCGCGATTCAAATCGCCGATCTAAATCGAATCGACATGCAAACGGTTTAAATCGACCCAAAAATCGGAATTCATCCAAATCGGACTGAATCGCCACCGAGTCAGCCATGAAATCGTACATCGCGATTGAAGAACAAAACTACGATTTATATGTTTCGCACAAAGAAAAAAACCAATAGAAATCGGGATGAAGCAAACAGGGAATACCAGTAGAAAAAAAACAGAAACAAACAGGGAAGAAGAAGAACCAACATACCTTCTCAGATCTGGATCTCGCTGCATCAGATCTGCTCCAGAAGAAGAACCAGAACTCCGTCACCTCGCTGCATCTCGACATCTCTCTGCATCTCGACATGTTGAATCTCAACTCTCTGCTGCATATGAATTGATTGTGTGTTGAATCGACTTCTGGTTGAATCGATTGTGTAGGTTGAATCGATTTCGTTGTGTAGGTTGAATCGATTTCGATTGGCTGTGGGTTTAATCGATTTCGTTGTTTGTGGGTTTGGCTCATTGGCTGTGGCTGTGTTGTGAAAATGGGAATAAAATTTTGATTTTAGTTATATACAAAGGTCAGGGTCAGGGTCAGGGACCCCTAATGAATTGTTTGTTAATAATTATCATATTTACACCCTCAAAGATAATTACAATATCAGAGAGACCCTTATTTTACAGTGAGTTTGCTTTTGTTTATAAAGACAAAACTGAGATCCCCATTAAGTTTTATAAACCTAAAAGTAAAAAAAACCTTACCTTTTGCAAACTCCATTTTTTTTTATATGCAAATCTCTTCTTTCAATGTCCTTCAATGGCTACTACCAACAAGTGATGGTTTCTTCCATAGTTTTCTACTTCAAACATTAAGTGTTTTCACCAAACAAAGGAGGTTTTGCTTCAATCAAAGGTAAAAAAGTTTACTTCTCATTGTCTTTCCATATTTTTCATTAGATTACTTTATTATTATCACTATGCCAGATATAGCCTGGGAACATTGTGTTGCTGTGAATAATAATAAACAAAAGGTTAAGTGTAATTATTGTGGAAAAGAGATGTGGGGAGGGGTTTTTAGAATGAAAAATCATCTTGGAAGAACAAACAAGGATACTTCACCATGCTTGAGCAATTCAGATGAAAATTATTTACTATTCAAGAAGATGTGTACTGATAAAGTGGTTGCAAAAGTTGCTGAAAGGAGGGAAAGGAATGCTCCAATGTATGGGGATGAAGGAAATGTAGGTGGAAGCAAAGTTGATTATGGAAGTGAAAAAAAACAAACTACCATGAATGAGATATGGAAACCAACTGATAGGAAAAAATGTTGTGTCAAAATTTCTAGGTTCATTTATGGATGTGCTTTGCCTTTCAACATTGTGACAAGTGTATATTTTAAAGAGATGATTGATGAAATTTGTAAGTTTGGGAGTGGATTAAAACCTCCCACTTACTATGAAATTAGGAACACCTACTTGAAGAAGGAAGTGGAAGAGGTGAATGTGAAGCTTGAAGCCTACAAGAAAGATTGGAAGAAATATGGATGCACTATTATGTCCGATGGGTGGACCGATGGTAAAAGTCGAAGCATTACAAATTTTCTTGTTAATAGTCCAAAGGGAACTGTTTTCTAGAAGTCCCTTGATACATCAAGCATATTTCATAATGCTGAAAACTTGTACTTGATGTTGGATGAAGTGGTACAGGAAGTAGGTGAAGAAAATGTAATCCAAGTGTGCACGGATAGTGCCTCGGCTTATGTCAAAGCTGGGGAATACCTTATGAAAAATAGGCCACACCTCTTCTGGTTTCCTTGCGCAGCACACTTGATAGATCTTATACTTTCGGGCATTGGTGATTTGCCTCTCCCAAGTGAAACCGTTAAAAAGGCCAAGAAAGTAACTGTGTACATTTATAGCCACACGTGGGTATTGAGTCTCATGAGAGAGCACACTAATGGTAGGGAGTTAGCAAGGCCAGCCATCACTCGATTTGCCACAGCCTACTTGACATTACAAAGCATTCTTGATAATAGGGTTGGCTTGAGGAGTATGTTTACTTGCACGAAGTGGGAAGAGTCTCATTTTTCAACGAAGCCAGAGGCACTTGAGGTAATGCATATTATATTGGGGGATAAACAATTTTGGCCCGGAGTGAAGTATAGTATTAATTGTGCATCTCCATTGGTTCGTGTTTTGCGTTTAGTTGATGCGGATGATAGACCTCCCATTGGCTACATTTATGAAGTTATGGATCAAGCCAAGGAAAAAATTGCAAAGAATCTTGGGAACAAGGAGTCGAGATACAAAAAAATATGGAATGTCATTGATGAAAGGTGGAATCTACAACTCCATCGCCCTTTATACGCGGCAGCATACTATCTTAATCCTCGTTTCCATTATAGTGAC
Organism: Berberis thunbergii; assembly: GCA_003290165.1. NCBI lineage: Eukaryota > Viridiplantae > Streptophyta > Magnoliopsida > Ranunculales > Berberidaceae > Berberis > Berberis thunbergii. Next base: position 319,102 of record QNQO01008579.1, read on the forward strand.
AACTTTCAAGTGGATGAAGAGATTATGGATGGCTATTATGAAACAATTGAGCGCTTGATTCCATCGAGACGAGAAAGGAATCTCATTGACCAACAATTTGATGTGTTCAGAAGAGGTGCTGGGACATTCGGGGAGACAATCTGCCATTGAGGCAAGGATCACGAAACAACCTGGTATGTTTAATGTTTATTTAATTTGAACATTTTCATTGATTACATGTTTATGTCTTTTTACGCTATAGATCTCATCGACTGTTGTCTCCAACAGAGAATTACTTTCACTGGTTCACGATGAAAACCCATCGTGATGCTCTTTGTTGATTTGTTTATGCTCTTTTTGCACTGGTTCACGATGAAAACCCATCGACTGTTGCTTGCTTTGTCCAGAAGGGAAGAGATGAGAAAGTGCGATGAAAACCCATCGTGATGCTCTTTTGTTGATTTGTTTATGCTCTTTTTGCACTGGTTCACGATGAAAACCCATCGACTGTTGCTTGCTTTGTCCAGAAGGGAAGAGATGAGAAAGTGCCAGAAGGGAAGAGATGAGAAAGTGAGTAGAAATTGAGAGAGTTCCAGACGTGGGGAGATATTTGTTTGCTCTTGTGTATGATATTTTCTTTATCAAGGTGAAGTGTTATTAGCCTTAAATTCTTAAAAGACATTATTTATTCTTAAGCCCCTCTTTTGTGTCCCATCCAAGACATACAAAAACCAAGAAAGCATGGTTTTCTTTTCCATTCCCAATATTTTGTGTAAATTAACATCTAGCTAGCGCTAGGGCTAGGGCTAGGGCTAGGGTTGCTTTTTGACCAACTAGGGTTGGAGATAGATAGTGACTAGATGAGACTTGAGAGAGAGTATTAAATAAGTTTTTAAATTAAGTTGTTAGAAAATGCAAAAAGAAAACCAAACACCATTACTAAACTCCCACTGTTGATAATTTGTTTGCCCATAGAAAAAAATAGCACAAGAAACAAGTACGAAGGAAAAGTTGTTTGAGTAATTATTTGCATGAAAAGAATTTATATAACATATAATATATATATATAGTATTATTAATATATAATATATAACAAAAAAATATATAGAATTAATACCATTATATATAGTATATATAACAAAATATATATATAGTATTATTAATAAATCTTACGATTTAAGATACGATTTACGATTAAATCTAAATCTTACACGTTACGATTTATAATACGATTCACGATTCACTAACATTGGTTATAACAGAGTTATTTCGGAGTTATAACTCTGTTTTAACTGCACAACATAGCAGATGTCACCCGAAAATAATTCAAGATTTGGTTCTAAAGCTGTAGCTGAATTGAAACAACTAGCCTATTGAATTGTATTTAGAGTAATTCAAGATTTTGGTTGACTTGAATGTAGGATACTGCATGTAAATAGTTTGTGGATAGATATTAAGGTTACTTTGTCTGTGTGAGTGGGGCACTTTTAAAGATTCCCACTTCTCTTCTATGTTTGTTTGGGGTGATATAGTGCTGAATATGAATACTTGATTTATACTTTTTGGTCTAGGAGAGGTTCTTTTCCCACTGCCTACTAGCTTTCTCGTGTATTGATGATTTAAAAGAAAAAATGTAGGATATTGGACAAAAGTTCTTGTAAAATTGCTTGAGCCATAATTTTTTTTTACAAATGAGACTGTAAGGAACCTGTGAAAATGTATTTATGATCTACATTTTATCAATTGATGTAAATAGGCATTTCTATATCTAAGAAATTTGCATTTTGGTTCTTGCAGGAAACATCTGTGTACTCTCTCTGGTTATCATGATCGGACAATATTCTCAGTTCATTGGTCAAGGTAACAATTCAGCTCTATCATTCTTTCAGTTCAAATATTTTGCCAGTCAGTCTGTCCACAGAATGATCTGTTTGTGTGTCTACTTCAGTCGGTCATGCATTTGGTTTGTAAAGGTTTTCACGATTTTGGTATAGCTGAAGTTTGCAAAAGAAGTGAACTTAATAATCTTCTGAAAGTTAAATCTCTTGTATGCCTTACTCTTACAGTTACATAAAAGTAGCAACTAGCAAAGAAGGTTCATCACAAGTTTCCAGGGCCAGCTGAACAAATCAAGTTCCTCCATTCTCTTGTATTAATGTTAATTTTTGAACCAGTATGTTGTCTTAGGTTGATAACAAACATCCAACTGCTTGATCCTTTTAAATTGTTACTCCCAATTGAAGGATGAAGTTGTTTGGTAGCCATTCTTAGAGTTTTTGGGCCAGCTGAACAAGTGAAGCGTTTGAACCGCTATGTGCTATTGTGCTGTCTCAGGTTATTCACAAGTAAGCCAACCTCTTGATCCTTGGAAAATTTAGTGACTATACCCTTAAACTTGGGATTAATGAGAACATATGGTGGACAACTAGTAATCTCAGGAGTCTTAAGACTCTGGCTGTAGGCAAACCTTGGTGCATGTAGGAAAAAAAACAAAGAGGAAGAAACACAGGATTTGTTTTCATTCACATTTTCTTCAAGATGATTAGAATTCAAATTTTTAGGTAAAAGAAGAATATGTCTTAATGCCAGGGCTGATATATGCATGCTATGCCATGGGAGTTGTGCCTTTTTCATGAGTTGTGGTATTCAACTACTACAGCTCATTAAATTGGTTTTCCCATAGTTTGGGAAAACTGCAGTTCAAAGGGGTGTTCTGAAGAGCTGCTTGTAAATTGTCTGATTTTTTTGCATCTTTAGTCTTCCTTTGGAGATCCCTTATGAATTTGTATATTAATCTTTTGTTTTGAATTAACTGTTACACTTTATCAATAACCGGTGTAACGCTTATGCTGCTTGGGTAATGTGTACTGTACATTGAAGCTTAAGCCTCACTAGGCTTAATCCTCGATAAATGACCTGAAGGCTGAACACGTTTTTTCATTTCCCCATTCTTTTATTTTTTCCCCACTAAAACGTTCTTTTATTCTTTATTGACAAAAATGTTTCTAAAAAGCCTTAATGGATTTTCTTTCCCCTCCCATTTGATTTTGGAGAAAAGTCAGTGTGCTCTCGATTTCTTAACTTTCTCGAATCTTACGCACTTCTTGTGGCATCCTTGACCAAATGACCAAATGTTACAAATCATTTTTTTACTAGTAAAGGTTACCTACTATTTAATTGTTCCCGTGGCAGTAGTGCAGTACTAAAAAACTTTGGACATTTCAGGCCGACTGGAATTTCTGTGTTGTGCATTAACATATTGACAGTTTTAGTTGCCTTCATGCCATAGCAAATTTTCATTTCGGTAGCAATCATTGAAGTCACACTTATATGTGTCTCTTTAGTTGTTATCATTTTCTACTGGGGTTCTGAATATCTTGAGCATTTCTCCATTTGAAGTTTACGTAGTTTGTTTGTTAATTTAACAGGGAGGGAATAATTGCTAGTGGAGCTGCCAATGATTCTATAAATCTTTTTGTGGAGAGCAGAGACAGTTCGGTATGTTCTTCAACCTCTATTTTTTAACACTTCCTGGGCCAATTGAACAATTCAAGATTAGACTTGATGGAACCAGTGTTCGATAAGCCTTGGGTACCAGGACTGTTTCCCATCTCTTGCCATTTCTTGCAATAAATGATTAGTCCTACAATTAATCAGTGCATTATTTATGCACTCATTTTTATTTTTAACCATAGCAAAGTCGTTAAGCAATATGGACGTTAAAAGGAGGGGTAAATCAAAACACTAACCTAAGAGCTGGCCATTCCTAGTGTGCGTAGAGAATGGGGATAGATCGACTTTGTTCTCCAACTGCCTTATATTTTTGTTTGTCCTTTTCCTTGAGCAAACTTTAGAAACTTGAGAGAGGTGTTTGACTATCTTATGTGATGATGTTGCAGATTGATGGATCAACTTACAAACTGCTCCTGAAGAAGGATAAAGCTCATGACATGGATGTAAATTCGGTGCAATGGAGCTACAAGGTAATTCGTGCATTAACTTGGTATAGGGACAAATATCCTAGCCTTTAAGTCTGAAAGTTTACAGGTTATGGGTTTGATTGCTGTTCCAAGAATGCCTTTGAGCATAAGTTTGTTTGTAGAAAGTTTGAGTTGACATTTTATTCATTCAAAAATGCCTTTGAGCATAAGTTTGTTTGTAGAAACTTCCACCCAGCTGGGCGGCTCATTTTATCTGGGTGGAAGTTTTCAAACTGGGGCAAATTCCCGGGACCATCCATAAGTATTGTCTATTGTGAGTGTTATATGGATGGCAAGCTTGGTATTTCAATGCTTAAATCTGAAAAATGGAAACACCATATGGTAGGCTTGCTTCCTTGACGAGGTTCAATGGTGGACTGAGGATTTTCCTTGTCAGACTGTCTCAACATTAGTTGATGCCACAAAAGAGTATAGTAACGTGTTTAAGTGCTTGTAAGCCGATGAGTGAGAAAATGTGGTGAAGTAACTTCTAAGGTTCTAAAAATCGCTAGGCAGTAGGTGGGCAGCGAGCAGGGGACTAGTGCCTAGAGGCCTAGGCGGGCTTTTTTGTATTATAATTTATAAAAGTTAAGCTTAATAACATATAAATTACTTCCAATTTAATACCAAGATAAATATGCAAAATGTATAAACATGAAAAATTAAGCATAATAGCATATAAATTAATAAGCAACACAAACTCAACATAAAGGATGCACGGATTCGACACGGTGACTCGGTAATTTTCAAAAAAATAGGACTCGGTGACTCGGCGACACGGTCAAACTTAATTTTTTAATATATATTTTTGTAACTCATCAAATTCAAACATATCAATAATACATTCAAATTCATTCATTCAAATTTACAAATGCATCATAAAGTCAAGCTCAACTGCTCAAGTCATACTCATAAAGCATAAGCAATATAATTTCATTAATTTGATAATGTAAATAAAATGTAAATTGATAATTTTAAAAACTCACTAGTCACAAGCGAGGCGGCTACATCTCTTCTTCATTAATTAGCGGATCCAAGGTTTCCCCGACCTTCACTTGGTCTTCCTAATATTGTCACATGCTTTCAAAGATCATCTCCAGTTACTTAGCCAAAAATCAGTTTTAATTTCTTATTTAGTTTTCAGCCAATAGGTGCAAGTTCAATATGGGGTATTTCATATTTGAAGTATTTCATGCATGCTTTCATATATATGAAGAGAAAGAAAAGAAAAAAAACACAGCCAAATCAATCGATGCAGCGATGCTTTTCTGTTCTGAGTTCTGACTTCTCATCTCTTTTCTCTTGATCTCTCGATGGGTTAGGGTTTGTGCGTTTTTTTTTTACTCTGTGACTGTCGCTGTGTGAGAGGAGGGGAGGAAGGATCGGGCGAGTCGGCGAGTTTATTAAAAATTTCATAGTCAACAAATTTTGACTACGTCTGGACCGTGTCCAACCCAGTCAACGACGTGTCCAATACGTGTCCAGCGCTTGTCGAACGCGAATCCGTGTCCGACACGTATTTGACGCGTGGTTCGGGGGTTTTTCGGAGAGTCGGTGCATCCTAACTCAACATCCACTTCTTACTCTTCTCATTCTTCTCCAAGCATAATAGGCTTAATAGCATAGAGTTCATCGAAAAAAAAATTACTTGAAAAAAAAATTTAAGCATAAATTCATAATAGTATAACATTGAGTTCCATAGAGGAAAAAAGAAAAAAAGTTTAAAAACCCACCCAGGTCCGTCGCTGCCTAGCTCGTCTAGCCCATCTACTCCCTGCCCAATCGCCGCCTAGGCCGCTGGCTGATTATTTTCTCTGACCACCCATTAGTCTGGGAGTTTCCCAGTCGACTAGTGCCTAGGTGCTGCCTAGGCAGATTTTTAAAACACGGATAATTTGTGGAGACGATTGCAAGAATAGAGTTGGATAATATTTCAGGGTACTTTTCTATGGTCCGAGGAGATTCGTCAATAACTACAAGTAATCTGTAATCCACTGAGCAGTAGATATGTTAACCATCATCAGTAAGTACAAGTCATCCAACTGATCAGTAAATATATTAACCAATAGCAGTAGATATGTTAACCTGTCATCCGTAAATATAAATCATCCAACCGATCAGTAAATCTATTTACAATTCAGCTTGGTTTTTTGTCCTACGTGGCAAACTTATAACTTTGGCAGAACTTAAGTGAAATTTTGAAACCCTCGATCAGTAAATATATTAACAAATCTGAGGAGGATGTTAATCCTTGACTAGTCACTACCACCCCTAAAAAAAGGAATAAAAAAGAAATTGGCGGTTACCGACTTGTTTCCTAATGCATCAAATTAACTTCTTTCTTTTGGAAATTGAGCAGGAACCTCGCCTACTAGCTTCTTCAAGCGACGATGGAACTATAAAGATATGGGAATTGGTGACTGTACCCTGATTCACATTGATCGATCTTTTACATATCAGTGATGCATGTGATCAATATGTATTTTTAGATTGTAGAATTATTTAATTTCTTAAGAACTTAGCAGTCATGAAAAATCAGGAAATCATATTAGTTGTATTCACACTCAACATTGTTAGAAGACTATTAGTCATTTATAAATTATCCCTGACAAATGATTTGTTTGTATAGATATTTATACTTGGAAATAAATGATATATTGATATTTCTAAGAATATGACTGTCACGAGTATATATTTCTGTATACTGTTCTGTTCTATACCTGTGTTGTCAACAGACATTTTTCTCTGATTGGCCCCATGGATGGCAATGTCATAAGATGAAGTTGGAGTGCCGACTAATGGACCACTGTATACCAGCTTAATCCAAATCGTAGGTGTACAGGTTTTATCAGAAAAGGCTTGGTGTGACTCATCTTTCAGGGCAGCTCCTGCTGCTGTGCTTCCAACAGTTATCATCGTGAGTCTGTATGCAGTGCCTTGCTTCACTTGTTAAATCGCTTTCATCATATTATTTGTTAGTGCATGGACTTTGACCCACCCATTGCTTAGCAATGTTATTATCTCGAGCTTAACCACCCGATGGGGTTGACGTATGGGTTTTGCTTTAAAAAGTTTCCATAAAGATGATGTTTATGCATACAACCCATTACTTAGTTATGGTGTTGTCCTCAACTTAACTATTTAGGGGTCTTTGTTTTAGAATGAAACTGGTGGTTTTGCCATCGATGTTGAACTTGAATGAATTGTTGGGAGTTGATGTGTTGAATTATGCCATTTGAAATGCGTGTGTGATGCCAAATGCCTATGTGTTTTACGTCACTTGAGATGTGCACATGGATCAATACCAAATGATGCTGTAGGGCTTGAATTGGTGTTAAATCTAGTCATAGTTGATGTGGTTTTCTTTGACCTGTATTTGCACAGAGAATATACATGAGTCGAATACCATCGTTGTGGTGGCCGATGATACTCCGATGCTAAATTTAGACAAGGCTTGAGAAAGATTTAAAATTGTAAATTGGGTTTTGTAGCGTATCTTTGTTCATAAGCTCTGTGTCCTATTTATAATGCAAGAGTCTTTGTTCGGTTATGCCTTTGATGGCGTAGTTTAGAGAAATAGATCTTGCTGGAGATCCTTTCATAGTTGGTAGTTATTCATGTAGAAGAATTTCTTTATATGACTTGTGTTCTTAGGTTTGCAGGAGAGGTTTTCCTTTTGGAGTGTTGTCATACAAGAGAGTTTTTATGCACGACTTATACTTTGGTATTTGTTTTTTTAATCGGAACCAATGTATTGCTGGTCTGCCCGTCTTGGGTTGATATCCCAAATACTTGTCTGATTAAGCCTTACGAGTATTGGACTTGATCATGTGACTTGTAGGCTTAGTAGAGTGCTGCAATTAGGTCAAACCTTCTGGATTTTGTCAACGTGGGCTTAGTGTTGTTTGGGTTTGCCAGATTGGATGAACAATCAGGCCTGCTTAGGTTTGTTGACAAGATTATCATGACACGTGTATGGAGTAGATTAAAAGACGGTTTGGTGTATCACTAGCTGCTCTCCTCGAGTTAGTACGCCATCACATCGGTCTACTAAGTGATTTCAACATGAACTGCATAGTCGTGATGATTGAGCCCGAAATGTCGTCTTGAGTGGCGCACATCATTAAATGAGTATGTGACTGCTCGAAAAAGTGGCGCGAATCCTAGGCCCTATAAAAGTTGACGTATCTACATATGAGAGTTTCTTTACTTCTGTAATATTTCTGAAACTCCTTGCTTTCTTGCTTCTAATTTCTCAATTGCATTCAAAAGTCCACACTTTCTTTCATGGCGGACAATGTTGAACTCATTCCCGAACAAGAGTTGTCCTATGTTTGCCATAACTTTTTCCAAGATTAGAAGGCCGGTGAATTCGATTTGGTTAACCTTCGAAATGAATATGGAATTCCTGAAGACTTGGAACTTACCCATTGAGCCCTAATCGAAACCCTCTAATGCCTCCACAAGGGTTCATCGCTTTGCATAAAGGCATGTTTCAATCCAAGCTCCATTTCCCGGTTCTGGAAGATATTTGGCACTTCCTGACGTATCTTAGCATTCCTCCCGCTCAGATAATACTGAACGGGTTCGGAACTTTGATCGTGTCCTTATCAGAGCGAAGGACACTGCCCTTCGTCTAACCCCACGGGTGGTCCAACAACTGACTTTCGTTTGGTTGGATGCTCACGAGGTTTGTCAGTTGAGCCCGCCGACTTGCTTGGGTTCACTGTCAGAAGACTTCAAGTTCTGGCAGAAGTACTAATTTCTTGCTCCTTCAAACTCTTCGCACTTTAAACTGGGGGGCGTCTGATTATTTGATACTTCCAATTGATCGCAGTAAGCATAATGTTCCCCTCCTCTTTTGTTGTCGAACCACTATGGATATTGAATCGTTGGTTTATTATTTTTTGCAGGTAGATTTGTTGCTCCAACTCCCACCAAGGAGGAGGAGTCGATAAGGAAAACGTTCAATGAGCTTTCTTTTATGACCATTGAAGAGGTTATGACTTTGAGCAACATTGCGTTGAACGGGTTGTTCGAGTATTTCAATGTAGCTTTTACTTTGTTCAGGTCGTTGTCGAAAGAGGCCGGCAGTAGCCATTCAAGGAAGAAAAAACTAACGATGCCTAGCCCTATGAGGCAATCTGCTACCCATTCGTCGACCCAAGAGGAATGAGCTGGTTGCAAGATTGATTCTTCTTCTGATCAACTGATTTCATTGGAGAAGGAGGTGACCATTGCAAAACCTGGAAATCGAAATTAACCAGTTCGCAAGAGAGATGGTTCTGGGAGAATAGAGCATTGTGTTTGAGCCCCCTACTTCGTTATCGATTTGGAAGAGGATCGCTCGAAGATGGCGGGCCTTGGTGAGGTCGAAACTCTGCATCTTGTCGGATCCTCGAATATGGATCATGCCGCTGAATTTACTGGTGCTCCCCGTTCTATTGAAGCTGCTGCCCTGGGCAGTGGAACTTCGCCTTCTCCCTCACCCTCAGATCCCGATGCTGAGCATTGGGCTGACCCTCTTGTTGAGAAGGCCTTGGCTATGGAGCTGGCATTTTTGATGGGTCACATTGGGACAATGTGGACGTCTAGGGGTGAAGCGGGCGTGTCATTGGACAGTGTGCTGCACCCGGACGCCTATGAGAGTACATGATTTGGAGAAGGCTTTTGTTGAACTGTAGAAATCATATTCTAACGTGCTTTATCAGATAGATTCCTTAAACATGCAGTTGGAGGAGTCTGGCGATTCCAAATTAGTACGGGCCACTCGGACTGATATTGAGGCCAAGCTGGAGGCCTCGAAGGCTGAACTGAATTTGACCAAGGTTGGCTTGGCATCTGCTAAAGTAGATTTGGGGCGCACTCAGGAGGAGTTGAAGCGTGTATAAGAGGTGGTCGACAATGTGCATGCTGATTTACAAGCTGAAGCTGTTGAAAAAAGCTATTTAAGATTGAATGGGCTGCCCTACTTCAGAAGCTTGACTCTGAGGCTATTGACGGGCGTCATTGTATCCTATGCGGAAGACCACGCTATTTATGCATTGGCTGAGCTAAGTCTGCTGAGGCAGCAATTGGTAGAGGAGCAATCTCATGTGGCCGCGCTTGTAGAGAGGCTGAAGAAGGTGGAGACGGGTCTAGCGAGTCTGAAGCTCGTGAACAAAAGCGACAAACAACTCTTGATTTTGCTAAGATCGTCTGGGCAGGTGATATACACGCAATTATTACAAAATATATTCCTTAATTTATATATGTTAGTGCTTCAATTAATATATTTTATTCTAATTATTTCATTTTCATGTTTTTGTAGGAATTTGCGCAGTGAACGATAAAATTGCATTAAGGCATCAATTTGAGGAAATGATTAATTTGTTGATTCTAGCGGTGGTACAAAATAGCGGTTCACATATCTAAACCTAACCCAAATAAGCCTAGGTCCACTTAATTTAATCAAGCCCAAGCCCAGAAAGCTAGAAACCTAAGCCCAACCTAACAAGGAAATAGGGGAATCCTATTTAGGTTTCTCTCTTCCCTTCTCTTTGGGGAGTCGGCTCTTCCACGTTTTCTGCTCCTCCTCTCTTTTCCAGCCGCCATCACCGTCTCCACCTGGGCAGAGACATAGAGCCCTGTGTCTCTCGCCACTAACCAACCACCATCACGCCACCGTCCAAGCCACCGTCGTCCCTGTTTCTTCTATGCACCCTGTTCCTGTCTTTTCTTCACCTCGCCATAGACCCTGCTCCTCCCCTCTCTCGGCCTATCTTCGTCTCGACCTCCTTCCTGTCCTTCTCTCTCGCTACCACCGTCACGACCAGACCGAGCACCACCGCCACCACCTCGCGAGACAGAGCTCGCAAGCAGAAACAGGGAGCCCCTGTTCCTCGTCTTCCTTCTCTATTTTTTGTTGTTATCTCACTGTTTCCTCAACCTTTCTCTCTCTTTTTCAGGTTCTGGAGACGATTTGAAAACTGAGGAAGCTCGCGAGGAGCAGAAATCACCACCGCGAGCGGTGCTGCTTGCTGGAGAAGAAGGCGGAGCGAGGAGCGTTACTGTAGCGAGGGCGGGAGACCGAGTCAAACCGTTTTGGCTATTCACACCCCTGGTTCTGCTCTGTACCACCACAAAGCGTTTTGGAAACATTTTTCTCGGGATTTGTGTTCTGACCACCTGCTGATCTGCTGAGTGCCACCACATCGAGTTTGTGACAAACTAAATGGGTTGCATAATTCATTTTGATTTATGTTACTGAATTGTGTGCTTAATTGTTAATTACAATTTATTTTTGAATTTTTGATAAATTGCTTTCACCTTTCATTTTCGAGAAATTAATCTTGATATGTTTGGTAGTTAGAATTACCCTTTTTCAATATTCAAAGCATGTGCTAAAAATATTAAACTTAAACTTTGATTAAGTGAGCCCTAAAAAGACACTTAATACTTGGTAAGAGCGTATTTGCTTGAAATAATTTGTTAATGTTTGATAAAAACATGATATAAGTTGAATTGAATTTTAACGATCACATATTCAGTGTAAGCAAGGGATTCTCATCCCTAACGCTTCTAGTTTAAATTTTCAGTAATTTAGATTTAAATGTTTTTGCCAACTCATTGGTGAGTCCAAGCCCACAAAATCCATCTCATCTATCTTTTATTTTTCTTATTTTTAATTTATTTTTAGTTTAGTTTTAAAAACACTGTAACCCCATTTTTCTCTAAATTAGTTTAGATAAATTATTCTTCGTGGGATCGACCCGTATTTGCCGTAGTCTATCAGTTAGGCATCGTGCACTTGCGATTATTACAAGTGGGTTAAATTAGCCTATTAATTTAGGTTAGTTAAACTCGCAACATCACACCACCAATAAATATGCTAAACCTAAAAAGAAACAAAAAAATCGAAAAAATGCAAAAAACCCCAAAAAAAAAAATATGCAAAAACGCATTCTCTCCCTCCCTCGATCTCTCGCACTCCTTATTGCGTGTCGTCCCAAACTCGGGGACCAAACTTCACTTTCTCATCCTCGTCCTTCTCCGCTCCCCTATCTCCCCCTCCTCTATTGAATTCCACTGCATTTCACTTGGAAGAACTTATTTAATTTTATTAGATAGAAATGAAAGAGTTTAGTGAAGTTGATGATGTTAGAAATGAAGATTTTAAGGGTGAACAAGATGATCAATTTAAAGAGCAGAGACAATCCATTTCAATGGAGGTAATTTGCATAAATTGTTTTTCCTCTAATTTGCATCTAATTTTGTTTTTTTTTTCAAAATAATTGATTGATTATTGTATGATACATAGGCATTTCTAATGGATGTAATAAGTATGAAGATGCTTTATAACGATATTGAGAACCCGAAGACGAACCATTTAAAGGTAACCACCATTTTTTTGTTAAGTAAATTAAAATTTTAATTAATATATGAAACTAATTATAAAATGAATTATTATGCAGAATGATGATGGAAGTTGAAACAATAACAATGAAGAAAGATCATTGGCACTGATAGTCGATGATAGTCACTTATTTGTTACAGACGCGGTAAGAAAGTTTGTGTGTTTTTGTTTCACCATTTTCCATTGTTATAAATATGTTATTGTTGTTATTAACAAATTTTAAATTTTTTAAAGGTTTTCTCATCAAGGTCTGCGTTGATAGTTTGGGTCGAAGGCATCAATAGGGATAATAACATAGTAGTATAACAATGAATAAGGAATTATGTTTGATCAAGTAGTATAACAAAATATGGCTGCAAATTTCATTTGAGAGGGATCCCACAGGAGAATGACCATTGGATGTTGCAAGTGACATGTGGAACCCACAATCATCCTCGACCAGAGTCACTTGTTGGTCATTCATTTGCTGGAAAATTGAATGAAGAGAATATGATTTATGTGCAGAACATGGCGAAGTCCAGTGTGAACCCTTCCCACATCTTGTCTCGGCTGAAAGAGATATATCTGAATAATATCTCGAATTTGAAGCATATTTACAATGTAATGTGTCGGATAAAGCTACTCCAACAAAGAGGCAGGATGACTTTGAAACATACTCTAAAGTTGTTGAGGGAACACAAGTAGGGGTGGGCAAACGGGTTGAGGATCCGCGAGTTTAAACCGAACCGGACCGTTTTGCTCTAAACGGTCCGGATTTTAATTTTGTATTTTTAGATACGGTTCGGATCGGTCTGGATCCGTTATAAAACGGCCCGGTCCCGGTTTTTATTTTTTTAAAAAGAAACGGTCCGGGTTGGACCCGTCCGGACCGTTTCAAATTGCATTTACTATAAAAACAAAAACCTAACCCTAAACCTAAACTCTCCTCTCTCAGTCTCTCCTCTCTTTGTCTCTATCTCGAGAAGGGGTAGGAGATCTCCCTCTCCTCTCTCTGTCTTTGTCTCGAGAAGGAGATTTCCATCTCCTTTCCTCTAGTCATCTCCTCTCATCTCTTCTATCTGTCGAAGATCAGCAGTGTCGAAGAAGCAGCAACAGAGAAGAAGAGAATAGAGACCAGCGAGATCAACAGTTCAACACTCCTTTCTCTGTCGAAGAAGCAGCAGAAGAGAAGAGATCAGCGAGATCAACACTCGCTGATTAGGCCTATCCTCTCTGTCGAAGAAGCCCTATCCTCTCTGTCGTAGCAGCAAAACCCTAAGCACGGAAAGATTGAAAGCAGGGAACTTGAGAGGGAAGACCTTGGCAGTGATTGGGGAGCAGAAGAGCGGACCTCTGTTCCATTTGGGAGATAAGCCCTTTGTGTGGTCTGAGTGGAGGTGAGTCAGGAAGTAGGCTTGGCTCTCTTCGCTCCATCGATCCACTGATATCATTCCTATCTCCATTCTTCATCTTTGAGTTTCATCATTGATGAGGGTTTTTTTTGTGGCCTCAAGCTCAAACTCAAAATGGGTCTCTCAATCACAATCTCACCTTCTCTTCTCCTCATCTTCATCTTCCTCACAACCCCATTTCAGTTTATCTCAGGCGAAGCAAACCCAGATCTGGGTTCGATCTCAAAGGCCACCAAAGGGATTTGCTGGATGTTGATCAATCTCAAACCCAGAATGATGCACAACCCCATTTTTGTTGATGGATGATTTCTGGATGTTGATCGATTTTGTATGAATATGATGGATCGAACCAAATTTATTTTTCTGTTTTTTTAATGCAATTTTTTCTGTTCTTAAATTGATCTCTTATGGATCTGTATGAAATGAATATGACGGATAAATTTTTTGTACGATCTGTGTATGAATATGATTGGAAGTTTGGAACCGTGGAACCGAACCGTTTAGAACGGTTCGAGTTAGGTTCGGTTCCAATTATCAAAATGAAGGGATCCGGACCGGACCGGATCCGTTAAAATGTAAACGGTTCGAGTCAGGTTTCTTCAAATTTGGAACCGATCCGGACCGTGCCCACCCCTAAACACAAGTACATAGAGTGGCATACTGTGGATCAGGGTAATAGAGTCACCAACCTTTTTTGGGCGCATCCTAAATCTATTCAATTGGCAAAGTGTTTTCCACAAGTAATGCTTATGGATTGTACATATAAAACGAATCGCTATAGGATGCCGTTATTTGAGATTGTTGGTGTGATGTTGACCGAAAATACCTTCAATGTTGCATTTTGTTTTATGTGTTCTGAGAAGGAAGAGTCATACGCTTGGGCATTGGAAAAACTTGAAAAATTTTCAAGTCAGACAACTTGCCAAGCGTGTTTGTGACTGATAGAAAATTGAGTTTGATTAAGGCTATGAGCGAGTTTTTTCCAAAGGAAAGAAGATTATTGTGCACATGGCACATCAACACAAGTGTTGAGAAAATTGCAAAAAAACACTTTGACGAAAATGATGGATGGGCCGAGTTTATAGATTCATTTTCAGATTTGTAACAGAAGAGAAATGGAACAAGGCTAAAATTGAGTTTGATCGAAGATGGGCATCATACCCAAAGTGTTTGGAATATCTCATGGCAGTTTGGTATCCCCATAAGGAGTACTTTGTCAGTGCATGGATCGATACATTTATGCATTTTGGCCATTGAATAAGGTACATTCCATAATGTCTGAACAAAGATGCATGATATGATCGAAATCCAACTGGTCGAGATAGAATCGTTATTTCAACATAGTCTGGCGAAGGTGAACACTGACCATATGTTCAGTTTATTTGGCTTACTTCATGGATCGGTGGCGTACAAGGCTATTGATTTGATCAATTCAAAAATTCAGAGGTGTGAAAATGTGGAGGTTGACTCTGTCAAGGGTGGTTGTGTGTTTCGAATGATTCATGGATTACCTTGAACTCATGAACTTACAGGTTATTTAACTCCCATGCATAGGACAAATTCCAGTACGCACCATAGACAAGTATTGGCTTTAATTTGGCACAACACCTATTTGTGAATGTGGCGATGTTATTATCGACCCAGTGGTCGACGCCCTTATGAATAGGTTTAATGAGTCAACTAATGATCAAAAGTTGGTGATGAAGAAAAACTTATAGAGTTGACTTTCCTGGGTAACATTGTGATGATTGAACCATTAGCACTTGTGGCTGGAAAGGGGAGACCTAAAAAAAAAAGTTGACTAAGCATGAGAGGTCCACAAAAAGGGATCCATCGGGACACGAATACGCCATGACACAAGAAGAAATGAAAGGTAAAAGTAAGAAATTGTCAATAAAAAATGAGAAGCTGAAAATTCATAACCGTAGATTGATGAAGGAGATTTCGTCTTGGATATGGGATTATATTGACAACATTGACAATGTTTCAGGTGACGGAAACTGTGGCTTTCGATGCATAGCCAAATTCCTTTATTATGATGTCGAAAGCAATTGGAAACATGTACGAAAAGACCTACTGATGGAGTTTGAAAGTAATGAAGCGTTGTGGTGGCATTGTGGCACAAGTCAGAGGTAAATGATGCTTTGCTAATTCCAGAAGGACAGGTGTGGATAGACATGGAAAGTTGATTTATAGACCTTGATATGTTAGAGCTTGCAACGAACCGTTACCATTGCGTTTTTGTTTGTTATGGGAACCAAAACACGACTTGTTTTCCATATGTTTACCCGACACCATAGTTTGATGAAGGACGCGTTTGTTTCATGGCACACTTGGCTCAAAGCAGTCACCATATCTTCTTTCATATGCAACTGAACCCACCATTGCCTCCTATAGTACCAACTTGGCCATGTCGCATGTTTCCTTTGGCAATCTGGTTGAAGAATATTTTCAATGTCCAGCTCGGTATTGGTGTGACGGTGGTGAAGAACTTCAATGACAAGAATAAGAAGAATGTGAAGAAGTCGAACAAGGTGGTAACCATATTGAACTGATGCACATATTGTATTTTGCTAATCATTATTGTGATGAAAATAATATCAGATAAAATTTAGAAAAATCTAGTTTGATGCGACAAGGTGGTTTGTATGGAATTCACATAAAGGATCAGCTCGGAAGACTTGTATGGTTCGAGTTTAGGTTTGATGTGACAATGCGCATAAATTTCAGAAAACTAAGTTTCACAAAAAGTTATTTACAAAACAAATTTTCTGAGTTTCAGAAAAAATATATGCAGGTTTTTGTTTTGTTTGCAGATAAATGTGGGATTTTTGAGTTTCAAAAACATCGCCTGAACCTCTACGGACTTTTTGAAAAAGTTCGCATTGGTCCAGGCAAACAGTAAATTTTTTTGCAAATTTTTTTTTTTGGCTTGGAACCCTAAAAAAGCCCACATTTTTCTCCGCGAATAGTAAAAAACCTGCATATTATTCTGAAACTCAGTTTTCTAATTTTTTTTTCTTAATCTTGATTTCTGACCTTATTTGCATTGTCGCATCGAATCTAAACTTTTTCGCTTTGTTTTCTGACATGATGTCGCATTATTTTCGAACCTAAATTAATCCTTTGCCATTATGTCTGCAACTTTTTTTTGCAAATTATGTCATTGTCGCATTGTTTGTTACTTTGTTACAAAAATAGTCTCGCATTCAATTCATTGTAACAATCTTAAAATATGAAAGCTTATTAACAAATGGAACAATCAATATAAAAAATAAGTAAAAACTTATAACTCGTTAAAAAATATTTTTGAAGTTTACAAAACTTATAGCTTTTTAACAAATATTTCCCAAAGGGTTTTTTTTTTTCGAAGTTTACAAAATGAAGTCACTATCTTTGCCTCCGAATATAGTGTCTTTGTTTATGCCTCGATTTGCTTCCACGCTCACTTCTTCCACCACCAACTTCACCGTTGTCAACACTGGGGCGTATGTCAGGCCCTTCTTCCTTTTGTTCCAGGGTAACGGGCATAGACATTTCATCTAGGAAATCCCGTATTCTATTTTGTCGGGCAAGCAACGTAACCCTGTCGACATTCCCCCCTATTCAATAGAGGCATTGATCAAGTTATGAGCTTGAGCAATGACAATCTCCTGCAGGGAAATATTAGATGTTAGTGCAAACAAAGTAAAATTTTGAAATTACGTAAGAGTAAAATGCTTTTAATTACCCTCTTGTTTCAAAAAAACAAATGTCTTCTTAGGGGATGACTTCTCTTGTTCGGTGGTTGTACAAAGGGATGTGACGCCAGAAAGAAAAGCGATTATTCTGCAGGCTAGTTTCAACAGATAATTCACAGGGAAAGACACAAGAGGATTGCCCAAAAAATAGAGAAACACGTCTGATGTTCAATTCAAAATTATGCAAATTCAAGCATGTCCAAAGTCAGCCCACAAGCCGGGCTGTATAGCTAAAATTCGTCATTATCAGAATTTTACCAAAAATAGTAAATCCCAATAATCATGCCAAAATGAAATACGTAATAAAAGAAGTAATTTGCCAAAAATCTGGCCCAAATTGGGTTCATAATCATTTCCTAAACGATAAATGAAATATTACCATAAAAGGAATTTTTTTACTAAAATTATGGATTCGGAAGGGGAAACAATGGATTTTGACCTCTAAAAAGATGTGAACCAAGCATAGCTCGGTGGACACGACGTGTGTGCCCAAAAGAGCTTTCCGAATTGGGGTCATATGTGCGGTTTTGATACCCGTAGCCAAAGTTATGGCCAAAATACCGAAACACACCCAAAACTGCACCAATTAGGAAGAGATTATGACTATCTGCCATCTTTGCGCTAATCTGCCAAGTCAAGGTATCTCAGTGCCAACAACGTGCCATCTAAACTCTTAGCATCATCTGGCTCGGATCCTCCTGCATCAGTCGCCTTGGGTTGGAAAGAACTCGTCCTCGAGTTCACAATAGCTTCATCAGAATCCACAAAACAAGGACTCAGGTACTTTACATTAAAAACATCAGAAGTCCTCAAATGACTGGGGAGGTGCAGTATGTAGGCGTTATCATTGATCTTCTGTAGAATCTCACAAGGTCCAATCTTCCGCTCCTTAAGCTTATTATACTTTCCAACAAGAAAATGATTACTGGTTAATACTGTCCAAACAAAATCACCAACATCAAAAGTACTCGACGACGGTGACTGTCGGCTTAAACCTTGTACTAGGAATTACTCTCGTGAATGGCCAGCTTCAACTGCTCATAGATACCCTGAAGATGTTCTGCCATCGCATCGACCCACACGTGGAATAGGGGCTAAGTCAAGCACCCGGATGGATTCTGACCATAGACAATCTCAAATGGGCTCATGCATGTGGTTCTATTCTTCGACCTGTTATAGGAAAATTCTACTTGAGGTAACACCAAATCCCACTGCTTTGGTTTAGTTCCTGCCAAACTCTTCAAAAGGTTCCCCAAACTCCGGTTCACCACCTCGGTCTGACCACTCGTCTGGGGGTGGTAGGCGCTGCTAAAATTCAATTTCGTCCACAGTTTATCCCATAAACTCCTCCAGAAATGACTCATGAACTTGGTGCACGATATGAAGTAATGGATCGGGGAACACCATGTAAACGCACAATCTCCCTGAAGTAAAGATGGGCGATCCGACAACATCCATTATTTTTCTATAAGCTACAAAATGGGCCATCTTGGAAAACCTGTCAACCATAACTAAAATAGAATCCAAGGCCCGTTGGGTACGGGGTAAGCCCAACACAAAGTCCATACTGACATCAAACCAAGGGGCTTCAAGTACAGGTAAAGGTGTGTACATGCCCACATTAGTGAGAACTCCCTTGGACCGCTGACACACATAACAATGCTCCACATAATGAGTCACATCACTGGTCAATTTGGGCCAATAATAGTTAGAAGAGATCAAGGCCAATGTCTTATCTCGCCCAAAGTGACCCTCATTTTGAAGTTAACTTATAATCTGTTGCCTTAGTGAACAATCTGAAATGCACAACTGTAATCCACGAAACAAATCACCATTATGCAAAATAAAGTCATGTCATTGACCATCAGTTACCTCTTGAATTATCCCCCGAAGGAAGGATCTGCAACATACATGTAAGAGAAAGCCTCAAATTCTGCAACTCTGGTGCTCATGGTGGTGAGGAGTAACGTACGATGGCTCTGAGCATCTGCGACACAGTTCAGACTCCCTGCTTGGTGCCTCAACACAAACGTGAACTCCTGCAAGTATGCCACCTACTTGGCATGCCGTCTACTTAGCTTGTGTTGGCCATTGATGTACTTCAAGGCCTCATGATAAGTGATAAGAATGATTTCCCTCTATACTAGGTAGTGACGCCAATGCTTCAGGGACTGAACTATGACATAAAACTCCAGATCATAGGTGGAATAATTCTTCTTTGA
Organism: Berberis thunbergii; assembly: GCA_003290165.1. Lineage (NCBI taxonomy): Eukaryota > Viridiplantae > Streptophyta > Magnoliopsida > Ranunculales > Berberidaceae > Berberis > Berberis thunbergii. The sequence goes on from QNQO01008579.1 coordinate 338,809, forward strand.
TCCTGATAGCTTCTCACTGAAAAAAGCTATGGGATGCCCTTCCTGACTTAGAACACCACCAATGCCAACCCCAGATGCATCATAGTTTACCTCAAACACCTTTTCAAAATCATGAAGTGCCAAAACTGGTGCCTCTGTCATCTTCTGCTTGACCAGTTGAAAACTAGCCACCACTTCCTTGAACCACTGAAAATCACGTCCCTTGAGGCACTCTATGATAGGAGCAATCAGAGTGTTGAAGTTTTTGATGAACCGACGGTAGAAGGACGCCAATCCATGAAAACTTTTGACATCGTGTAAGGTCTTTGGTTTGGGCCGCTCCAAGACCACATCTATCTTCGACTGATCTGCATGAACACCATCAGTAGACACAACAACACAAAGAAAAGTTACAGAAGTAGTAAAGAAAGAACACTTTATCTGATTGACGAACAAGCGCTCCGTCCTCAACATATCAAAAATAGCACGGATGTGATCAAAATGTGACGCCCATGTCGGGCTATAAATGAGGATGTCGTCGAAGTAAAGTACAATGAATTTCCCCATGAAAGGCCATAAAACCTGATGCATAAATCTCATAAATGTGCTGGGCGCATTGGACAGTCCAAACGACATGACCATACACTCATACAATCCATGTTGCGTCTTAAACGCTGTCTTCCATTTCACTGTAATCATGTTGATTGCTCTGCTATCAACACACATACGCCAAAAGCCATCTTTCTTTGGCACAAGCAGCACAGGAATTGCACATGGGCTCATACTCTCACTGATGTAGCCCTTCTCCAACAACTCCACCACCTGTCGCTGCAACTCTTCAGATTCCTTGGGACTGAGGCGATAAGCCGGTCGATTAGAAAAACTGGACCCCGAAACAAATTTGATCTGATGCTGAATATCCCTCTGGCATCAGGTCAGAAAACTCTGCTAGCAGCTGCTACACCTCTGCTGGCAAATTTGCATTCACGCCTGCTGCACTATTCTCACAAGGCAGCAGAGCATAGACCACGTCTCCATGCTCAATCTTAACTAAAAACCTGGACATAGAAAGCATGTTAGTATTATTGGCTATCGGGGTAGGAGTGGTTCCTTCCCGATGAGGTGCCAACACAATCTTTTTCCCTTTGATGGTAAGGGAATATGTATTTTTTCGCCCATCATGAATAACACTATGATCATACTGCCAAGGTATGCCTAACAAAACATCCATAGACACAACATCACACCAAACATTATCTAAATATTTCCTATCGATCGAAAAAAACACAAGGCATTGCCTATCTACTGTTACCTCATTGCCTTTATTCAGCCACGACAATTTGTATGGCTTGGGACGATGATCTGTCTTCAACTACAATTTCTTGACAGCCTCTTCAAACACTACGTTCTCACAACTACCAATGTCAATGATCATCTTGCAGACTTTATTTACAACTATGCAGGTCGTGTGGAAAATATTGGTTCTCAAGCAATCGTCCCCTGAATCACCTTTGGGAGTCAGTAGAATCTTACGAATGACCAGAGTCTCATGGCTATCTCCATACAACACATCTCCATCTTCATCATCGTCATACACAGGCTCTCCAAGCTCATCAATTTTGTTTACCATGTCTACCTCAATCAAGAGATTGTTGCCCTTCTAACTAGTAGACTTTGTGCACTCAGCCGCTCTATGTCCCTGTTCACCACATTTGAACATCTAATATTTGAGTTAGAATTACCTTGTGGTGGCTGCTGAGCAGGACGAGATTCTTGAGGGAGAACTAGCTGACTGCTTTGATCACTTCTGATCATTGGCCTCTTGTTTTTCCATAGCAAGTGCACGTTGGTATGCTTTAGAAATGGTCCACAGCGAGTGAAGGCTGAAGACATCCTGCAGGGGCTATCGTAATCCCCCCAAATACCGTGCTACCATCTGCTCTTCCATCTCGATCATATAAATCATTATGGGCTATCAATTGATAGAACTCCTCCGTGTAATCATCAACGATCTCGTGCCTTGCCTCAACGAATGAAGTCACTGAAACAAGGTTTGAGTTTAGCCGAAAGGAAGGAAGTGACCCTTCATCTTCTTCTTCATCCTCTCCCAATCAGTGATCTTGGCCTTGCCCCGCCCATCTCGCGATCGCCTCAACTGCTCCCACCTCGCAGATGCTCTGCCTTTGAGTTTGATGGCGACCAATTTCACTTTGACACGATCTAGAACTTCCATATACTAATAAATACGCTATACTTCGTTCAACCAATTGACGAATCATTTGGCCTGTAACGTACCAGAACAGTCGGGCAGATCCACTCTGAAATCGAGGTCTCCATGACGATCCTCTCGACCACGGTGCTCCCAGAATCGAGTATGATTGTGATACGGGTTTTTGAAACTGGAATCAGAATCGTGATCTTTCATCTCACGATCACCAAAATCCCGCACCGTTAGACGCCGAGTTAACTCTGCAACTTGCCTCTGTAAATCCTCAATCATCACATCCTGAACTTTATGATCACGGTATGGGGCTTCCTCGTTCGAGACCTGCCTGCGATGACCACGACCACCAGCCATGGAAACTAATAAAATCTCACCCCAGGAAGACGCTGAAGCTCTGATACCAACTAGCGCTGGACAGAATAATGATTATTCTGCAGGCTAGTTTCAACAGATAATTCATAGAGAAAGACACAAGTGGATCGCCCAAAACACATAGAAACACCTATGATGTTCAATTCAAAATTACGCAAATCCAAACATGTCCAAAGTCAGCCCACAAGCCGAGCTGTATAACTAAAATTTGTCATTATCAGAATTTTACAAAAAATAGTAAATTCCAATAATCATGCCAAAATAAAATACGTAATAAAAGTAGTAATTTGCCAAAAATTTGGCCCAAATCGGGTTCAAAATCACTTCTTAAATGATAAATGAAATATTACCATAAAAGGAAAAAATAACTAAAATTGTTGATTTGGAAGGGAAAACAGTGGATTTTGACAATGGAAAATATGTGTACCGAGCATAGCTCGGTGGCCATGACGTGCGTGCCGAAAAGAGCATTCCAAATTGGGGTCATATGTGCGGTTCTGATACCCGTAGCCAAAGTTATGGCCAAAATACCGAAACGCACCCAAAATTGTCCCAATTAGGAAAATATCACGTCTAACTACCATCTTTGTGCTGATCAGCCAACTCAAGGTATCTCAGTGCCAACAACGTGCCATCTGACAACTCATCATCATCTAACTCGGATCCTCTTGCATCAGGATGGCTAATGCAGTAAAACCAGTCCAAGTAATCCTTCGTACAATCCCATGGAAGCTTCACAGGGGCACATTGTTTGTTAGTTGGCAGGACATGATAATGGCACCTTTCGGCGAACGAAGACAAAACCCCATACTTCATAGAATAGTACTTGCCAGATTGATCTTTATTCTTCATTTTGGCTTGGATTGGAAGAGTTGGGGTGACTTATACATTTCCCATTTGTCTCATAAATCTATCGGGGTGATATGGTTATTCTATGTTGAGGCATAACAAACATCCTAAAGTACCCGCGAATTATAATAATTTAAACTTATTAATATATGACACATGCAAAAAATTTTATTGAACTCAATGATGCATTTTTACCTCTTCAGGAGACATGTCATCGAGATGTTCCCTAAGAGCGATGATTTGTTCGTCCAAAACCCCTACAATTTGTAGGGGTTCCCACTTAGCCATGGTGGGGAGTCTAACATCCCACTTCAGCTTTGCATTACCTTAGAGGCTGAAGTGATCATATATCCATGCCTGTAACAAAAAACAACGTAAATAAATATTATGAAATTCTTATATATTATGAGGGTAATTAACAAAATAAAAAATTCGAAACATACCTCCAAACGAGGCAAATATCCAGAAATTTGCTTCGCTCCCTCTCTGCTAGCGCCAACCAACTAACGAAACAAGAATGCCAAAGCTTCTACGACCCCATGCATACTTGTTAACATTATCCACCTTCATCATCATCTTCAAATATTCATTATGAGCATTTGTTCCACTTTTATCAACAAATATAGTCGTACCTAGAATAAACATGTAACCCCTTCACACTTGTTCTTTCCTTTCAAAAGAATCAGCTTCCGTAGCTTGTCTACAACAATTGTCCTGAATAAACTTCACTTCCACAGATCCGCCATTCTTCTTGACATGAACCTTTGTTTCTTTATTTTCAATCCCCAAACCATCCACCAAGAATGTAACACATTCATCTAACGTCGTTTTCATCGTCGTTCTAACCGACTTATCAAGAATTGACAAATGAGTTATACGACTGACGTCATCCAGGGTGATGCTCATCTCTTCAAAAGGTAGGTGGAAATTGTTGGTCTCAGGTTGCCAACGCTCCACGAAAGCTCAAATGGTCACCTTATCAAGACGATCCTTACAATATTTAATCAAGGGATACATACCACTATTATAAATCATTCTCTTTACTTCTTTCGACTCATGTTTCAAATTTCAATCTATAAAATTCCTATATTGATGTTGACATCGCAATGCGCCCCGTTCCTAAATAAAAAAAAACATATACATTAAGTAATTCAATGTCCAAATATATATATATATATATATATATATATATATATATATATATATATATATATATATATATATATATATATAACACTTATATAATTTAACCAACTAAAAATATTAACTTATCTGCTCACCATCCCAAATGACACAAGAAATATGTCAATGGTAATCGTCTAACGTGGACCAATCCACAGGACCATCGAGATAAGAATCTCATCTAGCATCTTCTTTTTCTTTACCCTCCTCTACAACTGTTTCTTCATCATCCTTTGCTTCCTTTTCATTTACAGGCACGTTCTCACCCTTCTCTGACTCCTCATCTTCATGTCCAACACCCGCACCACTCCAACTTGCTTGCCCTTCTGATTGGCGTTGATTTTGCGATACAATTACTTGTCTATATGCTTCTTGAGGATCTATTAGAATCCCCATTTGCTTCCCTCTCATCTTCTTATTCACTTCTTTATCCCTATTTTCCCATTTTTTTTCATTCTTCTACTTGTTATTTGCCATTTTTTTGCTCTTTGTTTTCAGTGAGACATCGTCATGGGTCGTCTTTGACCTCTATTACCTCGATCATCCCCACCAACATCATGACCAACAGAAGACATGATAAACCTTCAAATAAAAGGAAACAAATACTTCAAGACAATTTTTTTGTACAATAAATTCTACTAATTTTTAAGCAATACTTTAGCCAATTTGGATGTAAAACAACACTATATATCTCATTTCCCTACATTCTAATAAGAAAAATACCAATTTGGAGCCCTAGTGACTACCAAATCCGAATTCGCAATTACTTTCATTACCAAGGGACAAACTAAATGATTGATGCACAAAAACATAAATAATTCTACTTTAAAGATGGAAACAAATACACAAATGCACAAAAATAAACAATGGATGACTCACTTACAATCTAAACAAAAATCCTAAACCCAAAGATATAATGGATGGTTCACTTACAGAAGAGTTAGAGTCGCAAGACAGTTGCGTTTTGCGCTTGAGAGGTGGCATTTTTGAGCTGTTGCATTTTGGAGAGTTTGAGGGTTTCGATTTTGAGAGATTTTCGAGAGAAAGGGAGAAAATTTCTAAAAAATTTGAATGTTGGAAGAGATTTGCAAGAGATTTGAATGTGGGAGAGGGAAGAATTTGAATGGAGAGGGAAGAATTGCCTGTCGATTTGAATGAGGATGAAAAAAAGTTGGGTTTTTGTTTATATAGGTGGTGTGAAAAAGAAAGTAGGTGGTTGGAAAGAGTAGAATGATGTGAGAAAACATCAATGGTGGTGTGGATTAGTCGCTGCCTAGATATAGATGGGTTTGCATATTCGCAGAGGCTATTATGGTTACTCCTGTACCAAATCCCATGGATGTATGGCTACAAAGCAAGTCTAACGACCTAATGAAAACCCATTAATCTTCGTAGTCATGTATAGAGGAAAACACACTTTTCTTAAAGCCAATCTGGTCATTCTAAGATCACAATCAACCCTTCTACAAGAACAAAAAAAAAACCAGAATGGGAGCAAAAACAAGCAGAAGAGATATATAATTTTGGAAATGTCGTTGAGAGAAGGCCCAAAAAATAACTACTCACCAAATTTCTTTTTCTTTCTTGCTCACTTCTCATTTCTCTTTCAATTCTTCGTCTTCTGTTGGGTGCTTCGATATAGATATTTTAACTTTAATGATCTAGAAAAGAATTTTGTGGACAATTTTGTCCTGCCGTTGCAGTCAGCTACTCACTACTACAAATATAGGCTTGCATAGCGCTTAAAAATAGGCTTAGATAGCGCTTTTTAGCGCTATCTAAGCTACCGCTATGGTAGCTTAGATAGCGCTCAAAAAAGCGCTATGCAAGGCGCGTACTTGAATAGCGCTTCGTTAGATAGCGCTTAATAAAGCGCTATCTAAGCGTTAATTTTTTTTTTTAAATTAGCTTGCATAGCGCTTTTATGAGCGCTATTTAATTTTGTTGATTTTTTTTTATTTTTTATTTTTTATTTTTTTTTTTATTTTTTATTTTTTATTTTTATTTTTTTAATTAGCTTCTAAAGCGCTATTTAATTTCGGTGAATTTTTTTTATTAACTACCATATAATATTTTTTTTATATAATATTTAATATAATAATGACAACGTTCAATCAATCAATAAAGACACAACATGATAACTAACTGTTTCTCATTCATTCAAAATATAATTTAAGCATTCATACAAAATTGTTAATATGCTATCATATATATACACCAGCTTTTTTGGCCACGAAATGAAATGGCCAACAGCTTCTCCTACAGTCCTAACTTCGTCTGTACATTGCGGCACCGCTGAATGTTTCTCAGATTCTACCGCCACTTCAAATTGTATCCTCGCATAACCTGAAATTGCATCATGGCATTGTATAAGTATAACAACACACACACACACACTAAGGAGGAAATTGTAGAAGTTGTGATACCTGATATGCAGAGGAGGCAGTGCCAAGGAGGAAATTGCTTGGGAATGGAGAAGAACCATCACTTGTAGTTTGATGTATGGGATCAGCAAGCACACCACACCTGATACCTGCATTCTTGCTTCTGGCTGCATCATGCCACCTGCAAAAAGAACAATTTAGTAGAGTGAACTTCAGAAGCATAAATCAACAGATTGGTGTAAAATATGGACGGTTTAGAATGGTTCTACAATTATATGAACAACAACAGTACTGGATTGAAATCACTTGCTATCATATCATATGAATTGACATTAGCAAACTAAAAAGATACAAATGGATGAAGTTACTCCTGCTTTGAGGAAACAAAATGTATTAAGTTACTCCTGCTTAATACATTTTGCTTTGAGGAATTATTGAGGAATTATTGGGACACAAGCATAGAAAGGAAAGGAAAGAAAAGGACAAAAAAAGGAATTATTGCTGAGAACTTTTGTATCAAATTTCTTGTAGAGCTTCTTAAGGTCTTTATTCCCTCTGCCAGCTATATAGTCCACCTCATTCTCGTAACGCTCATATAAGGCAGGCAGAGTACCCATGCCAATAAGCCCTTTTTACACAATAGAAACATAAACGAATTAGCAAGCCCGGAAACAAATTAATTTCACCAAAAAATGAAAAATAAATTATAAAAGTTATGATATGTCTTACCAAGATAAAAGAGATTGAAAGAACTGAAATAGCTTCCAATCACTGATAATGTCCATAGGAAAACTATTGCCTGCAGGAATATATATGCAATGAAATATGTGAGAAATTTGTTTGGTTAAAAATGGAAGTGAATGATAGGATCAGTTAGGTAAGCCTTATGAATGAAATACCAAGATGAAAAGGGTCAAATCTTTTCCACATGCGATGTCATATAGCACAAAAAGAAGCCGGTTGAACTCAGAATGGAATGTCGAAGCAGCACGATGAAATGCTGATTCAGATAATATGATTTCAGGGATTCTTGGAGGGCTCCTGTAGACAAAAGGAATGGATTAATTATAGAGAAAATGACCATTTGCTAAATTCCCCTTTGATACGGTAGTAATTGTAGAGAAATGAAGCATGCTCTCTTGATGGTAATAGGCTGGAAGAACTTATTTATTTTTATTGACCATTAAGAATGCGAATACCGATCAAACAATGCTGCCGTTGGACCAGATGAAGATTACGAGCATAGCAGCAATTGAGATGTGACATACAAGTGTAAGAAAATGGTATTCAAATACTTGGAAAAGAAACCATATCAATGTCATCCCAATCAAAATTGCGGCGGAGACATTTTTGTTCCTCCATAAGAGCACGTCTGCAACTGCATATTGTTTGACAAAAAAAACCCACAATTAACTACAAACTGCAACTTTAGAATTCACTTTTCACATAAAATACAGAAATTCTAGGGGGCACTACAGCTACTACAAACTAGAAATTCTTGTGGTTAGCACTACAGCTACTACAGCTACCATAAAATATGACTAAAACTAGAAATTCTTGGGTTAGCACTACAGCTACTACAAATTCCTGTGAATTTTGAGGGGTTTGAGAAACAAACACTTGCCTTGAACATTATTATGTTGTTAAATTCTATTGCTCATTTTGTTTTATTTTTCTTTCGTAAAAGCCTTGTGAAGACTACAACAATCTTACAAAATATATTGAAGCTTGAAATGGAAAAAATGGGTGGTCTAGAATTTTTTTTATTTACTTATTTATGAATGCAATTTATTTTGTTGATGTATTTACTTCTTTATTTAGTTTGAAAATACAGCAATATATAAAAATAGAACGCTGGATGGTGAGCCTCTCTGATTTTGCTCCAAGGATGGTGCTACACCATTTTCACAAGAATCTAACCCAGTATTACATTCACCCATTTCAACAAACTGTATGGCGACAGGCCATAAGTGCAAACATCAAATGAATAGTTTAGAAAGAGAAAACAAATTCCTAAAAATGGAGCAGTTTCACATGTATACATGCAATTCGAATAGAAAAAGATGTACCTGAACTGATGAAACCGCAAAGTCTGGAGCAAGGGCTACATGCCTCTCATTGTAACTCCAGTAGGTTCCAGTGTCTGTACACAGGTTCCAGTGATTGTTGGAACAACACCCTTCTCATGACATATTCCATCCAAACTACTGCATAACTCAGTTCTCAATAAAAGCAGCTCAGTGAGAAAGACAGTTCTGTAATCTGCCAACTGCCATTCTTTTCTAACAGCACTCTCGCAGCACATACAACGTTGTATTGATGATATCTCAAATCTAGAAGAGTACCCGTTTCTGTGCGAAATGAGCTTGCGAAAGCTAACAGAGGATAAGTCCTGCAAAAACAAGTATGGTACATTGGTACAGAGCTTCAGAAATCTTTAAAATTTATTTTATGTTTAGGGCACGATCTGTTTGAAATAAAAACTTGTTGGTCAAGGGATGAAGAGGAGGGAGCCAAGTTAGAACCCTATCTAACATTCAGCTGTAACTTGTCAAAATATTGTTTCCAACATAGATTTCTCAACATTTTGAATCCATTGAATCAGTGGCTTGTCTAAACCTACATAAATATAGTTTGTTATCTCAATTTATTTGCTTTTAAAGTAGACAAATATTGGAGACATCAAAATAAATTTAACTTGTCGACCCTCTGGCAAAACCACTAACCAAACACATTGTTTGTGTGACACCATGTAAAACAAAGATACAAATGTTTTCTAAATTCTTTGAGGTTACTCTCTTCTTGGTCTTGTCCGAAGAACCTTTGTCTTTCTTATGCTTTGTTATAGTTACCTCAATCACCACATTCTCCGCAGTTGATAGAAGTTGAAAGGTACAAATATCTCCAATGCTCAACTCGTTATCATCTGAGAATTTTCTCCAGCCACTTCGTATGTAAACATTGCCTGACCTCTGTTTGTACCTCAAATTCACCTGCCAACATCTCCCCAATGTATTCTTGAGAGTAATCATGCAAACCCTGTTTGTGAGGCCATTGGACCTTGCAAATGGCAGTGGAATGTTCTGCATATATAGTAAGACAACATTAATCATATATTATTCCAGAGAACAAGAACTTTAGCTTTAGTGTGTTTAAAACTAATGAAGCTCAACTTGCTAAAAAAGACGTAGAGTAGATACACCAACAGAAATTAGTAGGGCAGTATGCATTAAAGTCTCACCATGCAATTTAGGCTAAAATTGGTCATTTTGATTTCGGTGGTAAAACAACGTACTTCTTCCATATCCCTCTTAACATGCAGTCTCGGAGTACTGCTAACATCAAAACCTACATTCACATGATCATGATCAGGCAAACTACATATATGCATTAACTTTTACTTAACTGCTTAACACTATCAACAATAATTTAAACACGGAATGAAGTAAAAGTATATGGATACGTATTAAGTTTATCTACTTACTATCCAAATCCTTATACAATGTCGCTTTCTTCTTTGTCCTGTTACTAATTTTTGATTTCTTATGTTTTTTTATGGTAACCTCCATTACCACATTCTCCCCTGTTGACAGAAGATCAAAAGTACACACATCCCCTGTGCTCAACTTGTTAGTATCTAAAAATTCACGCCAACCATTTCGAATGTAAACCCTTAGTTGCCCGGAGCTTTTCTTGTATGTCACAGTAGTTACCTGCCAACATTTCCCCATTTCATTTTTCAGGGTAACCTTACTATTGCTCCCCACAAGACCATTGGACCTAGCAAATGCGATTGGGATATTCTGGACAACAAAATAACATTATAAGAATTCTTCTATGGATGCAATTTGAACAAGTTTTCATATCATTATAAGAAAGTTAGGCTGCAGAGGAATCTCAGTGATACCATGGAAAATAATTTGAAATTGTGGTGTTGTAATGTTATAGCAAAATTGGGTGCTTCCTTTGCTTTGACAGTACTTCTCCTAACATGCTGTGGTTGATCTGCATCACTACATGAACCTATGTTTCACATTATTTTCATGTCAGCAAACAAACTTGGACTCTTACATTACATAACACCAACACATAAGAGATCAAAACTTACTTGTATCACTGTGGTTTCCATCACTATTTTCTTTCTTGATGGTCTTTGTCCTAGTTCCTCCTTCATTTTCATTCAATGGTGCAGCTGGTGGAAGACAGTATTGTTTCTCACAGGCACTGAGGTCAAACACTTTGACATGGAAATCTAAGCCACCTTCTTGTCTAAACAATAACAAATACCCAACATGTAGATCATTGTGCAAAGCAAATTCTTCCCATCCATCTTCAAAATATCTTCCATTCATCACTTTAACTCTCCATGATCTACCAACAACGTCATAACTAGTCTTCAAAATGGCTTCTCCTCCATGAAGATTCTCACCAACTAAGTTACTCAAGAAAGAAATGGGAATGGACTACAACAATATCAACATAAGCCAAGAAAAACAGAGTAATTTGTCAGTATGGAACCCTTACTAAACAAATATAGAGATTGAGCGAGTGTGCATGCATGACATATACTCACTAACCAGTTTTTTGTTGAAACCAGGGAAGATGAACTTAAAGAAGTGGGGCTTCTCCTCCATTAGAATCACTTGGGACTGTCTTCACCTCTTCCTTTGTTTGCTAATTGGGAAACGACCGAGGCACAGTCTTGATTAATGCAAAAACACAAGCAAGCAGATTAAAACTCAGAGGGAAGATAGTGTAGTGCAATTGCAAAATTGAAAGTGGAATTTCATCAAAAGGCTTGGTATACAATTTGCCTTATTTCAATTTGAGCACCTGTTTCAGCAAAATTGAAAGTGGTAGTTTTCATATGATAACCACCACCTTCAACCTTCCCTTCGCGGCTTCAAACACCTCCCTCGTCACCTTCGTCCCACTCCTCACAATCAAAGCATCACAGAGCGAGATCTTCGCACACAACTCCTCTGGTGACAGATTGTACGAGCAATCAACATTCGCGAAGGTCCTCAGCACCTCCAACCCTGCTTCTCCGAGCTTCTCGGATACGAGAACTGTGGGTTTCGCATCCACCGCGGTGGGTTCTTGTACTCGTGACTTGGAGAGCCTGATTTGAGGCGATTCGAGGGTATTCACTGCTTCGACGACATGAAATCGAGATCGAGAGGTCGTTGAGAGAGAAACAAAGTGATGGAGAGAGGGGAGAAAGTGAGATGATCTTGAATAAAGGAGGGAGTTTTTGGTGTCTGAGAGGGAAACTCGAACTGGGGTGAAGATGGATTTCGCGGAGGAAGTCGCCATTGAAGGTATTGGAACGATAAGAGAAGAGAACGAAAGAGAGATATTTAGGGGGTTAGGAAGCGCTATCCTAAATGTAAGTAGCATAGCGCTATGGTAGTTTTGGTAACGTTTTTTCTCATAGCGTTTTTTAAAGCGCTATCTAAGACATAACTAAGATAGCGCTTAACTGAAAAAAAAATTAAAAGCGCTATTGTAGTGTTTTTTTTTAAAAAATTTTTTTTTAAAGACAAATAAGCGCTATCCTAGTGCCCACTTGGATAGCTCTTTAAAAAAGCGCTATCTAAGTGGCGTTACCTAAGCTAATATTTGTAGTAGTGACTACATCAGAATCTAATAACCTCTCATACTGCCACATGAGTAATGGCATCGGTTCTGCTGCCATTTCATTATTGAACTATCCAATTGTAAATATTCATTTTGCACCAGAGGAAATAGATCGACATTAATCCTGATTCCTCCTTGGATAATAAGGTCTTTCATTTGACATATGAATCAAATACTAAGGTAATGATAGATAAAGATTTCTTGCCACGCGATGTGTTCTCTGTTCTCCTTGTGTCTTGTTGAAGAATCCCTGATACCGTATAGGGAAAGCTTCCAAAGATCTTTATTCAAATTCATCCTTATGAATACAAACTGCCCAGGTGGAACTATTGACAAGGGACACCATACAATGATGGAAACTAATTCATCACACGGAACTTAAAAGATTAAAGAAAAGACTATTATAAGGAGTATTCAATCATGGATTTTAACAGAGTCTGAAAGATTTTAAAGTTCATTAAAATATAGGGGTATTCAATTAATGATTTAAAACAATACAATGAAATCTATGAGTATTCAAATATAAATTTTAAATGATTGTTTTATAATCCATTAAAATCATGGGGTATTCAATCATGAATTTTAAACAATACAATGAAATCTAGGGGTATTCAAACTGTAGTGGATTTTAATGGATTTGTTGACTTGATGGACTTTGAAGGATTTATGTGTGAAAGTATAAATATCAAAACCATTTTCAAATCCAGCATTTTCCCCTCGGATTTCAATTTCTCTCCACCCTCTCTCCCACCAACACTGTGCATACCCCTTACTGCTAGGGCTTGCAGGGTAATCCAATTCAATCTCCGAATTCTCCCTCCTAATCGATCTGAAACTCTGGAAACTTTGGAAACCCTTCTTTCGCCTCTCTCTCACACTCGCTCTTTTCGACACAGACAGACAGCAAAGCAAAGCGAAGCGGAAGCAAAAGATGCAGCAGTAGCAGAGTGATGATGGGAAATTGTTGGGTCTGATGGTATCAACAGTGTCTTGAACACTCTACTTCTCAAAATCCATCAAAACCCCGTTACTCAGAACTTTCCAAAGTTTCAACCTTTACCACCCCTTTGATCCTCACAAGCTGTGTTTCTATCTGAAACCCCTTTGATCCATCAATGGAGTGTAGCTTACACTTAAATGAAGGGGATGAAGTTGAAGTCACAAGCCAAGAAGAGGGGTTCATTGGGTCATGGTACATTGGGACCATTATTCGCTCCTCTAAACGAACAAAGAAAAAGAGTTTCTTGGTTGAGTACCATACACTGAAAGAGGAGAAAAATGGGTTAACCCCACTGAGAGATTTTGTTCCTGGGTCTGACATCAGATCCAGACCTCCTTCAGAGATCACTCCATTTCTTCAGTTGAATGACGAGGTTGATGCATACTACAATGATGGGTGGTGGCAAGGAGTGATTATCAAAGTTCTTGATGGTTGTAGATATGCTGTGTATTTCTCTCCTACTAAAGAGGAGATGGAGTTTGGACAGTCTGAGTTGAGGAGTCACTTGGAGTGGGTTGATGGAACTTGGGTTAGGTCTCAAGATAGGGTAAGTTTTGGTTTTTTGGTCTGATTTGAGTTTCATATAATGGGTGCACTGTTCTTACCAACCACTATATCTTATTTTTTGGTAAATTTGTATGGTTTATCTTAATGTCCTTTAAAGGGGTTTTGTTTGATTTCAATTTCTTAAAATGGGTTTTGTTTAGTTTTTACTTTTTTTTTGGGCACAAATTCACCCATGTAGAGAGACTCAGTCGTTAGATCTTTGATTCACCCCATTTTTCCCAAACTTTATTTTTTTGGCTTAGTTATGCAAGAGTATAGGTTATGGTGGTAGCTGTATTTCATTATTTTTATTTGTACATATTTACCTAGCTTGTTTATATGATTGTGAAAATGGGTCATGTTTGAATGAGTGTTTTTGACTTTGTGCTTTTGTTCATATGTTGGTTTAATCTCAGACTACACTTATTTAACATGATCGCAATGTTGATGGTGGACCTTAGGCTTATTGTTACCATAGTAAATTTTGAAGAGAAAAGAAACATGCTTTGGTGGATAGTCTAAATTGAAGAGTCTGAGATACGAAATTTATTATCAACCATAAGCTTGCTCCTAAAAGTTTTTATTTTCTGACAATTGACATTATTATCACTGTTACACTGATATAACATCCTTCAAGTTTTAGCAGTAAGACCACTCTGATCAAGTCAGCATGTCCTCAATTTAACTATCCGTGCAAGGTCAAGTAGGATTGTGTTAGCTACATGATTATCCTTTAGGACAGTTTAGGAGTAATATTACTGGGAAAACAATGTAGCAAGTAGCATGGGAAGCTGTTCAAAGCACTTTCTTTTGCCAATAAGAATAATAGAAATCCATAACAATCCTTTATAAAATTCAATAATAAAAATCCATCAAAATTCAGTAGATTTTGTAAAATCTACAAAATCCAGTCACTTAAAATACATCAAAGTTCAGAGATTTAAACTCCTTTAAAATATTTTAAAATCCATGAGATTTAAAGTCTTTCAGACTCTATTATAATCCATAATTGAATACCCCCTGTAAATTAAATGAGCACATTTTTTTTTTTCATTTTATTGTTTCCTGTACACTCATTTGAAAGGAGGAGCTCTATAGTATGCTGGAATAGTTGCAGGGAAAAACGTCTGCCTCACTCCTTCTGCCTTAATAATAGAAAAAATGATGCCTAAAGCAATCTGCAATCACCAACAAACTAAATAAGTCAACCAGTAATGTTTTCATAATTTCATTATTTTTTTTCCTTACATGTTGGGAACTTGATAATTAAATGAGCAGTTCACGAAACTATGGTTTTCAAGTTTTCATTTTTAATGTCTACACAAGGCAAGCAGGGGTTGAAGGGACGAGCCAACCCAATTTTATTTAAGAATGAAATAACTACAAACAATAATGAAGGCAAACAAAAGAATAACCTGAGTCCTTATGGAACTTTTAAGGGGATAAACAAGACAAAAAACCAAAATAAGATAGAAATATGTACTAAGCACATTCTGGATGATTAACATAAAAACACTAGCTAGCTCTTGATAGTTCTTGAACTAGATCTAATGTTATCCTCTTCATTTTTGGGATTTGCTTCAACTCCATTAGCTTTAGGATCTAGCTCATCATCTCAAACTGGAGATTTCATATCACATTCTCTTTCACTTAATTTGTTAACACCTCGAGGAGCTATCACCTCCTATGAACCATCTTCAACTTCCTCACTTCCATCAACATGATCGCCATTTTCTTGATTCTCATCGTTAATAAGAGAGCTTAGAACCTCAAACCAATTTCAATTTGCACTACATTAAATTGACATATTTGTAACAATCCCAAAAAAAATATTATGTTGTGCTGTATCAGTTTACCAAACAGTTTCACAAATGAATTAGTACAATAATTGGATCACCATGAATAGTATGAAGTTGCAAGTCATACTATTTATGGTGATCCAATTTATTTGTAAAACTGTTTTTCAAATTTTGTCTGAATTTAGTTTTGGCTTGAAATTGTTTGGTGGACTATTACATAACAAAAATGACACTGTTTGGGGGTTGTTACAATACTGCCTATTTGGTGTAGTGTTGGTTTTGGCGATACTTGCAGTTCTATGGTTTGGGAGGTGGCACCTACGATGTGCCAATAAAATGACTATGTCACTATTTTGCATAGCTAGCTCTTTTCTCTATTTCTATTTTATTTATTTATTTAATTTTTTTAATAAAAAGGGAATTGTTGACCTTATTATTGATTAATCCATGCCCGAAGGCTATATGATTGACCTTATATGGTTAACCAAACCAGGCCCGAAGGCTACAATATTGTTGTCACTTAACATCCTCGTCACCTCCATCCCGCATGGAGACTTGCTTTCACTCTAGTTCATTGCCTCCACCTCGCACGAAGAGTTGCTTTGATTCTCTCCAGTTTGGTGCATCTCACCAGCTACATTCAATACTCGAAGGCTTATCAATGGCGGTGCACATGTGCTCCTAATAATCGAGCAAAAACTCACAAAATCCTAACTGGTGAGGCTTAAATCAGTGACCTCTCATAAGGAGAATCAACTACAATTGATGGACAACTAGCTCGTTTCTCACTTTTTGATTATTTACTTTTGATGAGGCACCAACCGAGCCTTTATCCTTTTTAGTTTCGTTTAACTCTTTCTTTGTGGTGATTGACTTCTTATATATGAGACATTTCTTTGCTCCTTTTGATCATCATTTCAAACAACTTTTTGTGGGTTTCTAGCTCGGTATTAAGCATTGCAAGATTTATTTATTTATTGTTATTTTTTTGTAAGAGCCCATTTGTTCAATACTTAAATTAAAGAATATTATTTTAGGGAAAAATGTTATGAAACCCATGCTAAATGCCATAAGTTGGTTTTTTGAAAATAATGATCTGAGCTAGTCATTATTTACAATGAAAATGAAGGTAAGCTACAACTAGGGTTATTTATGGTTCGGTATGGTACGATTTCAGTCTGAAACCAACCGATCTATATCAATCGATTTAATAGAAATCCAAACCGAAGAAAGTCTGTGTAAAGAAACCAAACTAAACCAAACCAAAATGAAATTTAATTAAACAAAAAACTTAACCGAAAATAAATTAAAATAACCTAAATCAATCGTAACAAAAAAAACTATGAATTAAGCCCCTCCCAACCCAAATATCGCAGGTAGGCCGGCTCAAACTCTGGACTTGTGATACCATCAATCACAAGTCTAGAATTGAACTAGTACCCTATTAGCTCTACTATATATACATATAATCTATATTACAATTCATAGTGGTGTTTTACTATTCATTGCTGACCGGGACAAACTACGATTGAAGATAAAATATGGCTAAGATTGAAAGTTGGAAAATGTGTCGAGGGTTTAAATTCATTTCCTATGATGACATGTTTGTAAATACAAAACATGTAGAAAGGCAAAAAAATTTGGGAAAAAGGTTGGTGGAATGTACATGTGGCAGAGAGAAAGTATTGTGTTTTTTTTTTTCAAAATGAAATTATCATAACTATCTACGTAGTTGTCGAGTTTTAGTAAACTTGGTATTTTGAAATTTTGAAAATCTTTCATAAAATCAATAATCAATACAAACACTTACAATTTCAAAATATGTATTTTATTATTAAAACATGTAAATATTTTCATGTCTATGTATACTATTTTTAAAGAAACGAACGATATTTTAATGGGTTAAAATGTGCAAAAATTGAGATTGGACTGATAAAAAAATATATTTTGGATTTCAAAAGAAATTTTGGTAACTAAAAGAAAAAAAATTCGTGAAATTTAACATTTTTCGAGAAATAACATTCCTTGCTAACAACTAAAACCTCTTCAAAGGAATTACACTCATACTCTTCAAATTAGGGGGTTTGTGATTTTTGAAGTTATTTCCTTCAATACGCTGGACAAAAAAAAAAACTTTTACGTCTAGTCAGATGAGTTGATTGATATTATGAATATAGTCACACCTTCACCAATTTGGTACAAGTTACTTTATTCCTTAATACTACCAAAGCCTATAGTTCCAAAATCGACTTGTGTATAACCATCAAACCATCGCCTTAGAAACAATTCTGGCTTTAGGTGTTAGAAAATTCCCTTATGGTGGACCTACATAGTTCATAATATTATACGTTGTGGAATGTCGAACTATAGGTGAGTGGTGTTTGATTAGACTTAATTATTTGTGATCATTCAGAAACAAGACTAGGGACATAAACACATTTCTAATTATATGTTGTAGGTCTTGATATGTGTTACTAAATTGAGTATGAATGTTATTTATGTGTAGATGTCAATTTAAGCCATACCATAATTCTATTATTGATGATAGGCTAATAAAAAAATTAAGTCCCCATTCCAAACTTAATTCCTACATCTTACTTTTCCATCCGGTTTAAGAGAAATAGAAGAAATTAAGGTTATGGAGGATGGAAGACTTATCTGCCACGTGTTGCTTGGTAACGATTGCTACGTGCATATTCTTCATCAATGACTTCAAGTACCCATTAATAATTAAATTATTCTTCAATGATTACCGACATGAGGTCTTAGCATGAGTCTAATATTGTTCCAACACCTAGTTGATTATTTTGAGTTTTCATAGTTCTAATCAAATTGAAAGTTTCAGTTTCGTATAGTGATTTAAGAGCTAATGTGTTTTCCCCCTGTAAGGGTATGATAGATGGAGACAGGAAGAGAGAGGTTGCGTTGCATGGTGAAGAGGTCCCTAAATCCCCAAATCAATTGTGTGATAAATCAAGTCACATGCAAATCATCAACACCAAGACTAGTGTGGTCTTGAGAGGTGTTAAAGAAGTTATGCAAAGGAAATGGGTTCCACGCAAGAGTGACCGACTGAAATCTTCTTTATAGCAAGTGCGTGTGTAAGATAGAGAGAGAAAAAAATAGAGAGATAAAGAGGGTTGGTGCTTGAGAAGTTGTTGTTGGAAAAAAGTGTTTGTTGAAGGTGATCATGGTAAAGATGGCATGGGGCTATGGGAAAGGGTAGAGAAATGAAAAGACTTGTTTGCATAGAAAAGACCTGGTTGTTCAAAGCAGGGCAATCATTTATAGAGTGAAGGTTTGGCATCTCATAGCTGCTTGATGCAGGAGGATTCGAGTTAGATGATGCTGAGTTGTCAGATAGTATGTTGTTGGCGCTAGGATACCTTGAATTGGCAGATCGGCGCAAAGATGGCAGGAAATCGTGATCTTTTCCTAAATGGGGCAGTTTTGGGTGCGTTTCGGTAGTTTGGCCATAACTTTGGCTACAGTTATCAGAATCACACATATGACCCCAATTCGGAAAGCTCTTGGCGGTGCGTACGTTGATGAAATATTAGACACAAAAGAATTGATTTGTGTGTCTTGTGTTGTCTTTCTCATTTCATTCTCCTGTTTATATACAAACTAATCAAGAGAATATTGTTAGAATATTCACAATATAATCTGCTAATTTCCTTAAAACTATTATACAATCTTGACTCAATAAGCAACCTTCCTAATACAAATATTCCCAATCAATTAGGATATTCTCAATACCCCCTTCAAGTTGGTGCATGGAGATCCCGTGTGCCCAACTTGCGAAGTAGATACTCATATTGTCGTTTGCCCAATGCTTTTGTGAAAATGTCAGCGAGTTGCTCATTGGATGGGACAAATGTGGGATTGATATGTCCAGCAACAATGTCATCACGGACAAAGTGACAATCGACCTCAATATGTTTCTCTGTTCTTTTCGTTTCTTTTCTTTTCTTTTTTTCTTTTACTTACTCACAAACAGATAAACAGAGAACAGAGAACAGAGAAACATAAACAGATACATCAAAACCCTAAACCCACACTGTCGTCTCATCTCGCTTCCATAGCGAAACGGTGTCTGTGTCTTCACTCTTCTCTCTCTCAGTAGTCGTCTGCAACAATGGTTCGAAGCATAAAAAAAACCCTAAAAAGGCCAAAAGAAAGAACAAGGGATCCAAGGAGGGTTCATCTTCAGCAGCACCAGTGCCTTCTGCGCCTCCTGCGCCTCCTGCCAAGGTATGGCAACCTGGGGTCGACGCAATATAAGAAGGAGAAAAGCTTCTTCGACGGATCTCTTCTTCTTCTCAGGTTCAATCAGATTTGATAAGGTTCGATCAGGTTCAGTCTTCGATCAGGTTCAGTCTTTGATCAGGTTCAATCAGAGATTCAATCTGAGGTCTCGATCAGGTTCGATAGTTCAGTCTTCGATCAGAGGTTTCGATAGTTCAGAGGTTCGATCAGATCTGAATCGCACAGGTTCTTCTTCTTCGTTCCTTCTTATTCAAAGAAACCCTTTTTATTCAAAGGGGTTTCGATCAGGTACATTTTCTCCCTTTATGATACTCGTATGATAGGCTCTGATACCATGATGAAATATTAGACACAAAAGAATTGATTTGTGTGTCTTGTGTTGTATTTCTCATTTCATTCTCCTGTTTATATACAAACTAATCAAGAGAATATTCACAATATAATCTGCTAATTTCCTTAAAACTATTATACAATCTTGACTCAATAAGTAACCTTTCTAATACAAATATTCCCAATCAATCAGGATATTCTCAATATACGTCATGGATATAGAGCTATGCTTGGTGCACATCTTTCGAGGCCAAATAACACTGTTTTCCCTTTCGAATCCACAAATTTAATAGTTTTTCCCTTTTATAGTAATATTTCAATTATCGTTTAGGAAGTGATTCTGAACCCGATTTGGGTCAGATTTTTGGCAGATTATTTCTTTTATTATATATTTCATTTTGGCATGATTATTGGGATTTTTCTATTTTTGGTAAAATTTTAATAATGGCGAGTTTTAGCTATAAAGCCCGGCTTGTGGGCTGATTTAGAGATATTTTTTTATTTGAATAGTTTTAATTGAACATTAGAGTTGTTTCTCTATATTTTTTGGGCGAATATCTTGTGTTCATTTCTCTGTGAATTATTTGTTGAACTAGTCTGCTGAATAATCGCTATTCTATCCGGCGTCAGTTGGTATCAGAGCTTCATCATCTTCTTGGGGTGATATTTCATCAATTTCTATGGCTGATGGTCATGGTCATCGTGGGCAGGTTTCGAACGAGAAATCCCCAAACCGTGATTGTAACGTTCAGGATGTGATGATTGAGGATTTGCAAAGGCAAGTTGCAGAGTTAACCCAGCGTCTAACGGCGCAAGATTTCGGTGATCGTGAGATGGAAAATCACGATTCTGATTCCAGTTTCGAAAACCTGTATCACAATCGTGCTCGATTCTGGGAGCACCGTGGTTGGGAGGATCGTCATGGAGACCTCGGATTAAGAGTGGATCTGCCTGAGTTTTCTGGTACGTTACAGGCCGAATGATTCTTAGATTGGTTGAATGAAGTAGAACAAATTTTAGAGTATAAGGAAGTTCCAGATCGTGTCAAAGTGAATTTGGTTGCCATCAAACTCAAAGGCAGAGCATCTGCGTGGTGGGAGTAGTTGAGGCGATCATGAGACATGCAGAACAAGGCCAAGATCACTGATTGGGAGAAGATGAAGAAGAAGATGAATGGTCACTTCCTTCATTTCAGCTACACTCAAACTTTGTTTCAACAACTTCATTCGTTGAGGCAAGGCACGAGATCGGTTGATGACTACATGGAGGAGTTTTATCAATTGATAGCCCATAATGACTTATCTGAGACGAAATAATAGATGGTGGCACAATATTTGGGGGGATTACGACAGCCCCTGCAGGATGTCCTCAACCTTCACCCGTTGTGGACCTTTTGTAAAGTCTACCAGCGCGCACTTGCTGTGGAAAAAACAACAAAACATGAGGCATATGATCAGAAGTGATCAAAGCAGTCGACCACTTCGCCCTCAAGAATCCCGTCCTACCCAGCAACCACTGCAGAGTAATTCTAACTCAAATATTATATGTTTCAGATGTGGTGAACAGGGACATAGAGTGACTGAGTGCAAAAAGTCTGCTATTTAGAAGGGCAATAATCTCCTGATTGAGGAAGATGTGGCAGATGAAACTGAGGAGCGTGGAGAGCCTGTGTATGACGATGATGAAGATGGAGATGTGCAGTATGGAGATGTCCATGAGATTTTGGTTGTTCGTAAGAGCCTACTGACTCCCAAGGGAGAATGATTGGTTGAGAACCAATATTTTCCACAAAACCTGCACAGTTGCAGATAAAGTCTGCAAGATGATCATTGACAGTGGCAGTTGTGAAAACGTAGTGTCTGAAGAGGTTGTTCAGAAATTGCAGTTGAAGACAAATCGTCATCCTAAGCCGTACAAATTGTCGTGGCTGAATAAAGGCAGTGAGGTAACAGTAGATAGGTGATGCCTAGTCTCTTTTTCGATCGGTGGGAAATATTTTGATAATGTTTGGTGTGATATTGTGTCTATGGATGTTTGTCATGTATTGTTAGGCAGGTCTTGGCAGTATGACAACAATGTTATTCATGATGGGTGAAAAAATACATATTCCCTTAGCATCAAAGGGAGGAAAATTGTGTTGGCACTTCGTTGGGAAAGAATCCTTCCTACCCCGGTAGCCGATAATATTAACTTGTTTTCTATGTCCAGGTTTTTAATTGAGATTGAGCGTGGGGACGTAGTCTATGCTTTGCTGTCTTGTGGGAATAGTGCTGCAGACGTGAATCCAGATTTACCAGCATAGATGCAACAACTACTAGCAGAGTTTTTTGACCTGATGCGAGAAGATATTCCTCCTGTGCTGCCGCCTATGAGAGATATTCAACATCAGATCGACCTTGTTCCGAGTTTCAGTTTACCTAACCTACCGGCTTATCGCCTCAGTCCCAAGGAATCTGAAGAGTTGCAATGACAGGTGGTAGAGTTATTGGAGAGGGGATACATTCGTTAGAGTATGAGCCCATGTGCAGTTCCTGCTCTGCTGGTGCCAAAAAAGATGGCTATTGGCGTATGTGTATTTATAGCAAGGCAATCAACAAGATTACAGTGAAATACAGGTTTCCAATTCCCCGCCTGGATGATATGTTAGACCAGCTGTCCGATTCTAAGGTCATCTCCAAAATTGACCTTAAAAGCGGATACCACCAAATCAAAATAAGGTCTGGAGATGAGTGGAAGACAGCGTTTAAGACGCAACATGGGTTGTATGAGTGGATGGCTATGCCTTTTGGATTGTCCAATGTGCCCAACACATTTATGAGATTTATGCATTAGGTTTTACGACCTTTCATGGGGAAATTCATGGTAGTTTACTTCGATGACATCCTCATTTATAGCCCGACTTGGGCGTCACATTTGGATCACCTCCGTGCTGTTTTTGATATGTTGAGGACGGAGCGCCTGTTATTCAATCAGAAGATGTGTTCTTTCCTCACTACTTTTGTAACTTTTCTTGGTTTTGTTGTGTTTACTGATGGTGTTCATGCAGATCAGTCGAAGATAGATGCGGTCTTGGAATGGCCCAAACCAAAGACCTTACAAGATGTCACAAGGCAGATGCAATGGCAAAACATCTTCAGGGTATCCATGAACAAGTGAAGCTGACCATTCATGAGAGTGATTCAAAGTACAATGTTTAAGCCGACAGTCACCGTCATCAGGTATTTTTTTGATGTTGGTGATTTTGTTTGGGCACTATTAACCCGTGATCGTTTTCCTGTTGGAGAGTATAATAAGCTTAAGGAGCTGAAGATTGGACCCTATGAGATTCTGCAGAAGATCAATGATAACGCCTACAGACTGCGCCTCCCCAGTCATTTGAGGACTTCTGATGTCTTTAATGTAAAACACCCGAGTCATTGTTTTGTGAATTTCGATGAAACTATTGTGAACTCGAGGACGAGTTCTTTCCAACCCGGGGCGATTGATACAGGAGGACCCGAGTCAGATGATGTTGAGTTGTCAGATAGTACGTTGTTGGCGTTGAGATGCCTTGAATTGGCAGATCAGCGCAAAGATGGCAGGAAATCGTGATCTTTTCATAATTGGGGCAGTTTTTGGTGCTTTTCGGTATTTTGGCAGTAACTTTGGCTACGGTTATCAAAATCGCGCATATGACCCAAATTCGGAAAGCTCTTGGTGGTGCACACGTCATGGCCACCGAGCTATGCTCGGAGCACATCTTTTTGATGCCAAAATCTACTATTTTTCCTTCTGAATCCACAAATTTAGTAGTTTTTTTCCCCTTTATAGTAATATTTCAATTATCGTTTAGAAAGTGATTTTGAATCCAATTTGGGCCAAATTTTTGGCAGATTATTTTTTATTAAGTATTTTGTTTTGGCATGATTATTGGGAATTTGCTATTTTTGGTAAAATTCTAATAATGGCGAGTTTTAGCTATAAAGCCCGGCTTGTGGGCTGATTTAGAGATACTTTTTTATTTGAATAATTTTAATTGAACATTAGAGTTGTTTCTCTGTGTTTTTTGGGCGAATCTCTTGCGTTCTTTTCCCTGTGAAATATCTGTCGAACTAGCCTGCAGAATAATCGCTATTCTGTCCGACTTCACTGCCCCTTCCCTCAATTCCAAAGGTTTAATTAAGAAAAAAAGAGGAGAGTAGAGAACAACAATGAATCCTCTTACTAATCTAGATCATCAAATTTGACATTTGTGAGGTGGCTTAATGAAGCAATTAACATTGTGTATCATAACGAGAATTTTATCCTCGAACTTTAACCAACTCAAAAGAAGTTAATGTAATAACAGTAGTGATTTTACACAAACATATAATAATCAAGCATCGAACACATAGCTGACTTAGTTCATATTTGATAACTTGAAAATGTATGCATGCAATTATTGGCAAGGGCATCATTAAAGAAAAGAAAAGAAAATAAAATGGAGAGCATAGAAATATGAGATGAAGTTCAAGGAGAATACCGAAATCGATCTTGCTGTAAGCCAAACACGTTTAGGTGAAGGAAAGGGCAGCATTAAACGACTGACTCCATATATAGCTATAACAAATAAAAGGCCAACGAAACTCAAAGGGCGTGGGTTTAGACCAGATATTAAAGCAACCAACCCTGATGAACAAGTTCCTCCAAGGCTTAGATAATCAAAACAAGCTTGGCGTATTTCCATTCTTGCCTGATCGGATGAGGTAGAAAACACGATGTATATGCTATCTGCCAGCATATTTATGGTAGATGCCATTGGCTGCAAATAAAAACAAGGATTTTAAATTCTAAGGATTGAAAATTGGAAAAATAAAAATAAAAATGCATACATATCTATACAACAACAAAAAAAAAAAAATACTAGTTATGCTACAAATAATGGGCATCAGGTATATGCTTAACTAAAGTGCGCAGTATTTGGAGTACCCAACTAAAGGTGTAAGATATTTTGGTACCTGTTAACTATAATCAATAACAACTAATAATATCTAGGTGTGTCCATTTTTGTTAAACAGAATAGTGACGATTAATAGATTAACGTGTTCAATGAGACTACAAGTTTGGGACCGAAAGATCATATAAATTGATGCTTCCAAAAATCATCATTCTGTGAGTTTGACCTCTAAAACAGATGTTAGACTATCAAGGACCACATTTTTGGTGGTTGAAGGCACTTCGATGCTTAAGTCAACAACTCAATTTGAAGAAGAAAGTAAATCTGGATAAAACACAGTTAAAGTTGCATCTCTGTGTCAAATGTTCCCTTTACCTTTTATAATGGTCGTGGTTAATTCTCTACGTGACTTAAGCATATGAAGCGCAACGACATGAGATGTTTCTTCTAACAATCTTCTCCTTGATATGGAGATGCGTCTAGGGTTAAACAAACAACCGATCAAACCGATTAAACCGACCGAACCGATCAAAACCGAATCGATTGGTTCGGTTTAAATTCGGTTCAGATCTGTATCGGTTTTAAAAAATCCAAAATCGAAGTGGTCGGTTCAGTTTTAGGATTCTATGTGATTTTAACCGACCGAATATATGTAATAATAATATATTATATATATATATATATATATAATTTAATATGTTTAAAATAGTCTATCGGTTCGGTTTTATTTCGGTTTTAGTTCGATTTTAGTCGGTTCGGTTCGGTTACGGTTTGTATAAATTAGAATCAGTTCGGTTTCGGATCGATTTTATTAATGGTCAGTTCAGTTTCAGTTTGAAAATTTTAAAACCAACCTAAGTCGGTTCGGTTTTCAACCCTAGATGCGTCCGTGGAGGTGTAACTCCCTCCATGACTCTTTTTGGTGCAACGTTCATTTTTTTATGAGGGAACTCGTGTCAGGTCTGGATTTGGGCTTTGCTTCGTCCGGGTCTGGATTTGGGCTTTGATTATATCTTCTTATAATGGGCCATGTCTGGGCCTCTGTGGTTGGTGTTATTCTTTTTGGGTTTTACAAGCTGACCCAGTAGATGAGGCTCATATCCTCGTGATGGATGTTCTCTGCCACGTGTATAGCTGTGATGATCGGTCTATTTTGATGTATTTGATAATACTCCTCAATATCATAAGAGTGAACGTCAATACTTAATATGCTTTCGGGCAACTCTCCAAGAGTGTGTGGGATGTAACCTGAGACAACCATCACCACTTCTTGGGCTAAGTGTCTCTCCATCACACCACCTACGATCACCACTCCTTGAAGTATGTGTGTGTCTTTCCAGAGGGGTGTCAAAATATGCATATGAATATCACTATATTGATTACCTTACGCAAAGTGTAAAATGATTCCAAATACTTGCAAAGGGAAGATGCGTCATCTAGGTTGCGCAAAGGCTTAAGAAGTTTCTGCAAAAGAACAATATCAGACAATGCCACGGTCATTCCTCCACCAGTTAAAGGATGACGCATGTTGAATGCGTCTCCCATTAAAAGTGCACCTGGTGTGGGATGACAAGCTGCTGGCATGCTTTTGTTTGGCATTGTTCTCACAGACCCTTGATTAACTGCTGCTAGGAAAGAATCACGTAGCTCTGGAAGAACCTGAAACACATAATTAAGCAGATTTGTGAGGCATTGTTCTCATGTTTCCTTGATTAACTGCTAGGAAAGAATCATGTAGCTCTGCATGTTTAAGCAGATTTATGGTAATGTAGTGTCAAGGAAATTATGCACAAGCAAAGTGATGATCAAAAGAAAAGCAACTCAAATAAAACTCATGAACCGATTCCATAGAGGGTTTATTAAAGGATACCTGTGGAGCTACCACATTCTTAAAATACTGCGCCATTTCTCCATTAGAAATGGAAGGAACGTTCTTCCCTGCAGGTATGTCAACCAAACAGCGGATCTCCGTACTGCTAATAGGATAAAACAAGATGGGAGAAGGGTCTCCAATGATAACATGCCCATGGTTAGGATATGGAAGTTTACAGTTTTCCAAAACAAAACCGGCAAAACATGAGGGCACATCCACCTAAAGAAAGTTGCATAGGAAGATAAGCACACAAATTTGTGTATTGTATGTAAGTAAAACTAGCTAGTTTGTAAGTTATTTAGATTACTAAAACAGAAAAGTTTTTGACATAGATTTTCTCCCAATAAATCTAACCATATATGGTACCAATTGATTTAATAAAATTTTACATAGTTATTCATTGCTATACAAAGCAAAAAGCCTTTACCTTAGTGCTGCATAGAGAGCGTCGTAAGTTTGAAAAGCAACCATCACAGACAATTGTCAGAGGAGCATATGCTGTCATTTGTTCACCAGTATAAATTTTGTATGACACTCCTTTGATGGTCCCATTTTCTTCAAGCAGGGATGTAACAGTTCCTTGCTCCAAGCGGACACTAACAGTACGGAAACAAAAGCTGAATACACTGTTCTTTACAACAAAATCATTCAAGAGAATGAAAGACCAAATATAAATATAATCACAAGATCAATAAAAATATCACTTAAAATAAAAAATCAAAATGATTGAAGCACAGAAGTATGTAAAAATATTTAAACAAACATATGTCTTAAAGTTTAGCATATCCATCATACATCTGGCACATAAAATTCCCAAGAACATTTCTTCATTGCACCATCAAGAGGAAAACAGGTACTTACTTAGGAAGGGATCCAGCTTTCTCACGCATACGTTGAATAAAACGTCCATTATGAAAGCTTCTACCAACAATATCGTCACGGAAGCCTTCCACAGGATATGAGAGTTTAATGTTTTGTGCATCCTTAAAAAGCACATAGCCAAGTACTCTCTGAGCATCAATGTGATCAACACAATCTGAGAACAAGGTGGATAAAGAAATGTAATATCAGATAGAATAGTAGAAAGTGTTCACTAACAAGGTACCTGAGCATAATTTAACGATCCGGACTACTAGATTTAACACCAACCTTCAAGACACAGCTCAACCAATTTCAGATAACCTCCTGGTTGTAATAGCTCTCCCACTATTCTGTCGGGCTCTGTCAAATCTCTTTCAATTACATGCACTCTGCGTCCATCCTGCAATTAAAGGGTTCAGACTTGTGTCTAAGCCGATGTATATATATTGAGTGTAGTGAATAATTTTTTATTTTTTATTTATGAACTGAGCCAACGATGAGTATATTTGATGTAAGATGTATGTTGCTGCACATTGTGATCTTACACCGATACAAATTTCTTACTTAAGGAACAGTGTTTTTTTGGTCCTTCCAAAATGCCCTAATCGAAAATTGTGAATTCCAATTACGACCAACTCAAAGTCAAATACAAAAACATCAAAAGAAGGATTGGAAGTTGGTGAGAAGGGTTGAATTGTAAAACAAAATTAAATTTCCTTGTACAACAAGCCGGCAAGGGGAGTAATTTTTTGGTCATTGTGATTTTTCTTACAATTTTATTGGAGAATGATGCGAGGAGCAAAAGTGTTTCCTTTACATCATGACCAATAGTTTTGTCATCTAACTCAAATACTGTTTTCTCCTCACTGAAATACTGGCATGGAGTATGGATTAAAAAAGGCTATAGACAAGGGCTTCTAAATAGTGCAAATGCCCCTAGCGCCAGGACAGCGCTCTGTACGTGTGATTGTGTTCAAATGGGGGGTATTAGGCATCTCTACGATGATGGAGGGCATGGGGCCTGCCCTGGCCTGGTCTGGCCTAGCTCTCTAGACCAGCTCTATTAATAAAGATGACTCTTGCTCTCCTTGGGGCACAATATACATTGTCAGAAGAATCAAGACACTTTGAGATTACATTTTAATTCCACGCTAGTAAAATCATTGGTTACATTTTAATTCATCAGGCAATCTAAGCACACAGTGCTTGAAAAATTACCTTTGGTTGGGGTCAGCTTGGATTAGGCTCAATTTCAGGTTATAAGATCAATAGACTAAGAATGAAGTAAGAAGTGCTGAAATGGGAACGAGATATTCAATCTCATGGTATTTTCCTCCAAAAGTAATAAAGCTTTCTTTTCGAAACTCTCGAGACTTAAAAAAATCAAACTGTCACCATTCCTCCAAGCTTTCATAAACAAAAACTAATGCAGAATAAACCTTAGCTGTACCAGAAATACAAGAACTTGCAACGTAAACAAAGAAAATTCACCTTTCCGAGCGCGTAAGCAAGTGCAGAACCAGCAACACCAGCTCCAACAATGATGATATCAATATCAGATCTGTTATCCAATCTGCAACCTCCATTAGCAGAACTCATTCCATCCGTAAGAGTGTTCTGCTCTCTTTTCTTCTTTGTTCCAAAGGCGCAGAACAGGAGGAGCCCCAGAAGTGAAGCTAGGATTGCTCCCAACATATACTCACTCATCTTCAACGCACGAAGAGTTTCTATCAAAGGAACTCTGAAGGCTTCTTCTCTTCTTCAGTTTTTGTTTGGGTTTTGGTTTCTACTTATTGTAAACAAGTATTCAGCGTAGGAGGCGCTGTGACAGTAAAGCAACGGGTCCTGGCGAACAAAGTTCTCCAAAGCTTAGATAATCCAAACAAGCTTGGCATATTTCCTTCCTTGCCTGATCAGATGAGACACAAAACAAAATGTACATGGAGACTGCAAGTGTATTTATGGTAGATGCCATTGGCTGTAACAAAAAACCAATAGTTCTAAATTTAAAGCAATGGAAGTTAAAAAATAAATAATAATTAAACATGCCTATACAACAGAAATTTCATGAGACTTGTGCTATAGAAAGCCACAAACGTTTAGGTGAAGGAAAGGGCATTATTAGACGAACGACACCATATGACTACTCCACACCATCAAAAGTGTTTTCCCACATCATCATTGAGTTTTTCTTTTCCCTTACATACTCACATCACCAATATATATGCATAATCTAACGAAGAAACCCAAACTCAAAACGAAAAAACACAAAATAGGGTAATTTTCAACCAATTTAAACCCTCAATTGAGCCGATATTCAAGTTCCTCAAGACACTAAAATTGTATTACTCTAAGTTATCTAAAAAACACAACTTGAATCACTTGAAAATGTTTTGAAATGAGAAAATTATGGTTAAAGTCCACAAATTTGTCTCGCAATGAAAATGGGATAGTGTTCCTAACTTTTGGCCAACTTATGTGCTTGATCGAGACCGATTCTCAAGTTGATTAAAACACAATAATTGTATTACTCTAACTTATCTAATAAACACAACTTGAATAACTTCAAAATGTTTTGAAATGAGCAAGTTATGATCATTTTACTAAATTCGCGCAAATCTGTCTCGCATTGAAAACGGGATAGTGTCCCTGACTTTCGGCCAACTTATGTGCTTGACCGAGACTTATTCTCAGTTGATCAAAATACAAAAATTGTATTAATCTGAGTTATCTAATAAACACAACTTGAATCACTTGAAAATGTTTTGAAATGAGCAAGTTATGACCATTTTACTAATTTGCGCAAATCTGTTCAAAAAAATTTGCTAAAATTTCCTGTTCGCCCAAATCAATGCGAGGTTTCAAAAACCTCGCATTGTTTCAGGTGAACAATATTTTTTTTTTTGATTTCTGAAGTTTACTTTGTTTTTTTGATTGAAAAATTTTCTGAACTTTCCATGAGATTTCTTTGTTTTTCTAAAATTTTTGGGGAGGTTACGATTTGGGGTTCGATTTTGAGGGAGAGGGAAGAGATTTGAATGTGGAAAGAGATGCAAAAGATTTAAATGTGGGAGAGGGAAGAGATTCGAATGGGGGAGGGAAGAATCACGTTTCGATTTGAATGAGGGGAAAATGTTGATTTTTTGTTTATATAGGTGGTGTGGAAAAGTATGGTGGTGTGAAAAAGAAAGTAGATAGTGTGAGAGAGTAGAATGGTGTGAAAAAACACTTATGGTGGTGTGGAGTAGTCGCTGCCAAACATTTAACCCTTTGTTCTAAAGTTTTTTGTTGGAGAAGATGGGTCTGTCCTAGATACTGATAGGACAATAACTCCCAGATGATTCCAGACATGATGGTTACCATTGATCAAGATCAATGATCTTTTACCAGGAAAGGTCATTTCTAAGGTTATCCAACAAATCTGGGCAATGTTTCTCAGTTTGTATCAACCTATTTGCTGGAATGATTAAGAAACTACCTATGTTCAAATTCTTCAAAACTTATCAATGGATATAGACCCATTTTGTTCAGATCATTATGTATATTTGTCAAATAATCTATACCTTGTTGTGGCTGTCACTTTGTACTGCTACCTGTTAGAATTATGGGATTCTATTTCCATATTTATGGATTTTGTTCTCATATTTCTTTCCCTTTTTCATTCCCTAGAATCCTCTTTATTTCCTCATTATTCTTCTTCTTTATTTTTCTCATTATTTCCTCCTTAATTGTATTATCCTTGATTGTATTCTCTGTGTATAAATAGGATTCAATGTAAACTTAAAAAGATAACATTAAATATAAGATTTTATTCTTTCAATTGTCTTCTTGACATGGTATCAGAGCCTCCTTTGATTTCATCTTCATTATAAGAGGAATCAAAGTTTGGTTATGTGTTCTTGATTATTGTTTATGATCATATTAAACCATTTATTCCGCTATGATAGTTTTTTTTTCTTGGTTTTATATCACTAAGACTGCTTCAACCACAACTACCAAATTTGCTGCCAAGTCAGGTATGTCTAACCCTACTATTGAACTTTCGTCTTTTACTGGAAATAGTGATTAGATAGTTGACTCTGGTGGAACGGATCATATGACTTGTGATCCCTATAGGCTTAGTTATTTATCTTCTAAGTGTTCCAAAACTACCATTACTAATGCCAATGGGGTATCATCTCCAGTTGTTGGAATTGGTACAATATCTTTATCTCCCACATTAACTATCAAAATGTCTTGTTTGTTCCGTCACTAAATTGCAACATTTTCTCTGTTAATCAACTCCAGGTGACGAAAACTATGGTTTTCGATGCATAGCCAAATTCCTTCATTATGACGACGAAAGCGGTTGGAAACAGGTACGGAAAGACCTACTAATGGAGTTTAAAATTAATGAAGCGTTGTGGGTTTAAATGAAGCACAAGTCAGGGGTCAAGGATGTTTTGCTAATTCCAGAAGGCCAGGTGCGGATAGACAGGGAAAATTGGTTTATGGACCCAATATGTTAGAGCTCGCAACAAGCCGTTACCAATGTGTATTTGTTTGTTATAGAAACCAAAACACGACATGTTTTCCATATGTTTACCCGACACCACAGTTTGACGAAGGACACGTTTGTTTCATGGCACACTTGGCTCAGAGCAGTCACTATATCTTCCTTCATATGCAACCGTATCCACCATTTCTTCCTATAGTACCAACTTGGCCATGTCACATGTTTCCTTTGGCAATCTCGTTAAAGAGTAGTTTCGATGTTCAGCTTGGTATTGGTGTGACAATGCTGAAGAAGTTCAATGACAAGAATAAGAAGAATGTGAAGAAGTCGAACGAGGTGGTGACCATATTGGACTGATGCACATATTGTATTTTGCTAATCATTATTGTGATGAAAAAATGTAAATGACAAATGTAAATTTTTTGAGACATGAACTATTGTTTTGTTTAGAAAATTCACTTTTTTTTTTTTACGAAAAACTTGTATGGTTCGAGTTTTTGTTAATATATTATATTGAATTTGACTCTATTTAGTTTGAGTTTTTGTTTATGTTTGATGCGACAATGTGAAATCAGGAAATGATTAGTTTGACGCGATAATGAACAATCAAAAAATAATATCAGATAAAATTTAGAAAAATCTAGTTTGATGCGACAATGCGACTTGTATGGAATTCACATACAGGATTAATTTGGAAGGCTTGTATAGTTCAAGTTTAGGTTTGATGTGATATTGCGCATAAACTTCAGAAAACTCAGTTTCACAAAAAATGTTTTACAAAACAAATTTGCTGAGTTTCAGAAAAAATATATGCAGGTTTTTGTTCTGTTCGCAGATAACAATGCAGGCTTTCTGAGTTTCAAAAACCTCGCCTGAACCTTTGCAGACTTTTTGAAAAAGTTTGCATTGGTCCAAGCAAACAGTAAATTTATTTGTAAAAAAAAACTGTTTGCCTGGAACCCAGAAAAAAAAAAGCCCGCATTTTTCTCTGCGAACAGTAAAAAAAAACCTGCATATTATTCTAAAACTCAGTTTTCTAATTTTTTTTCTTAATCTTGTTCACATTGTCGCATCGAACCTAAACTTTGTCGCTTTGTTTTCTGACATGATGTCGCATTATTTTCGAACCTAAACTAATCATTTGCCATTATTTTTGCAACTTTTTTTTTTTTTTTTTCTGTAAATTATGTCATTGTCGCATTGTTTGTTGCTTTATTACAACAATAGCCTCGTATTCAATTCATTGTAACAATTTTAAAATATAAAAGCTTCTTAACAAATGGATCAATCATTATCGAACATAAGTAAAAACTTATAGCTCGTTAATATTTTTGAAGTTTACAAAACTTATAGCTTCTTAACAAATATTTTCCAAAGGTTTTTTTTTCCCGAAGTTTACAAAATGAAGACATTGTCTTTGCCTCCGAACATAGTGTCTTTGTTCATGCCTCAATTTGCTTCTACGCTCACTTCCTCCACCACCAACTTCACTGCTGTCGACATTGGGGCGTATGTCAGGCTCTTCTTCTTCTTCTTGTTCCCAAGTAACGGGCGTAGACATTTTTTCTAGCAAATCCCATATTTTATTTTGTCGAGCAAGCAACGTAACCTTGTCGACATTCCCCTCTTCTTCAATAGAGGCATTGATCAAGTTACGAGCCTAAGTAATGACAATCTCCTACAGGCTGCAGGGAAACATTAAATGTTACTGCAAACCATGTAAAATTTTGAAATTACATAAGCGTAAAATGTTTGTAATTACCCTCTTATTAAAAAACAAATGCCTTCTTAGAAGATTTATTTTCCTCTTGTTCGGTGGTTGTATGAAGGGATGACTAATGCGGTAAAACCAATCCAAATAATCCTTCGTACAATCTCATGGAAGTTTCACAGGGGCACCTTGTTTATTAGTTGGCACGACATGATAATGTCACCTTTCAGCGAACGAAGACAAACTCCATACTTCATAAAATAGTGCTTGCCTGATCGAGTTCTATTCTTCATTTGGCTTAGATTGGAAGAGTTGGGATGACTTGTACCTTTCCCATTTATCTCATAACTCTATCAAGGTGATAGGGTTATTCTATGTCGAGGCATAACAAACATCATGTGAACCATGTGATGCCTTGAAGAGGAGTGTTTCCCTTGGACTCCACGTAAGGATCCCAAAGTACCTGCGAATTATAACAATTAAAACTTGTTAATATATGACACATACAAAAAACAATTACTGAACTCAAAGATGCATTTTTACCTCTTCAGGAGACATGTCATCGAGATGTTCCCTAAGTGTGATGATTTGTTCGTCCAAAATCCTTACAATTTGTGGGGGTTCCCACTTAGCCATGGTGGAGAGTCTAGCATCACACAAAGCGATCATATATCCATGCCTATAACTGAAAAGAACGTAAATAAATATATGAAATTCTTATATATTATGAGAGTAATTAACAAAATAAAAATTTTGAAACATACCTCCAAAAGAGGAAAATATCCAGAAATTTGCTTCGCTCCCTCTCTACTAGCGCCACCCAACTGACGAAACAAGAATGTCAATGCTCCTACGCCCCATGCATACTTTTTAACATCATCCACCTTCATCAACATCTTCAAATATTCAATATGAACCTTTGTTCCTCTTTTATCAGCAAATATAGTCATACCCAGAATAAACAACAAGTAACCCCTACACACTTGTTCTTTCCTTTCAAAAGAATCAGCTTTCGTAGCTTGTTTACAACAGTGGTCCTGAATAAACTTCATTTTAACAGATCTGCCATTCTTCTTGACATGAACATTTGCTTCTTTATTTTCAATCCCCAAACAATCCATCGAGAATATAACACATTCATCTACCGTCATCTTCATCGTCGTTTTAACCGGCTTATCAAGAATCAACAAATGAGTTATATGGTAGACGTCATCCAGGGTGATGCTCATCTCTTCAAAAGTAGGTGAAAAGTGTTGGTCTTAGGTTGCTAACACTCCATGAAAGCACAAATGGTCACCTTATCAAGACAATCCTTACAATATTTAATCAAGGGATACATACCACACTATTGTAGATCATTATCTTTACTTCTTCCGGCTCATGTTTCAAATTTCAATCTATAAAGTTCTTATATTGATGCTGACATCGCAATGTGCCTCGTTCCTAAATACAAAAAAATATACATTAATAATTCAATGTCCAAATATATATAAATAACACGCTTATATAATTTAACCAACTAAAAATATTAACTTATCTGCTCACCATCCCAAATGGCACGAGAAATATGTCCATGGTAATCGTCTAATGTGGAACAATCCACAAGACCACCGGGATAAAATTTTCGTCTAGCATCTTTTTTTCTTTACCCTCATCTAAAATTGTTTCTTCATCATCCCCTGCTTCTTCCTCATCCCACAGGCACGTTCTCACCCTCCTCTAACTCCTCATCTTCATGTCCAACACCCACACCACTCCAACCTGCTTGCCCTTCTGATTGGGGTTGATTTTGCGATACAATTAATTATTTATATGCTTCTTGAGGATCTATTTGAATCCCCATTTGCTCCTCTCTCATCTTCTTCTTTACTTCTTTGACCCTATTTTTTCTATTTTTTTCGTTCTTCTACCTGTTCTTTGTCATTTTTTGCACTTTGTTTTTGGAGAGACATTGTCATGGGTCGTCTTTGACCTCTATCACCTCGATCATCCCCTCCAACATCACGACCAACATAAGACATTATAAACCTTTAAATAAAAGGAAACAAATACTTCAAGACAACTTTTTTGTACAATAAATTCTACTAATTTTTAAGCAATACTTTAGCCAATTTGGATGTAAAACAACATTATATATCTCATTTCTCTACATTCTAATAAGAAAAATACCAATTTGGAGCCCTAGTGACCACCAAATCTGCCTTCGCGATTACTTTCATTACCAAAGGACAAACTAAATGATTGATGCACAAGAAAATAAACAATTCTACTTTAAATATGGAAACAAATATACAAATGCACAATAGTAAACAATGGATGGCTCACTTACAACTAAACAAAAATCC
Source organism: Berberis thunbergii (assembly GCA_003290165.1). Taxonomy (NCBI): domain Eukaryota; kingdom Viridiplantae; phylum Streptophyta; class Magnoliopsida; order Ranunculales; family Berberidaceae; genus Berberis; species Berberis thunbergii. The sequence goes on from QNQO01008579.1 coordinate 375,583, forward strand.
TAAACCCAAATATAGAATGGATGGCTCACTTACGGAAGAGTTGGAGTCGCAAGATTGTTGTGTTTTGCGCTTGAGATATGGCATTTTTGAGCTGCTGCATTTTGGAAAGTTTGAGGGTTTCGATACGTAAGAGTTTCGATTTTGAGAGATTTTCGAGGGAGAGGGAGAAATTTTGCAAGAGATTTGAATGTGGGAGAGGGAAGAATTTCGGGAGGAATTCCTTGTCGATTTGAATGGGGAGGGGAAAAAAGTTGGGCTTTTGTTTATATAGGTGGTGTAAAGTATGGTGGCGTGAGAAAGAATGTAGGTGGTGTGGGAGAGTAGAATGGTGTGAGAAAACACTAATGGCGGTGTGGAGTAGTCACTGTCTAGAGATAAATGGGTTTGTACATTCGTAGAGGCTATTATGGTTACTCCCATACCAAATCCCATGGATGTATGGCTACAAAGCAATTAAGTCCAACGACCTAATGAAGACCCATTAATCTTCGTAGTCATGTATAGAGGAAAACACACTTGTCTTAAAGCCAATCTGGTCATTCCATGATCACAATCAACCCTTCTACAAGAACCAAAAAAAAACCAGAATGGGAGCAAAAACAAGCAGAAGAGATATATAATTGCGAATCTGGGAAATGGCGGCGTTGAGTGAAGGCCCAAAACTAACTACTCACCAAATTTCTTCTTAGTTCTTGCTGACTTCTCCTTTCTCTTTCAATTCTCTGTCTTCTGTTGGGTGTTTCAACATAGATATTTTAACTTCAATGATCTAGAAAAGAATTTTGTGGACAGTTTTGTCCCGCCATTGCAGTCATCTACTACATCAAAATCCAATAACCTCTCATACTGCCACATGAGTAATGGCATCGGTTCTGCTGCCATTTAGTTATTGAACTCTCCAATTGTAAATATTCATTTTGCACCAGAGGAAATAGATCGACATTAATCCCGATTCCTTCTTGGATAAAAAGGTCTTTTATTTGACATCTGAATCAAATACTGTATAGTTAAAGATTTCTTGCCAGGCGATGTGTTCTCTGTTTTCCTTGTGTCTTATTAAAGATTTATTGAAGAAAGGTTCCAAAGATCTTTATTCAAATTCATCCTTACGAATACAAACTGCCCAGGTGGAACTTATGCACTCCTACTAGATCACTACTAATTCATTATTAAATGAGCACATTTTTCTTCTTCTTTTTATTGTTTCTTGTACACTCATTTAAAAGGAGGAGCTCTATAGTATGCTGGAATAGTTGCAGGGAAAAACGTCTGCCTCACTCCTTCTGCCTTTATAATGGAGAAAATGATTCCTAAAACAATCTGCAATCACCAACAAACTAAATAAGTTAACCAGTAATGTTTTCATAATATCATTATTTTTTTTCGTTACATGCTGGGAACTTGATAACTAAATGAGCAGTTCATGAAACTATGGTTTTCAGGTTTTCGTTTTTAATATGTCTACACAAGGCAAGCAGGGGTTGAAGGGACGAGCCAACCCAATTTTATTTAAGAATGAAATAACTATGAACAATAATGAAGGCAAACAAAAGAATAACCTAAGTCCCACTCATGGAACTCTTAAGGGGATAAACAAGATAATAAACCGAAATAGGATAGAAATATGTACCAAGCACATTCTGATTCTCTCCAGTTTGGTGCATCTCACCAGCTATATTCAATACTCGAAGGCTTATCAATAGCGGTGCACATGTGCTCCTAATAATCGAGCAAAAACTCACAAAACTCTAACTAGTGAGTCTCAAATCAGTGACCTCTCACAAGGAGAATCGGCTACAATTGGTGGACAATTAGCTCTTCTCTCACTTTTTGATTATTTACTTTCAATGAGGCACCAACCGAGCCTTTATCCTTTTTTAGCTTCGTTTAACTCTTTCTTTGTGGTGATTGACTTCTTATATATGAGACATTTCTTTGCTCCCTTTGATCATCATTTCAAAAGACTTTTTGTGGGTTTCTAACTCGGTATTAAGCATTGCAGGATTTATTTATTTATTGTTATTTTTTTGTAAGAGCCCATCTGTTCAATACTTAAATTAAAGAATATTATTTTAGGGAAAAATGTTATGAAACTCATGCTAAATGCCATAAGTTGGTTTTTGAAAACAATGATCTGAGCTAGTCATTATTTACAATGAAAATGAAGGTCAGCTGCAACTAGGGTTATTTATGGTTCAGTATGGTACAATTTCAGTCTGAAACCAACCGATCTATATCAATTGATTTAATAGAAATCCAAATCGAACAAAGTCAAATATGTAAAGAAACCAAACCAAAATGGAATTTAATTAAACAAAAAACTTAACCGAAATCAATCTTAACAAAAAAAAACTATGAATTAAGCCCCTCCCAACCCAAATATCACCGGTAGGCCAGCTCGAACCCTGGATTTGAGATACCATCCACCACAAGTCTACAACTGAACTAGTACCCTATTAGCTCTACTATATATACATATAATCTATATTACAATTCAGAGTGATGTTTTACTATTCATTGCTGACCGGGACAAACTAACAATTGAAAATAAAATATGGCTAAGATTGAAAGTTGGGAAATGTGTTGAGGGTTTAAATTCATTTCCTATGATGACATGTTTGTAAATACAAAACATGTAGAAAGGCAAAAAAAATTGCGAAAAAGGTTGGTGAAATGTACATGTGGCGGAGATAAAGTATTGTGTTTTTTTTTCAAAATGAAATTATCATAACTATCTACGTACTTGTTGAGTTTTAGTCAGTGTTCTAAAAAGCGCTAGGCGCTGGCGGGCGGCGAGCAGGTGCCTAGCGCCCAGGGCCTAGGCGGTCTTAGGTTTTGCATTATAACTGTAATAATTTACAAAAGTTAATCATAATATATTATCAATTACATCCAATTTAATGCCAAGATACATATGCAAAATTTAAAAACATGAAAAATTAACAATCATGAACAAAATTTATTAAAACTCAAATGATTGAAGTTGGTCATGATGGGTACTTTATATAAAATTGAATTTGTGAACAAATATCCAAACCTACTCTTTTATTTTTCTTCAAATTGCATGAATAACCTCAGTCATATTTGATAAAATCTACATTAGTAAAATTGGTACCGATAGATCCTTTGAGAATTTCATTAAGTAATCATCATTTGCTACTATACTGAATAAAAAACAATAAAATAGTTTATTTCTAAAAAAGTGGAAAGAAAAATAAAATAAAAACACAATCAACCTTATTAAAAAAAAACTACCCAGACTACCTAGAACACGCCCAGCCATTAATCTGGGCGGTTTTCTACCTTCTAGAGCCTAGGCCGAATTTTAGAACACTTGTTTTAGTAAACTTGGTATCATTAAAATGCAATTTTGAAGATCTTTCACAAAACCAATGATCAATACAAACACTTACAATTTCAAAATATGTATTTTATTATTAAAACATGTAAATATTTTCAAGCCTATGTATACTATTTTTAAAGAAACGGACGACATTTTAATGGACATTCAAATAAAGACCTCGAACATTCAATTAATTCTAATTTTAACCGAGTTTGACTATAAAAATAATAGTATTTTGAGAAGGATATTGTCTACAATGTTCCTCCGCTTACACCTAAAAAATTAGTTTACATTTTAAAATGTGATTTTTTTTATGAAACTGATTGAGGGCAATGGTGAAGATGGTGGTGAGGGTGTCCAATGCATGTAATTAAAGCTAAAAAAGTATATGTGGAGTGCCAACAACACAGGTAATATGTTAGTCTATATAATAAATCAAATGACTGAGATTTACTCAAACACAAAGATCTAACGACCCTAGACAAATTTTCATATTTTAATATCTTTTACACACTTTCAATTTCTCTTAACCCTTACTACACTCTTTCATCTCTCCTTCTTTCAATTTCTTAGTCTTAACAACTCCCTTTCTCTCCCAGCTACTTTTTGCATGCCTCATGCCTCCCTACTGCTCAGGCCACTCTCAAATACAGATAGAAGAAATTTCTCTCAAACAATGAAGATTTTTGCTGAGAGCTTTCACTTATGCTATCCGATTCCTCGCCTTGCCAAACCCACTTATTGCCAACCTCACATATTGGTTTTGCTTTAATTATCTCTATTTTGTTTTTCCAGTCTTTCATTCAAATCTCTCTCAGATTCTCAAAATTAGAAAACACACAACCACAACCAAGGATTGTGATTTCAATTTTTGAGGTAATTTTCGTATGTTGATTTTAAGAAATATTTCGTGAAATATTCCATTGTATACAAAGAAACGTAAAAATTCAGTTGCACTTTTGAAATTATGTATATAATTTAAACATTTTAAACTCTTACATACAACATAAAGTCTCACAAGACTCATAATGTTATACAAACTACATACTGCATAAGAATTACTTATATAACAAATTTTAATACTAAACTAAGGTTATAATGGGTTAAATGTGCGAAAATTGAAATTGACCTCATAAAAAAATATTTTGGATTTCAAAAGAAATTTTGGTAACTCGAAAAAAAGAAATATTCCGTGAAATTTTGACATTTTTCGAGAAATCACATTCCTTGCTAACAATTAAAACCTCTTCATAGGAATTACACTCATACTCTTCAAATTAGGGGTTTTAAAAAAAATATGTTTACGTCTAGTCTAGTCAGATGAGTTGATTGATATTATGAATATAGTCACACCCTCACCAATTTGGTATGAGTTACTTTATTCCTTAATACTACCAAAGTCGGTAGTTCCAAAACCGACTTGTGTATAACCATGAAACCATTGCCTTAGAAACAATTCTGGCTTTAAGTGTTAGAAAATTCCCTTAAGGTGGACCAACATAGTTCATATTATTATATGTTGTAGGATGCCGAACTATAGGTGAGTGGTATTTGATTAGACTTAATTAATTGTGATAATTCAGAAACAAAACCAGGGTCATAAACACATTTATATGTGTTACTAAATTGAGTATGGATGTTAGGGATATATAAAATTAGGGCTACCAATTTAAGCCCTACCATAAATCTATTATTAATAAAATTAGGGCTATATACGGTTCAAGTCCTCATTCTAAACCTAATTCCTACCTCTTACTTTTTCATCCGGTTTGAGAGAAATAGAAGAAATTAAGGTTCTGGAGGGTGGAAGACTTCTCTATTGCGTGTTGCTTGGTAACGATAGCTACATGCATATTCTTCATCAGTGACTTCAAGTACCCATTAATAAATAATTTTTTCTTTATTGATTACCGACATGGGGTCTTAGTATGAGTCCAATATTATTCCAACATTAGTTAATTATTTTTTGTCTTAGGAAATGGCTTCCACGCAAGAGTGACCGACTTAAATCTTCTTTATAGCAAGTGTGTGTGTGTGTAAGATAGAGAGAGAGATAAAGAGGGATAGAGGGTTGGTGCTTGAGAAGTTGTTGTTGGAGAAAAAGTGTCTGTTGAAGGTGAGAAGGGTAAATAGGGCACGGGGCTATGGGAAAGGGCAGAGATATGAAAATACCTGTTTGCATAGAAAAGACCTGATTTGTTCAAAGTAGGGCAATCATTTGCAGAGTGAAGGTATGGCATCCCATAGTGCCCCCCCTCCCTTCCAAAGGTTTAATTAAGAAAAAAAAAAAGGGAGAGGAATCCTCTTGCTAATCTGGATCAGTGAATAGAAAAACACCTTCCTCGATTGTTATATAGATATATATGACCGATCCTTATGAGGTGGCTTAGCAATTAACATTGTGTATCATAAGGAGAATTTTATCATTGATCTCTAACCAACTCAAAAGAAGTTAATGTAATAACAATAGTGATTATGCACAAACATATAATAATCAAGCATCAAACACATAGCTGAAAAGGTATGCATGCAATTATTGGCAAGGGCGTCATTAAAAAAAATGGAGTGCATAGAAATATGAGATGAAGTTCAAGGAGAATACCGAAATCGATCTTACTGTAAGCCAAACACGTTTAGGTGAAGGAAATGGCAACATTAAACGACTGACTCCATATATAGCCATAGCAAAAAAATGGCCAATGAAACTCAAAGGGCGTGGGTTTAGACCAGATATTAAAGCAACCAACCCTGATGAACAAATTCCTCCAAGGCTTAGATAATCAAAACAAGCTTGGCGTATTTCCATTCTGGCCTGATCGGATGAGATAGAAAACACAATGTACATGGCATCTGCCATCATATTTATGGTAGATGCCATTGGCTGCAAACAAAACAAGGATTTTAAATTCTAAGGATACAAAAATTGAAAAAAAAAAAAACAAATATGCATACATATCTATACAACAAAAATATATACTAGTTATGCTACAAATAATGGGCATCGGGCGCAATATTTGGAGTACCCAACTAAAAGTGTAAGATATTTTGGTACCTGTTAACTATAATCAATAACAACTAACAATGTGTCCATTTTTGTTAAACAGAATAGTGACGATTAATAGGTTAATGCGTTCAATGAGACTACAAGCATGGGACCGAAAGATCATATAAATTGATGCGTCCAAAAATCATCATTCTATGAGTTTGACCTGTAAAACAGATGTTAGACTTCCCAAAATCCATCTTTTTGGTGGCTGAAGGCACTTCGATGCTTAAGTCAGCAACTCTGTTTGAAAAAGAAAGTAAATATTGACAAAACTCAGTTAAAGTTGCATCTCTGTGTCGAATGTTCTCTTTACCTTTTATAATGGTTGTGGTTAATTCTCTGCGTGACATAATTGCATATAAGGCGCAACGAAAGGAGATGTTTCTCATAACAATCTCCTCCTTGATATGGAGATGCATCCGTGGAGGGCCGTGGAGGCGTAACTCCCTCCACGACTCTTTTTGGTGCAACGTTCATCTTTTTTAATGAGGGAACTCGTGTCAGATCTGGATTTGGGCTTTGCTTCGTTCAGGCCTGGATTCGGGTTTTGATTATATCTTCTTATAGTGGGCCATGTTTGGGCTTCTGTGGTTGGTTTTATTCTTGTTGGGTTTTACGAACTAGCCCAGTAGATGGGGTGTCATATCCTCATGATGGATGTTCCCTACCACGTGTATGAACGTGATGATCATCTATTTTGATGTATTTGCTAATACTCCTAGATACAATAATAACGCTATCACGGCACCAAAGAGATGATCCACTCTTGGAGGATGCATCTCAACGGGCTGGGTTTAGTTTGGGTCTACCATATCTAGAGCCGAATCCACATTTTTTTAAAGAAATAGAAATGAACTAGGAATTGCTTATGGCTCCTCAGATCTAGGTAGATTCGAACTGTCTGTCTCGCACCCTACCAAAATCGCGAGAATTTCAAAAGTTTTTTGGGCTTTATTTCAAACCTATTTTAGCGTTTTTTTGGGAGTTTTATTGTATAGACATTTTAGATTCTAAAACTAATTGAGACATCAAGTTGTCAATTTAAATTATCTCATTTAAGTATTAATCTTACCAATTTAAGTTATAGATTATATAGAAATAATAGTTAAGTTAAAACTTATATATATTCAGGTCTGGATCGTGTCGGAACACCATGAACTAGAACCAAATCAGAGCCGTTTCGGTTCCTTCCACAAAAACCCTACCGAACCAAAAACCATTCATATGGTTCTAGACCCAAAACATTAGGGCCGGGGTAGTGCAGTTACACTTCGGTTCGAGCCAAATGCCATGCCTACTCTAGGACCTCCTGACTTTTGGTACCAATCGTCAAGTTTTTTCCATTGAGTGGTAAAGGCCCCAATATCATAAGAGTGAACGTCAATACTTAATATGCTTTCGGGGCAACTGTCTAAGAGTGTATGGGATGTAACCTGAGACAACAATCACCACTTCTTGGGCTAAGTGTCTCTCCTTCACACCACCTACGATCATGGGCGGACCTACTAAGGGACCAGGGGGGCAGCTGCCCCCCCTCAAATTTTAAAATATTTTTAGTATATATATTTTAGTCTTAAAAAATCGATTATATAATGTAGCATACAATAAATTAATTGTTTATGAAAATATTCAAACATGTCTTTGTTGGTGTAGTGGTTGGAGGTTTATCACTTTTTGTAAAAGACCTGAGTTCGATACTCTTCGAGTGCATTTTTTATTTGATTTTCAATGCAATTTTATTAGTAATTGCAAACATTAAAAAATGTTTAATAAAAAATTATTAACATTAAATAAATGAATTGTTTTTCACAAGCGATATTAAACCCTAACAAAAAAATATTTAAAATTAATATCTAAAATAATAACGATAGAATTCAATGAAAATATATACTATTAGCTAACTCGTATAAAATTTGAGCCTCGTATAAACTATTTTTTTCTTTGAAATTGTATTATGATCATATTAGATTCGCAAATTTCAAAAAAAAAATTAGCTTCACCTAGAACTTATCCTAATTATTTTGTGATTCTCAATTCTAGACAACCAGGCTTTATAGCCACTTTTTGGTCAGGTTTTAAGTTTTTTACATTTCTATCCCTTCTATAGATAATGTTTGTTATTGTATTTTAAAGAGAAAGGGTAAAGGTGTAAAAATGCTTTAGCCTGGCCAAAAAATGGTTTTAAAGTCTGGCTGCCTAGACAAACTCTTTTGTGATATTAGTTATATATTCTAGTTATTATGCTTGTTTGGTTTTTGCTAAGGTTATCAATAGTGACCTTATTTTGGCTTAAAATTGACTACACTTGGATCCAATTTGATATATGCATTGTATTTTTATAGTTGAATTTGTTTTATTAGTTACTAGCTTCGGTAAAAAAAAATTGGCTTTACCATTGATAACTACTATTATCAACTAATAAGTATTTTTCATTTCGCCCCCGCTCGACTAAAATCCTGGGTCCGCCCCTGCCTACGATCACCACTCCTTGAAGTATGTGTGTGTCTTTCCAGAGGGGTGTCAAAATATGCATATGAATATTACTATATTGATTACCTTACGCAAAGTGTAAAATGATTCCAAATACTTGCAAAGGGAAGATGCGTCATCTAGGTTGCGCAAAGGCTTAAGAAGTTTCTGTAAAGAACAATATCAGACAATGCCACGGTCATTCCTCCACCAGTTAAAGGATGACGCATGTTGAATGCGTCTCCCATTAAAAGTGCACCTGGTGTGGGATGACAAGCTGCTGGCATGCTTTTGTTTTGCATTGTTCTCATGTTTCCTTGATTAACTGCTGCCAGGAAAGAATCACGTAGCTCTGGAGGTACCTGAAACACATATTTAAGCAGATTTGTGAGGCATTGTTCTCATGTTTCCTTGATTAATTGCTAGGAAAGAATCATGTAGCTCTGGAGGATCCTGAAACACATGTTTAAGCAGATTTATGGTAATGGATCAAGGAAATTATGCACAAGCAAAGTGATCAAAAGAAAAGCAACTCAAATAAAACTCATGAACTAATTCCATAGAGGGTTTATTAATGGATACCTGTGGAGCTACCACAGTCTTAAGATACTGCGCCATTCACCATTAGATATAGAAGGAACGTTCTTCCCAGGTATGTCAACCAAACAGCGGATCTCCGTACTGCTCATAGGATAAAACAAGATGGGAGAAGGGTCTCCAAGGATAACATTCCCATGGTTAGGATATGGAAGTTTACAATTTTCCAAAACAAAGCCGGCAAAACATGAGGGCACATCCACCTAAAGAAGTTGCATAGGAGGATAAGCACACAAATTTGTGCATTGTTGTAAGTAAAACTAGCTAGTTTGTAAGTTGTTTAGATTACCAAAACAGGAAAATTTTGACATAGATTTTCTCTCGATAAATCTAACCATATATGGTACCAATTGACTTAATAAAATTTTACATAGTTATTCATTGCTATACAAAGCTAAAAGCCTTTACCTTAGTGCTGCATAGAGAGCGTCGTAAGTTTGAAAAGCAACCATCACAGACAATTGTCAGAGGAGCATATGCTGTCATTTGTTCACCAGTATAAATTTTGTATGACACTCCTTTGATGGTCCCATTTTCTTCGAGCAGGGATGTAACAGTTCCTTGCTCCAAGCGAACACTAACAGTATGAAAACAAAAGCTGAATACACTGTTCTTTACAACAAAACCATTCAAGAGAATGAAAGACCAAATATAAATATAATCACAAGATCAATAAAAATATCACTTAAAATAAAAAATCAAAATGATTGAAGCACAGAAGTATGTAAAAATATTTAAACAAACATATGTCTAAACCCCTTAATCTGCATATTAAAGGTTAGCATATCCATCATACATCTTGCACATAAAATTCCTAAGAACATTCTTCATTGCACCATCAAGAGGAAAACAGGTACTTACTTAGGAAGGGATCCAGCTTTCTCACGCATACGTTGAATAAAACGTCCGTTATGAAAGCTTCTACCAACAATATCGTCATGGAAGCCTTCCACAGGATATGAGAGTTTAATGTTTTGTGCATCCTTAAAAACCACATAGCCAAGTACTATCTGAGCATCAATGTGATCAACACAGTCTGGGAACAAGGTGGATAAAGAAATGTAATATCAGATAGAATAGTAGAAAGTGTTCACTAACAAGGTACCTGAGCATAATTTAACGATCCAGAATACTAGATTTAACACCAACCTTCAAGTCCCAGCTCAACCAATTTCTGATAACCTCCTGGTTGTAATAGCTCTCCCACTATTCTGTTGGGCTCTGTCAAATCTCTTTCAATTACATGCACTCTGCGTCCATCCTGCAATTAAAGGGTTCAGACTTGTGTCTAAGCCGATGTATATATATTGAGTGTAGTGAATAAATTAAATTTTTATTTTTAAACTGAGCCAACGATGAGTATATTTGATGTAAGATGTATGTTGCTGCACATTGTGATCTTACACCGATACAAATTTCTTACTTAAAGGAACAGTGTTTTTTTTGTCCTTCCAAAATGCCCTAATCGAAATCTGTGAATTCCAATTACGACCAACTCAAAGTCAAATACAAAAACATCAAAAGAAGGATTAATTGGAAGTTGAGAAGGGTTGAATTGTAAAACAAAATTAAATTTCCTTGTACAACAAGCCGGCAAGGGGAGTAATTTTTGGTCATTGTGATTTTTCTTACAATTTAATTGGAGAATGATGCGAGGAGCAAAAGTGTTTCCTTTACGTCATGACCAACATGGGCGGAACTACCCTTTGGCTAAGGGGGTCAATTGCCCCCCTTATCTTTATGAAAAATCCCACTAAATTACTCATATTTTTTTATATTGCCCCCCCTTTAAAAGTTTAGATTATCCCATTTTATATACAATCTTGGCTCTTGACTCCACTAAAAATTAAATTATGGATTATTTTAAAAGTTTAGGTTCTCCCTCCCCTCCCCTTTTCTATACAAATCTTTGTTACTGATATGTTCGCGTTTCAGGGTTCGATATAGCCAACTGCTACGAAGTTGAGCGAATTGGGAGTGAAAATATAAGAAGAATGAGATGAGAGCGGAGTTGAGACATTATAGAGCGGGAGAGGATTTGTGAGGGAGAGAAAATATAAGAGAAGGAGAAGAGGAGAGAGTGAGAGGGTGCGTTTGTTGGGAGTTAAATAAGAAAAAAATATTTGTTTGGTTCGGAAAACCACGTTCAGGGGTAAGTTGGTATTTTCAAACTTTTATTTTGCTTCCCTTTATCAGCAATCCTGGATCCGCCCCTGATGACCAATAGTTTTGTCATCTAACTCAAATATTGTTTTCTCCTCACTGAAATACTGGCATGGAGTATGGATTAAAAAAGGCTATAGACAAGGGCTTCTAAATAGTGCAAATGCCCCTAGCGCCAGGACAGCGCCCTGTACGTGTGATTGTGTTCGAATGGGGGGTATTGGGCATCTCTACGATGATGGAGGGCATGGGGCCTGCCCTGGCTCTCTAGACAAGCTCTATTAATAAAGACGAGAATTGCTCTTCTTGGGATACAATATACCTAGTCAAAGAATCATGACACTTTGAAATCGAACACATACACAGGGAAATCAATAAAGTAGTAGACCACTTTGCAAGCTTAGTTTTCACAGCTGCCTTTATAGACTTCATTTCAAGTTCCTTCTTGAAAGGTTTGTTTTTTGGGAGGGTAGATAACCAATAAGTGTACATTTGAAGAGTTGAAGAAAATAATATTTGATGATGCAAATGGAAAAAATGTAGCAGAGAATGAATTACTTATCTCCCTTTGATTGAATTATTAATTAAGATAAAGGTTCAAGTATCCTTAAATCCCTATTTGTGTTTCACAGACACGCGTAAAAAAAATAACAACAATAAAATCAATAATTCCACTATTAAGTAACAAAATTTAACAAATTATTAGTTGAATAATGTCAACCGCAAACACACAACATCAGCCAACGCATAACTTTACTTAGAAAACTTACATATGTAACCCAAACAAAATTCTAAAATTTGACAATAGGGTACCAGCGGTAGACTTGTGGCGGATAGTTGAATGCCCAATTTTTCTCGACTTGATGGCGGACTCCTTTGTTTGGTTAGGAGTTTGGAGTCAATAGCCACTTAATTCCACGCTAGTAAAATCATTGGTTACATTTTAGGGTGTGTTTGGTTGCATGAAATCTTATGTCATGGGAATCCATGAGGGGACCACTACATTTTAGGCTAAATTGATATATCACTCCACATTTACCATTTGACCACCATTTGATTTTGTGATCAATGGTAGGAATGGAAGTCCCATAAACATGAGAATCTCACTCCTTGGCCCCCTCAAGGCATGTGATTCTCATGTTTATGGGACTTTCATTCCCACCATTGATAACAAAACCAAATGGTGGATGTCGAGTAATATATCAATTTAGCCTAAAATATAGTGGTCCCCTCATGAATTTCCATGGCATAGGATTCCATGCAACCAAACACACCCTTAATTCATCAAGCAATCTAAGCACACAGTGCTTGAAATACAAAACTAATGCAGAATAAACCTTAGCTGTACCAGAAATACAAGAACTTGCAACGAAAACAAAGAAAATTCACCTTTCCGAGCGCGTAAGCAAGTGCAGAACCAGCAACACCAGCTCCAACAATGATGATATCAATATCAGATCTGTTATCCAATCTGCAACCTCCATTAGCAGAACTCATTTCATCCGTAAGAGTGTTCTGCTCTCTTTTCTTCTTTGTTCCAAAGGCGCAGAACAGGAGGAGCCCCAGAAGTGAAGCTAGGATTGCTCCCAACATATACTCACTCATCTTCAACGCACGAAGAGTTTCTATCAAAGGAACTCTGAAGGCTTCTTCTCTTCTTCAGTTTTTGTTTGGGTTTTGGTTTCTACTTATTGTAAACAAGTATTCAGCGTAGGAGGCGCTGTGACAGTCCAATGGTTTACATTTGACTCAAATTTGGTGTATAGAGAATAATTAAAATGCTAAGAGATAATAATTAGTCTGACATGACACATTGAATACACAGTTTTGACAAAATTAAAAATTAAAAATTAAAATTAAAAAACTAAAACAACGGGTCCAGGCGAACAAAGTCCTCCAAAGCTTAGATAATCAAAACAAGCTTGGCATATTTCCTTCCTTGCCTGATCAGATGAGACACAAAACAAAATGTACATGGAGACTGCAAGTGTATTTATGGTTAGATGCCATTGGCTGTAATAAAAACCAATGGTTCTAAATTTAAAGCAATGGAAGTTAAAAAATAAATAATAATTAAACATGCCTATGCAACAGAAATTTCATGAGACTTGTGCTATAGAAAGCCACAAACGTTTAGGTGAAGGAAAGGGCATTATTAGATGAACGACACCATATGACTACTTTACACCATCAAAAGTGTTTTCTCACCATCATCATTGAGTTTTTTTTTCCCTTACATACTCACATCACCAATATATATGCATATCTAAAGAAGAAACTCAAACTCAAAACGAAAAAAACACAAAATAGGGTAATTTTCAACTAATTTAAACCCTCAATTGAGCTGATATTCAAGTTCCTCAAAACACTAAAATTGTAGTACTCCAATTTATCTAAAAAACACAGCTTGAATCACTTGAAAATGTTTTTAAATGAGAAAATTATGGTTAAAGTCGACAAATTTGTCTCGCAATGAAAACAAGATAGTGTTCCTAACTTTTGGCCAACTTATGTGCTCGATCGAGACCGATTCTTAAGTTGATTAAAACACAACAATTGTAGTACTCTGAGTTGTCTAATAAACACAACTTGAATCACTTGAAAATGTTTTGAAATGAGCAAGTTATGACCATTTTACTAATTTGAGCAAATTTGTTCAAAAAATTTGCTGAAATTTCCTGTTCGCCCAAATCAATGCAAGGTTTCAAAAACCTCGCATTGTTTTAGGTGAACAATATTTTTTTTTGTGATTTCTGAAGTTTACTTTGTTTTTTGATTGAAAATTTTTCTGAACTTTCCATGAGATTTCTTTGTTTTTCTAAATTTTTTTGGGGAGGTTGCGATTTGGGGTTCGATTTTTATGGGTTTCGATTTTGAGGGAGGGGGAAGAGATTTGAATGTGGAAAGAGATGCAAAAGGTTTAAATGTGGGAGAAGGAAAAGATTCGAATGGGGGAGGGAGGAATCACGTTTCGATTTAAATGAGGGGAAAATGTTGATTTTTTGTTTATATATGTGGTGTGGAAGATATGGTGGTGTGGAAAAGAAAGTAGATGGTGTGAGAGTGTAGAATGGTGTGAAAAAACACTTATGGTGGTGTGGAGTAGTCGCTGCCAAACATTTAAGCCTTTGTTCTAAAGTTTTTTGTTGGAGAAGATGGGTCTGTCCTAGATACTGATAGGACCATAACTCCCAGATGATTCCAGACATGATGGTTACCATTGACCAAGATCAATGATCTTTTACCAGGAAAGGTCATTTTGTGAGCTAAGGTTATCCAGCAAATATGGGCAATGTTTCTCAGTTTGTATCAACCTATTTGCTGGAATAATACCTATGTTCAAATTCTTCAGAACTTATCAATGGATATAGACCCATTTTGTTCAGATCATTATGTATCTTTGTCAAATAATCTATACCTTGTTGTGGCTGTCACTTTGTGCTGCTACCTGTTAGAATTATGGGATTCTATTTCCATATTTATGGATTTTGTTCTCATATTTCTTTCCCTTTTTCATTCCCTAGAATCCTCCTTATTTCCTCATTATTTTTCCTCCTTATTTTTCTCATTATTTTCCTCCTTAATTTCCTCCTTAATTGTATTATCCTTGATTGTATTCTCTGTGTATAAATAGGATTCAATGTCAACTTAAAGATATAACATTAAATATAAGATTTTACTCTTTCAATTGTCTTTTTGACATGGTATCAGAGCCTCCTTTAATTTCATCTTCATTACAAGAGGAATTAAAGTTGGTTATGTGTTCTTGATTATTGTTTATGATCATATTAAACCACTTATTCCGCTGTGATAGTTTTTTTTTCTTGGTTTTATATCACTAAGACTACTTCAACCACAACTACCAGATTTGCTGCCAAGTCAGGTATGTCTAACCCTATTATTGAACTTTCGTCTTTTACTGGAAATAGTGATTAGATAGTTGACTCTGGTGGAACGGATCATATGACTTGTGATTGCTATAGGCTTAGTTATTTATCTTCTAAGTGTTCCAAAACTACCATTACTAATGCCAATGGTGTATCATCTCCAGTTGTTGGAATTGGTACAATATCTTTATCTCCCACATCAACTATCAAAATGTCTTGTTTGTTTCGTCACTAAATTGCAACATTTTCTCTGTTAATCAACTAACCAAGTCTCATAATTGTGTTGCTCTCTATTTTCCTACTCATTGTGTTTTTCAAAACATCCATGCCAAGGAGAATATTGACAGTGGTAAACAAAGCGATGTATTATACTATCTGGAAGATGAGTTCCAACAATGTAACAGAGAATGGCACGCTCACTTGGTGAGTGAAAATTCGGTTGACAAGAAAAAAGAAGAGATTTGGTTATGGCATAAAAGACTAGGACATCCCTCATTTAGTTATCTTAAGAAATTGTTTCCATCTTTATTCAGTGTGTGTAATATTTCATATTTTATTTGTGAAACTTGTGTCATGGCAAAGAGCCACCGTACTATTTTTCATTTGAGTGATACAAGGGTGGCTCTTCCTTTTTCACTAGTACATTCAGATGTTTGGGGTCTGACACCACTTTCTACTCATAATGATATGAAGTGGTTCGTTACATTTGTGGATGATTGTACTAGGATGACATGGGTTTATCAATTAATACACAAGAGTGATGTTTACACAATTTGGTATTCCAATAAAAGTCCTCCGTTCTGATAATGGGGGTGAATATATCAAGCAAGAGTTGAAGGAGTTCATGCATTCAATGGGTGTTATTCATCAAACAACTTGCCCTTCTTTTCTTCAACAAAATGGTATTGCATAACGGAAAAAACATGCATCTATTGGAAGTCACTTGATCTCTCTTGATTGGTGGTCATGTCACGTCTCATTTGTCGGGCGAGGCTTTGAATTCGACAGTCTACTTGATAAATCATACATCTTCTAGTGTCCTGAAATTTAGAAGACCATTGGATGTTCTTTCTTATCACTGTATTCTTCCTCCAGTTGTTCTTCTAGCTCCTCGAGTTTTTGGGTGTGTAATCTATGTTCACTTACATCCACATCAACGTAATAAGCTTGATTCTCGGACCTTGAAGTGTGTGTTTGTTGGGTATGGAATGAACAAGAAAGGTTATCGGTGTTATCATCATTCTTCGAGAATGTTTTATGTTTCCATGGATGTCGACTTTCATGAAAAAAAAACTCTTTTACACACCATCGACTACTGATTCATCACTTCAGGGGGAGAATCGAGATGAAGTGCTTTATCATGAATTTTTTCCTCTTTTTTTCCCTTGAATTCAGATTTTCCCAATAACCAGACAACCAAAAAGTTTTCCTAAAATCCATCCTTTAATTGGAGATTATCCAGACAACTGAATGATCAGAAGACCACCGGAGATGACTCTACCATTCGTCTGACCGAAGACGGTTGGACATCTACTGTTGCTGAAATAAATCCACTCCATGATAGTACATCGTCTCCTAACACTTCTATAGAACCACTGATTCAATCTTCTCCTAGAAATTCATGAAAAGTACTTTCTAATCCTACTCTTGTTGATGACAATATTGATCTTGAGTCTCAATCGTATGACAATATTGATCTTGAGTCTCAATCGTCCCAATATCACCTTCCACCCCTTTCTAACCGTGGTATACCACTTGTTAGATATGAACTTGATCCTAAAATCAAAGTTAGATATCCCATTAGTAATCATATGTCTTCCCAAAATTTGTTCAAGTCATATGCGTCTTATGAATTGCAATTATCATATGTCTCTATTCCTAGTAAAATGCAGAAAGCTTTAGTAGATAGTAGATGGAAAAAAGAAAGAAGAAATGGCAGCACTTGAAAGAAATGCTACTTGGGAACTTGTGCCCTTACCTCAAGAAAAAAGTCGTGGGATGCAGATGGGTATTTGCTATCAAGCACTACAAGGCAAATGGAACCATTGACAGATACAAAGCTCGCCTAGTTGCAAAAGGGTATACACAATCTTATGCGGTTGATTATCAAGAGACTTTCACACCGGTTGCCAAATTTAATATGGTGAGAGTGTTCTTGTCATTGGCAGTCAATCGAGATTGATCACTTCTTCAGTTCGATGTAAAGAATGCTTTCTTACATGGAGATCTTGACAAGGAAGTGTATATGGATCCTTCTCTAGGTATAAAGAAGTACTCAGATACAATGAAAGTTTGTAAATTCAAGAAGGTTTTGTACGGGTTGAAGTAATCTCCAAGGGCTTAGTTTGGAAAATTTACCAAGTCAATGAAGAATTTCGGCTATAAACAAAACAACTATGATCACACTTTGTTCTTAAAGCACAAGAAATGTAAAGTTACTGCTTTAATTATCTATGTTGATGATATGGTGGTGACAGGTGATGACCATGATGAGATTGCTAGTTTACAACGTCGCTTGGCTTCAGAATTTGAGATGAAACAGCTCGGTAACTTGAAATATTTTCTTGGGATTGAAGTAGCTCGATCAAAACATGACATTTTCTTATCTCAAAGAAAATATATTCTCAATCTATTAATTGAAACCGGGATGCTTGGATGTAGGCCTGTTGACACTCCTATTGAGCAGAATCACAAGTTATTTCATTGTTTGGATGAACCTTCTACTGATAAAATGATATACCAGAGACCTGTTGACACCAAACGTGCAATGAATTAGTACTGTGATAACACATCAGTATTTAAATTGCTCATAATCTGGTTCAACATGATCGAACAAATCACGTAGAGGTCGACAAACACTTCATCAAAGAGAAACTTGAAACGGGAATTATTATCTTTCCGTTTGTGAAATCTAAAAATCAACTAGCCGATGTCCTTACTAAAGTCGTAGCAAGCAAGGCGTTTGGCGACTCTTTAGACAAGTTAGGCATGTGCAATATCCATGCTCCAACTTGAGGAAGAGTGTTAGAATTATGAGATTCTATTTCCATATTTATGGATTTTGTTCTCATATTTCTTTCATTTTTTCATTTCCTAGAATCCTCATTATTCTTCCTCCTTATTTTTCTCCTTATTCTCCTCTTTATTTTCCTCCTTAATGTCCTCCTTTATTGTATTCTTCGTGTATAAATATAATTCGATGTAAGCTTAAAGGGATAACATTAAATATAAGATTTTACTCTTTCAATTGTGTTCTTGACAATGTTCTTGACACTACCTACCGCTAGGCGAGAAGAGACTGCAGATGATGCTTGATTAGGTATTCCAATCCGGCAACTAGAATGACAACCGGAATTTTATGCAGACAGGTGATAGAAAACTTGATTCATAAAAAGAGACCAAACTTGAGTATGAAAATAAATTTTGACTGATCTAATCAACCTCCCAGTTCCATTTACTAGAAGTACAAAGAACAGAGAGACGACTACAAATATTATTCTCTTCCCTATGAACCATCACACACACAATTGTAACCAACTCATACTAACTCTCATAAACTAAATTTAACAACTATTCTCTAACCTAAATCCTCCTGAGTTCGATCTTCGTCCCTCTTCAACTAATGCTGCTCGAGCTGACATTAGCCCGTTAGGTACAAGCGAAGAATTGAAGGCTGAACAGTCAATCCAGTCCTTGAGTAGCTCCTCTTGACCCCAGATATCCGGTATCCAAACCTGTCCAGCTACCTCAACTCGGTGTTTCGTTAGTTTCTCACGCCCCGAAGCTTCTGGCAGTTTCATGTCCATGAATTCCCTCTTGTTCCCTGCAGGAGAATGAAAAGACCTATGTTGGTCATCCTTAGATTGATCAGTCTTTAAAGGTTCTGAATGAACCTGTTGTAATGAGCCCTGTCCATCAATCTCTTGAACCTCAATGGGGTTCGGACAAGTCACCGGAACATGAACATTCTTGGAACAGCTAGAACTGATCATATTTAAGTCTAGACCTCCTACTGCTCCTTTTTCTTCTTCTTCTTCTTGTGATCTTGGTAATGGTGGTTGAATAGTTGAGTTGAAACAAGGAGGCTTGGAAGATATATGGAAAGAAGCTATAGGTGTGTGAAGGAGAATAGTAAAGAGAATGAATGGGGAGTTAGTTTACACGTCAACAATGGCTCTTTTGTATGGTATGTGGCATGCAAACGTATTTGGTTTGAGATTGGATTCGAATTTGTGTGGTGAAGTATCAAGTTGAAAGGACTTAAATAGGAGGTGGCCTTTTCTGTGAGGTTGATGTTTGATTAGAAAGATTTTGTTTGCACTTTGGCCAATGAGATAAAAGGTTTTGACATTATTTTTTTTTTTTTTAAGGTTTTGACATTGGGTGGTTCACAAAGGGCTAACAAGGGAGGGTCTTATTAATTAACTAAGGCACATAGGTTTGTAATTCTTTGCTACAACTTGCATTAAGATTATCAATTTTTTTTTAATGTTATTTGATGGTTCTCATTAGTCATTACCTACCACATTTGTCACTCATCCTCTATGTTGAAACATTTAAGAACAATCATCATGATGGAATGTATTCTCATTGAGGCGTTTGAAAGTGATTCACAAGAGGGATGAACATTTGTTTGTTTTTTATATTTTTTGCTTTTGAATAGAACAAATATTTGCTAAAAATGGTAAACAAGGAAAGCAATACAAGATTCATTGAAATCGATCAGAAGATAGTTTTAGCAAATATCAGTAAGTTCAAGATTTGTGTGTGTGTGTTTAATATCAATAAGGTACTAGCTCAGCTGGTAGGCTAGTGACAGATGGTATCATTAATCTAGTGTTCGAACTCTACTGGCATTTGACAAAGAAGGTTACACGCGCTTATTTCATCCTCTTAGAAATTTTAAAATACGTTGATATTTTTGGAGATGATAGATCAATTTTAAAATTATTAAAACAAAACAAAAAAAGCCATTTGGAGCTTTAGAACATGTTACATAAGGTAGAGAATTTTCAACCATTTAATTTCACCATAAAATCGATGATTGCATCTAATAAAGTTAGAAATTTAAAAAGGCTGATGAATTTTGGCGAGGATGATATACAAAGCAAAGATATCATTCCAAAAAAATCAACTTACTCTAAAAATTTTAGATGGACAGAGTACGCTTGTATAACTTTCTTTGTCAAAAACCTTTGTATAATTTTCTTTGTAAAAAATCTTTGTTATGATCTCACCGTTATAATATAAACTTTAGCCAAGTAGCCGAAACTCTTTTTTAGGCAATGGTTTGATAAAAAGAACCTCAAATATGAATTTTGGAGCTCACCCACATTGGAGATGCTTAACACCATTCTCTTTGAAAACTCATGCACTCGTATGATAGTTTCGAACGTTGGTTCTTCCTCACTGACATGCTCAAGGATCGTACGGCCTTGGTGCACATTATCCATCACTACGCCAAACACAACCAGCTCCACACCCGTCTAATCTGTGCCGGCTACCAACCATGCACATTCATCACCAATCATCTCCTCAACATGTACGCAAAATGTGGGGACATCCACCACGCGCGAAGCCTATTCGACAAAAATGCCTCAAGAGAAACGTCTAGTCTTGGACCTATATGATCTCTGGGTTTTCTCAGAATGGTTGTTTTCAGAAGCTATTAGAACATTCTTTCTTATGAGAGTTTTGAGTAAGAAGCCGACCCAGTTCGCGTTCTCGAGTGTTATTCAAGCTTCAGCATCTCTGGGTGGCACTACAACAAATTTGTTTTAAGCGGCGTTTTCAAAAGCGCCTGTAAAGCTAACAATGTGTCGGTTTCGAGCATTAACAGCATTATGAGAAGCGCCGGCAAAGGTACGTGCCGCCAAAAGATTAACGACGCTTATTGTAAAGCGCCGGTTAAAAGTGACCAGTTGCGACGCTTTCAAAGCGCCACTAAATAAATGGATATTACATTCCCCTTTTGACTGGAAACGCCGTATTTATAACTTTTAATGGCGCTTTAAAAGCGCCGGTTATGTAAAAATAATATTTTACAATATTTTTTGCGACGCTTTTAAAGCGTTGGTTGTCTTAACAAATCTATAAAAAAAACCTACATTTTAATGGCGCTTTGGAAGCGTCGGTTATGTTAACATATTGGAAAAAAAATCAATAAAATAAAATAAAAACCTGTCATTGGGACGGAAAAAACAAACTGTAAATTTTGTAATTTCATATCATCTACTAAAATCTCCTTCAGTAACAAATAAACTCAAAGCACACTATAATTTTCTACGGTAACAACCATATATTAAGACCTGCAACATAGGCAGTGCATCCTTATACATCCTTGTATTTTTCATATTCATCCATTCTATGTCTTAAACTTTTGTCATGTTGAACAGCATCAAGTGCACCGAAAAGTTTTCCTCTTACTTCATTCCAAGCATAGTCCACGTTGCTTTGGTGATCACTCTTCAGGATACTGCAAAAAGGGAAAATCTAACTAAACTCAGAATAAAAAGTTAACTAAACCCTACCATCAGATCATATTTGATGCGTTAACCTTATAAAACGGTCAAGGAAAAGAACTCAAAAATGTTCATTACAGTACCCTTACCTACCAGAAGAAGTGTTTGCAGGCACAACATCATCATCTAACATTTTTCCAGGATAAGAATACGCCTTGCCAGACGGTGCTACTCCAGCAACATATGCAAGGACTATACTAGCCGTCATAAGTATTTGATCACCAATAGGTATCCAGTTTGTTGGCGCTGAATTTTCAGAATTTATCAGTTTCTTTGCCTTTGAGTTTGCTCATTGCTGCATTGAACACATATCTTAATGCTTTCTCAACTTGATCGGGTCTAGCTGAACATGTAGGAATGACTGGTTCACGGTTGAATTCCTATAGTTAAGCAACAATATGTAGGATTTCAAGCCGTCTGTTTCAGTTATATATGTATTTTATGCAGAAAATCTTGATGTCGAAGAGAAGAGTGTATTATTTGTACCTTTAAATGAAATAACTTGCCATTCAAATATAATGGCTATGAGCCTATACAATAACAAGATGAGTCAATTGCTACAAATAAAATAGGCTACATGACACAAACAAGTGAAAAGATGATAACAATGAAGATTAAATGAACTTACACGCATAAAACTCTGCCACTAAAGATATGAATTTGCATCCCGCAAGTAATGAATCATTTATCTGGAACTTCGTAGAAAAATAGGAACCATGAAGCGACGAACACAAAACTTATCTGAAGGAAAACTGAATTTCCTCCAAAGCTTTCCCCTTGGTCTCGGGAACATAAAGTGCTATAAAGATGATGCTGAAAACACTTATGACCGTGTATATGGTGAAAGTTCCTGTTCAGAGTGATGGTACAAGTTTAGATAGATCAAAAGAGATAAATAGATTGGAGCAAGATATAAAAACTATATAATATGTAGATTTAATAAGTTGGTCAGGATCATTGAACCCAACAGAGTAGCTTATTTTAACTTTAACTGACTCGTAATTAACACATCCAGCTAGAACTTCAAGAATGCTGATTTTACCGAGGAGCTATATTTAAAAGATCCTCAATTTCCCCACACAGAATAACAAACGTCTTTTCAATAGTTATAAGCCCATTAGACGTGGTTGTCTACCTTAATGTAGGTATATAAGAAAGCATACATCCGCTGCTCCAAGTAAGAAGCAAGTTCGCCGTCATTGTGATTACAAATGATGTTAACCAATTGGCCATTCTTGCTACACTACCAGCAAGGCCCTTTATATTCACTGGAAGAATCTGCAAGGTCATACTAAATCAATACACTAATGTAACAAGAAAAACATAAAGTATTGGTTTTCAACAGGTTACTAATGCAGGTCCTAGGAAATGGAGGAAGAATTATCATAAGGGCTTTAAAAGGAATAGGAAGAACTCCGAGAAGACTTCCTTTAACAAGGTAGAGATCAGCTTACAATCATTAATTACTTCTTCTTTTTTCATTAATCATATATTGAAACAATCAGAAAAATGTTATATATCTAGGTTCCTGTTTCAATCCTAACTAAACTATCTACCTAGCTAAACTTTTTTTTCTTTTTCAATAATCATATTTTCAAGCTAAACTATGTAGCCAGCTAAACTTTTTTTTTCTTCAATAATCATATTCTCACTTGTAAGTCTAATCCCTATCTATCCTCTACCATTTGAATGTAAATAATCCCAAGATACTAACTCATATTTCTAAGGCATAGAACAATATATAATCAAACAGCAAGATTGATTCTGCCATCATTGATAGTTGTGGGGAGCTGCACTTCAGAAGCCTTCTTCTCACCCCTTTTCGGGGTTGTGGGGTAGTACTTCACAAATAAGAATACTTGAGCTAAACCAAGAACTGCACCGCTACTATTACTAATCTGCAGAAAGTAACAACCATTACTAATTTTGAACAATTTTCTATATATGATCTGTATAACATCCTTCCTTAACTTCTACAATTTGATTTTAGGGAAAGGAGATGTAAACTTACGATGATAAAAAGATCGAAAGGATCAAATAGTGCATAAATGCTCCAACAAATTCCATTAGCCAAGTTGGTAGATGAAAGATAGATAGGCAGGTATTCGGCACTCTTTGTTTTGATGACTGTTAACTGCATAAGCCAACAATTAATGATATAGAGAATTAGAAGCAAGACAACCATAATAGATTAACAAGTGAAGAGAAATGATAAGTAAAGGACTAACCATTATGTCGAGAGGCATCGCATACATTGCAATGTTAAAAATAACGGCCACGATTCCGACTATCAAAGATCTGGTGTGTATGGCGCCAACGACAATACCAACTACTATTGCTGTGAACACTAGCTCACCTGCCAGCACATGTTTCTGGATACATATCCAATTGAGGAACAACATTAGTTGACACACATACATTTTTATAGCATGAAATAAGTTGACAAATAATGGAATGGGTCCTAATCCATGTGATAACCAACGTATAATACTGGTCCCTCTTGCGGTATCCCTGCAAGGCTCCTCACTATTTGACCATTTTCCAACGTCGAGAGCATGACAGGGCTAGTAATCATCTCAACCAACCTATTAGGAACAAAGAGTATGTACTAATCAGAACAGTAGTCGGACATTAATAGCAAAGCCGGAATACAGTAAGGAGAAACCTTTTTTTTCCAATTATTCACCATGTTAGACAATAGTTTCATTCCCATGAGATGGATACTGTAATTACTTTCTCAGCAATTGCTCAAGTAAATTTAAGTGTTGCATATTCATCTTGCAAAATATAAGGAAAATCTATTTTCTGCAAATTACCATGTGATGGACCCATTTGGCCTGCTCATAAATGGAACTGGATGCTCAATACTCAATAATGCCTCAGCTGTTATATGATAATGGTGTCACGTTGGTTTGTGAAGCTAGGTAGGGAGATTTGAAAAATAGATATTTGAAGGCCAATCTTAAATTGCAGGGGTTGAGGATGAGTACCCAGTAAAGATTGAATCTAAGAGGTAACTCAAGAAACCATTCCTTAGTTTAATTGAATAATCCAAACGATGGGAAGGCCACAAGGATGTTACATGTTGAATAAGAGTTATGAAGATATAGATGAGTGCTTCAGAAATATTAACTGATGAAGACTATCAATTCACAAACTTATGAATTATGATCATGTTGCCTCCTACCTGGACTATCCGGATACATCAATAGAAGATGATGACAACTATCAATTTCACAAATAGTTAGAAGTACATATTGGGCTGCCATGTTCCAAGGTAGTCAAGGCATGGAGGCGAGCTATTAATGTCTAGAGAAAATTAATTATAAAAATAAAAATAAAATCCAAAAAGATTATTAGATCTAAAGAAATTAAATTGACCAATTATGACATTTTACTAGGTCGCTAACTAACAAAATCAAGTTATAATGATTTGAGCCAAAGGAGTTATGGTCGAGTGGTTAAGGCTTTGTGGGATTTATTCCCAGGTCCTTGCTTCGAGACCCTCCGGCGGCATAATTTCTTTCGGGGTGATGTTGGCCTATAGGCGGCACCTCGGGGGATAGGTTACGGATCCTATCAAACACCGGCTTGCCTTTCAAAAAAAAAAAAAGTTATAATGATTTGAGCATGTCAACATTCGCATAGCATGGGTACTTGCAACTTATAAGGCTTTAAATCAAGGGTATGACAGTAAAGTAGGTGCGCTCACACGTTGGGTTGGGGGCTATAAAGTAGAAGAAGGAAGAGAAGGGAAAATATTAAAGAAAAGAGGAAAAAGAAAAGGAAGACCAACTAAAGAGTAAGAAAGGAAAGAAAAAAGAAGAAGGATGGATTAAGGTGAGGACCTCAGTTTTCTAATGCCTTCGCTTAAGCTGGGAACAAAAAGTTCCTTGGTCTGCCTCTGATTAAGATCACCTCACCTCAGGTGGAAAAATGAGAGTCTTGACAACACTGCCATGCTATAAGTGAGACACTTTAGCTGTACCAGGCATGCTATAAGGATATATAGGAGATATTGGCTCATTGTTTGATGAGCTCTGACTCAATGATCTCCTAGCATACAACTAAGAACCAACAATAAAAACAAAACACTAAACTGGTGCTGAGTATCCATTACATTGGTTTTTTTAGTTAAATGAAACTCAAGCGGTCCTAACAACTAGTAAATGTCCAAATTAGTCCTTTTACCCCAATGTCCTTTATATTACCAAAGCTTAAAATTCTCCAAATGTGACGCCTATGAAGAATCAAACTTCAGATCTTACCTTCAAACTTCGGATCTGAAGAAGAAGAAGAAGAAGAAGAAGAAGAATAGGAGATGTAGAGGAAGATGAGATCTTACCTTCTCGTCCTTCTTTTTCTTTCGTCCTTCTTCTTCTCTACTTGGTGGCTTGGTGGGAGGGGTTTGGGTAGAGGAAGAGAGGGGAAAGGAGAGAGTGAGAAAAGCATCGGAATGAACGAAGTCCCAAAGGACTGGAAGCGGCTAAGGAGAGGGAAGAAGGAAGGAAGTGAGTCGCGAATCAGCGCTGGGGTATAAATTGTATACTCTAATCCGGCGTTTCCAACATCTAATGCGGCGCTTTATAAACACAATTTCTTTTTCAGTGGCGGGATGGATTTGCAGTTTTTTTTTCATTCTTTACCAGCGCTTCTTTACCAAATCGCCGGTATTGTGAGCACTTTACCGGCGCTTTCAAACCAAAACGCCGGTATTGGAAGATCTTTACCGACGCTTTTTACATCTAATACGGCGTGTTTTTAAAAAAAATTATTTTCGCTCTTCACCGGCGCTTAGAAAATACAACGCCGGTATTGTTCGATATGTACCGGCGCCTTAGAAAATACAACGCTGGTATTGTTCGATATGTACCGGCACTTTATTGTATAAATGTCGTGATTGCTTAAGACTTAATTTTTTGCCCTAGTGGGAAACAATCGCGGCTTGTTTCCGGCGTTTTATATCCCAAACGTCGTTATTGCTTATGTTGTACCGGAGCTTTTATTGAAACGCCACCGTAAAAGTGTCGTTTTAGACTTTTTTTTGTAGTTCTAAAGCGTCGTAAAAGTGTCGTTATTCGTGTGTTTGTTACTCTTTACCGGCGCTTGTAACATCTAAAGCGGCGGTTTAGAAAACATAATATTATTTTCATCAGTAGGATGGGTTGGAGTAGGGGTAGGCACGGGACGGGATGGGACAAGATAAACCATCCCGTTCATTCGGGATCGAGACGGGACGGGATGGGAAAAACCTCATCCCGACCTCATCCCATCCCAAACGGGTTCGGGACAAGATCAATGTGCTCTGATTATATGCATTTCATTTTCTTTAATCAATCTCATAATTTGGTTGCTTGTACTCATCTTTGTTAGACTTCAAAGCATTCCACACTTGCAAATTGTTTATTCTTGAAGAAGAAACTCATATGCATCCAGCAGTGCATTTCAATTTCGAACAATATATTTGCTAAGTATAAAAGAACAAATTTAAACAAACATAATGTACACAACGCAAATAATAACACTCAGTTTTACCCCTTGCATAGGTATCTGAGCTACCAGTGACAAAAACCGTTCCACTAGCATTATATGCACAACATAATATTTGGTGGCTTGATGGATCAGTACTAGTTGATGGAACAATGCTAGTTGAAAGCGTGATGCTAGTTGAGGGACCATTGTTCTTCCCTGAAGTTAATTCCAAGTTAAAATTTCAGTTACCAAATTCCAAAAACCCCAGCCAACCAACAAACCAAAACACACTATGTAAACTTGAAACAAACCAGTGATATCATCTAAAGGCTTTGGAATGTAAATGTGAGGATTGGCATTGGTATTCCTAATATCCCAGATACGACATGTTCAATCATATGATGATCTAGTAGGAAGGTAATAGAAATAAAATCAGTTACAAATTGAACTTCGAGAGAGTTTAATATTCATGTAATAACTATGTAATAGCTAACTGCAAAAAATATGCTACCAAACCTGCATTGCAGGTATTTCTAAATGTTTAAATGGCAGAAAGTTGAGGGACGTATTCTAGAAAATACTCATTAATACCAGAGTGAAAAATTAGCTCGGGATGGGACGAGATTGGCGGGATTGAAAATTTTCATCCCATCCCATTCTAGATCGGGACGGGATGAAATTATTCAATCCCATTAAGACCCAAAAAATCAGGACGGGATCGGGATCGTGGGATGGGATGCCCACCCTTAGGTGGGAGGGTTTTTTTTTAATCTTGCCCGGCGCTTCAAAATACGGTGCCAGTATTGGTTACTCTTTACCAGCGCTTTCAAAAGTATGCCGGTATTGGTTACACTTTTCCGACGCTTTGAGTAAAATGTCGGTATTGGTTATTCTGTACCGGCGCTTTGTATAAAATGCCGATATTGTTTGATCTTTGCCGGCGCTTATTTACATCAAATACGACGCTTCCAAAAATACAATTTTATTTCGAATTTATGACGGTTTTTCATCTTTACCGGTGCTTCAGAGAATAAACGCCGGTTTAGGGTAATCTTTCCCGACACTTTATAAGTGAAACGCAGGTTTAGGATGATATTTCCCGGTGCTTCATTATAAACGCCAGGAGTGCTTGAGACTCATTTTATTCCCGGCGCTTGATATCGTAAACGTCGTTAATGATAATGTTTTACCGGCGCTTTCAGTGAAACGCCGCCGTGAAAGTGCCGGTTTAGACCTCGTTTTTTGTAGTGTGGGTTAGTATTGGGAAACAGTTACATTCTTGTAGTTTGAAATGGGGTTTGAATTGTGAGATGTTTGTAGGTAGTAATTTGACTAATATGTATTCCAACTGTGGGTTTCTTTGACTCCTATATGATTGGTGGGTTACTTCTAAGGGGGTGTATTCAATTAAGGATTGTGAAGGATTTTATAATTGAAGGGTATTCAATTAAAAAGGGTCTATTGAATTAAGGATTGTGAAAGATTGTGGAGGATTTTAAAACCCAGGGATATTCAATTAAGGTGGGGGTATTTAATTCGGGATTTGAATGGACTTTGAAGAATTTTAAATCTCGTGGATTTTAAAAGGTTTCAAATGATTTACTGGATTTTGATGAGTTTTAAATGATTGGATTTTGTAGATTTTATAAAATTTTGTTATGGATTTCTATGGATTATTATAAATTCAATGGATTTTTATAAATGTGTTATTAATCATAGGAAACAATGAAAAAACATCACCTATATTGTTATTCATGCCAATACAAATCATAAAACATATTTCAAAACATCAATTAAACAATTATTTGTATGTTACGAGAATTTTATTTCAAATTAAAAAAAAATCAAATACATTGAAGATTGTCCAAAAGTAATACAAATAACTATTTTACTTCAAATTGTTATTCCCGCCACCGCCACCTCTCGTCCCTTCTTTTGCTTCTTCTTCTTATTTTTCAATCACCACCACCACCTCTCATCCTCCTCATCCCCCTTTTTTTTTCTTCTTCTTCTTCCCCATCAATCACCACCTCCACCTCTCATCTCACCTCCACCCATTTTCATCTTCTCATTCTCAACCTCCTCCCCTCACATTTTCTTATTCTCTGTTTTCTTTTTCTTTTCTTCCCCCTCCACTTTTTTCTCTCTTTGTTTTCTTTTTCTTTTTCTCCTATCTTTTTTTGCCTTCGCAAAGGTTTTGGCAAGTGGGGAACCTCCACTTGCAGGAACCTCCGCAAGAGCGAAGAAGAAAAAAATGGGAAAAAAAGAAGAGAGGAGAACAAATAGAAAAAGAAGAAAAACAAAGAGAAAAGTAGAAGAAGAAAAAATCATAAGGAAAACAAAAAGAGAAAAACAAAAAAAATGAAGAGAGAACAAGAAAAAGAAAAAAATAAGTGGAAGAGAATGAGAAGAAGAAGAATAATAATAACAAAAAAGAAGAACAAGAACAAAAGAGAATATGAAGTGCGGGTAATGGTGCAGCCAGCGGTGGCAGGGCATGGTGGTGTGGACGAAAGTTGTGGGGCAAGGTGGTACTACTCTTGTGAAGAGAGAAGAGAAGGGAAGGTGGTGGTATCTTTGAGCAGATCACAAAAAAAATGGGATGGTGGCGTCCTTTATCAGAAATGGTAATGTTATTTAACAATAGTCAATACAAATACGTTGAAATATGAGGGGGAAGGCTGGATTTGGAATAACTCTTGTTATATATACTTTTCACTCACAAATCCTTCAAAACCCACAACTTTAATAAATTCATTAAAATCCACTACTTTTTTAATACCCCTGATTTTGGTGGATTTTGAAAAGCATGAATTGAATACCCCCTGATTTTGATGGATTTTAAAACAATCCTTTAAAATCGGTATTTGAATACCCCTAAATTTACATGTATCATTTTAAATCCTTACTTGAATACCTCTGGATTTTAATAAATTTTAAAAACCAACACAATCCATTAAAATTTGTAATTGAATAACGATTTTAATGGTTTGTGAAGGATTTTAAAATTCTTGGATTTTAAAGAATTTCAAGGGATTTTAATTAATTTTACGAAATCCACATGGATTTTGATGGATTGGATTTTGATGAATTTTAAAGGATTTCTATGGATTATTATGAATTTGTTATTAGTCATATGAAGCCATGAAAGAACATCGTCTATTGAAATTATTGATTGAGACATTCCCTGCTGAAATCAGTTCCTCAACCAATTCATCCAATTTTCAATATATCTCTATGACCTCTGGATGAGATCCATTTCTAGAGCGAAAATATATGGACTTTTACATCAACCTCAGCCCAACTACACCCAAGATCTTTTTTATACCTTTACTAGACATTATTGCCCCGACCTTAGCAACATCTTCACACATCCTTTTGGGAACACAAAAATTAAATAACAATATATAAGTCGATTCCATTTGGGGTTCAAGTTCAAAGAGTCCCTTGCAGCCCTTTTTCCAATTTCCACATTTTCATACTTGCAACTCATCAAACTCTGTCCCAATTTCGATTAAAAGATAATGAATCTTCATATTTTCTAATAAAAATATTAGCAATCCGATGGATTTGGAGCAAAAAATGTTACAGAATTTTCTCAAAAAACTTTAGTATTCTTCTCATACTTTATTATTGCCGTAATGCTTAGGATGCTAGAGTATGAGAATTCCTTATTATCGAAACCAAAAACCTGAAAAGCTAATTGAAGACAGTGACATCTACAGTAAAAATCAACCAAAGTGTTGTAAATGGCAAGTGTTGATCAATCACCCAATTTAACAATATGGACATGACAATATTCTTCATAGTGGTATTTACATCATAGCCAGAAATCAATGTGTTGATAGAAACAATATTTTTGTGAGGCATTTAATTAAATAAATGACGTGCTTTAACTACACCATAACAAAATAACACAAACAAAATATCAAAAGGGCATCAAAATCACAAATTTGAAAGCTTCATTGAAATGTTAAATGTTATGTGTTATGCAGTGTGTTGTATGTCTGTATGGATGTTAATGAGTCCGACTGTGACGGGGATGCATGGTGGAAATAGTGAGTGCACTAGTTGTTTAGATATTCAATTGTAGTATCTGTTTATCTTTTCGCTTTTAATCGGAAGAGTACATGTATGCAAAAAGAAATTTTTACTCCTTCCCTTCCTAGTCTTCTTATTTGCTTGTGTACCTTTTGCTTGCAATCAGTTCAAAGCTATTGGGCATTGACATTAGGTTTGATAAGAAGGGTAGATTCGTAAAAAGCAGATGATGAGTTCAATTGAGATTGAGATGAGAGAGTTTATTGATCTTCGTCATAAAGAACAAGAACCCTAGAAGGAGAGAGGGCAAAATAGGAAGAAGATAGAGATAATGGAA
This sequence comes from Berberis thunbergii, assembly GCA_003290165.1. Lineage (NCBI taxonomy): Eukaryota > Viridiplantae > Streptophyta > Magnoliopsida > Ranunculales > Berberidaceae > Berberis > Berberis thunbergii. The sequence continues at coordinate 407,459 of QNQO01008579.1, forward strand.
GGAGAGAGAAATACAAATCCGTTGAAATATGAAGGGGGAATGTTGGATTTGAAATGACTATTGTTATTTATACTTTCCACTCACAAATCCTTCAAAATCCACAACTTTAACAAATTCATCAAAATCTTCTATTTTTTTAATACCCTGATTTTGGTGGATTTTTGAAAAGCATGAATTGAATACCCCATCTTTTGATAGATTTCAAAACAATCATTTTAAATTCATCTTTACCCCTGGATTTAAATAGATTCTTTCAATTGGGGGGGGGGGGGCGCTGCTTTATTCAATTAACGATTTTGAAGGATTTAAAAACCCGTGGATTTTACGAAATTCATATGGATTTTAAAAGATTCTTACATATTTCTATGATTCTTATGAATTTGTCATTAGTCAAAGGAAGACATGAAAGAACACCACCTACTGAAATCATTGCTTGGGACATGCACTGCTGAAATCAGTTCCTCACCCAATTCATCCAATTTTCAATAGATCTCTGTGACCTTTGGATGAGATCCATTTCTAGAAAGAAAAACATAGACTTTTGCATCAACATCTACCGACTACACTCAAGCTCATTTTTTATACCTTTACAACTTTACTAGATATTATTGCCTTGACCTTAGTAACATCTTCCTACATCCCTTTGACAACATAAATATTGGATATCAATATATAAGTTGATTCCTTTTTGCGGTTCAAGCTCGAAGAATTCCCTTGCAACCCTTTATCTCATTTCCACATTTTCATGCTTGCAATTCATCCAGCTCTGTCCCAATTTTGATTACAAGATAATGAATCTCCTTGTAATCTTTTTTCTTTCTAATAGGAATGTTAGCAATTTGATGGTTTTGGAGCAAAAAACAATACATAATTTTCTCGAAAAGCTTTCATACTTCATATTACAGTAATGTTAGGATTCAAGAGTATGAGAATTCCTTAAACCAAAACCTGAGAAGTTAATTGAAGACAATGACATTTACAATAAGAATCAACCAAAATGTTGCAAATCACAAGTGTTGATCTATTACCCCATTAACAATATGGGCATGAATCTGAATGACAATATTCTTCATGGTGGCATTCCTTCCCTTCCTAGTCTTTTTTCTTGCTTGTGTACCTTTTATTTGCAATCAATTCAAAGCTATTAGGCATTGACATTGGGTTTGGTCGAAGGTGTAGATTCGTAAAAAGTGGATGATGGGTTCGATTGAGATGGGGGAGTTTGTTGATCTTTGTCATAAAGAACAAGAACCCTAGAAGAAGAGAGAGGGGAAGGGGATAGAAAGATAAATGAAGGAGATAGAAGCCAATACGGCTGTTGCTAAATAACACCATCATTTTTGCTGAAGGACACCACCAACACTTTACTTTCTGAAAAGAACCTTCACGAAGGTGAAGAAGAAGAAAGGAGTAAAAAAAGAATAACAAAAAAAATAGAGAGAAAAAAAGAAGAAACAGAAATCAAAAGGAAAAAAAAGGAGAAGAACAAAAAAATAAAGATGAAGAGAAGAGAGGACACGAAGAATAGAAAAGAATGAGAAGCAGAAAAATAATAACAAAAAAGAAGAACATGAACAAATGAGAAGATGAAGTGCGGGTGGTGGTAGATCGTGGTGGTGTAGTCAAAAGTGGTGGGGCGAGGTAGTGCTGCTCTTGTGAAGAAAGAAGAAAAGGTGGAGAAGGGAAGGTGGTGGTGTCCTTCAGCAAATCCCAAAAAATAGGGGTGGTTGTGTTTTAAAACAAAAATGGTGGTGTTATTTAGCAATGACCAATACAAATCCAGTGAAATATGAGAGGAAAATGTTGGGTTTGGAATGACTCTTGTTATTTATAATTTTCATTCACAAATCTTCAAAATCCACAACTTTAACAAATATATTAAAATCAACTATTTCTTGAATACCCCTGATTTTGGTAGACTTTTAAAAAACATGAATTGAATCTTGATTTTGATGGATTTTTAAAACAATCCTTTTAAATTCATATTGAAAACCCCTTGATTTGGATAAATTCTTTCCAATACAATACCCCTAAGAATGGGGATTTTGAGGAAGTTTTGTTGGCTTTTAAGAGTATGGTTTGATAAGGAAAAAATGTAGATCAATATGTGTCATGTAGTTCATCGGGCGCTTGTGCGGACGTAAAGGGTTCAGGACTAGGGAAGTGTGTGCATTCCTATGTTGTGAAAAAATTGGGGTTTGAATCGGAAGTTTATGTGGGTAATATTTTAACTGAGAGGGAGTGAGGAGTGTTAGAAAGACGATGAGGGATAGTAAGATGAAGAAACTGCCTGGGTATAGTTGGGTTGACATTGGTAACAAAAGTCAAACAGAAACCATTCCATTGGAGGTGGAAGAGAGTGTCAAGGAGAAACTGCGAGAAGATTGCTATTGCATATGCATTGGTGAGTATGCCAATTGGAAAACCTATCATTGTGAAGAAAAATTTAAGGGTGTGTTTGGACTGTCATTGTGCCATTAAATTAATTTCTAAGGTTGCTGAGGGAAAGATAATTGTCAGGGACAGCAGTGGGTTCCATCATTTCGTAGAAGGGTCATGTTGCTGTGGAGATTAGTGGTCTCGAGTATTTGCATCTTTGGATGAATTATCTGATAAGTTGGCCTACTTTTCTGCAACCCAATCACTAAAAAGAGCAAGAATGAGTTCTTCTTAGGGTGTCCTAACACAACAGCTTCAGTGCTTGCTCAGGGCCATGCGGCACAAAAGAAACAGAGACACAGAGAATAATCTGTTAGTGATTTCGCTGGACACTTGAGAGAATGTCCAAGTAGAATGATCTGAAGCACAGGCAAAGTTTGAGGTGATTAATGGCAAAGTTAGAATAAGAACCAACTCATCCAGAAGGGAATCAAGGCTGTATGACAATATAGCTTGACCTATAGGTTTTGGAAGTGCATTTCAAGAAAATATGCTCTGTATTTTTGTGATTCATTTCTATCGTTTGTTCAGTTAAAAAGTACGTGTATGTTCACCAAAGGAATAAAATTTTGCTACAGATAATTTAGTTCTGCAGATGGAATTGTTCAGTCACAATTAGGTATTGCATTAAAGTAACTTGTTTAACAATGCTATAGAGAACTTTTGCACCATCATCTCTTCACTGTCTTATGGTAGGTCTTGCAATGAGTAATGTTGTTTATTGGAAAAATCCTGTTATTTGGAAAGCAGCAAATGTATTATTATGTTTCTACGCAGATTGTGTACAAAGCATTTTCTAATAGCAAATGCTTTCCTCGCGCATTATTGACGCAAACATATGCAGAAAACACAACCCATAATAGTACATATCCAAAGACAAAATAAACAGACGGTTATATCATGAAATAACATAAAACTCTTCAATTTCTGTCATGTACCAAAAGAACCTCAAAATAACTTTACAGTATGCACTATTTCACCAAACAGGACCTAAAGATTCCCCAAATTTATCACAGGCCACCTTCACCCAATGAGTAAAATCACTGGTTCCACACCTCAATTTAATTTCTTGTCCGAATGACTACCAGATTCAGTAGTGTAGGCATGGAGCTCTATCCACACTTTTTTTCAACAAACAGAAGCTCATCAAATGTCTCATTTGTGACAAACTCAAGAAATACCTTTTTATTAGAAAACTGATAAGATAAAAGGATTTGTTTGGAGACTGATATAATCTCAACTCTGAGTCAGCCATTGAATCCCTGATAAGGGATCAGGGATTTCAAGTTGAGAGAAGTATAAAAGGAAGATGATATGTTACAAAAATGAAAAATATTAAACGTATCAAGCTCTTGGAAAGCGTGAGCGCCCTTTCTTCTTTAAGAACTCAGGTATCTCCACTGATCCCACTTCAGCAAAAGAAGAGGAAGGGCGCCTATTGACTCCAAGTTGATCTCCAGGTGCTGTTACTTGACTTGCCTGCATTTTACCAGATCCTCAAGCTAGGAGTTTCTAAGGATGATTTTAATGATACTAACCAGAACGAGGAAAAGAGAGAGGGATTACCTGCAGAGTTTCTTCTTGGCGTTTGAATCCTGTAGCAATCAGAGTTATGCTAACCTGAGAGGAAAGAAAGGAAATGGAAAAGAATAACCTGAGTATGCAAGTCAATTAATAATTACAAAGATGAAATTGCAAGAAAAGAAAGGAAAAAAGAAAGAAAGAGAAAAGCAGGAGGCAGTGAAAGGGAACAAAACTTTATATCAACACAATATAAAGACTGTCTAGAGGGTGAAAATTAAAATAAGTATTTCAGTCTAAAATCCATCCAAGCCATGCACCAGAAAGATGTTCAGAGTTGTATCCGCCTTTGGAAAACATGTCGGGAAAACTAGTACTTTGTTCATCAATGAACATATTTAAACCAGAAAAAGTATCACACGTATTTGAACATTGTGAGAAAAACTTAATACATCATTTGGATAAAGGCAGCAGAAAAGTTTGTGCTTCAAGGACAGCTTCTATACGGATATTCTGTTAAAAAGTTAAAAATATACCCCTAGTAGGCTATAGAAACCTTGTTCCACACCTCTGCCTCTTGATGGGGGCTACATATGGAATTGATCCAAGGGCTGGATCATGTGATGATCCCACAAAGGTTATCCTCGCAAAAAAAGACCCTTCCAACATTTTTAACCACACCAAAAGATGATTTCAAAAAATGAAACTGTGACAGTTCTTTTCTTCTTTTTATAAACAAAGGAAAGGGTAAGGAATACTTCTCACTCACATCAGTCCACTCCGATTCAGCTAAACTCAAGAAATACTCGGCACCAAGTAAATAGCAAGCTTTATATGTCCAAATTATCTTGAGTAAACTTTCTATTAAGGATGGAAGCGCAGTCCATATTTCATATCTGTCTCAGTGAACCAGGAAAGACTCACCAACCACAAAAAATGTTCAAAATACACATATAATAGTATCATTATATTAGCAAGACAAACTGAGGGACCTAAAGAGCACATGCACTGCGACAATAAGATACTACTAAGAACAATGATTACAGTCATGGCGGTAAGTTTAGAAGTTTGTATGCAGCAAAAATGAAAGAAATACAGTGTGTTGTTTTGTACCTCTGGCCGCCACCAACCCCAAACCCTAGATTCAACCTCTCTTCTTCTTCAGCCACCACCACCACCACCCCTACCCCTTAATGAAGCTAAGTCGGTGCCAGCGGGCCACCACCAACACCTCAAACCCTAGACCTATGGAGTTTTAGGGTGGCATGTGAGGAGCACGTGCAATGAAATTGTAAGTGAAGAGGTACTAAAATTGATATTAAGTTCCTTTTTTGTCTTATTTAAGTTTCAAAAATAGACCATTCAACACAACAATAATTATATTATTATTAATTGATCATATAATTTCAGTTGTAAATCAACATTGCTACCTAAGTATTACTAACTTGTCATAATATGCTTATAACATTTGTAATGAACTGAAACTTAGTGAAATACTCTTGAACAAGTTGATGACCTACAAAAAATGAGTATCTAATGAGTGTCTGACACATGAATTGTTTTGAAAATGAAGTGTCATTGCATAGCCTAAAAGACATATCCTGAATGTAAGGAATGGGATCATTCCACAGATCCATTTCTTCCAGTTTCAACTAACAAAGTTAAAATGCATAACACAATCAAATGTACAACATGCAATTTAGATAACTTACTTGCCCACTGATGGACGGATCTATTACTGCTCCAAATATTAAGTTTGCACTTGGATCAACAAGGTCATATATCACTTCAGCTGCAGCATTTACCTGGAGAGAAACCAATATGGAAGTTCAGGATTTGAAACCTAGCACCTTTAGCAGAAACAATTACTTAGATGAGAGATAGAGAGATAAAAGAAGAAAACCAAGATACAACAACGATCTCAAAACTTGAAGCTAATGAAAAAGTATTCCAGTAGTTTTTGCAAGTTCAACAAATTATGTCAGCAGTTGTACAAGGGTAATTAGTTGTACAAGGGTAATCAGGCAATTAGTTTATCCTTTTTAAGGCTGAAAACCAACCCGATGGTTCAGTTTCAGGCTGAAACCACCAACTGAACCGATGAGGTTCGTTTCAAAGATATTCAGACTAAAACGGAACCGAATTTTTTATGAACCGAGCCAAACCAAAGTGCTTCGGTTTATTCAATTTATAAAACCATTAATGAAGAAACAAAATAAGAAGAAGAAGAAATCGTCGATCACTGGAAGAGGAGGTCAAGGGAACATCATCATCTTCGTTATCAATTCCTAAGAGAGAATTTCGATTAGAGTAATAATCCTCCTCGTCACTGCACATGATGAAATCGCCCATTCGCCGATCTCTAGAACCACAATCGCCGACTCGATCCTTTTCCGGTGGTCGAATCGCTACTTCTCAACTCTGATTGCATCAGATTTCGCGAGGTTTTATCGACGAAATCGATTGATTGAGAGACGAAGCAAAGTGAAGAAACAACAATCTCTTTGCTCTTCTCTCTCTTAGATCTCACTTGATAAATTGTTGTATATGTGTATCTCTCTGTTTGATAAATTGTGGTGGATTGAAGAGAAGTAATATCAAACAGAACTTAGAGCTTTGGTATATGTGTATTTTTTGGGAGAGAGGTACATTTTGCAGTCTTTTTGAGGGAGAAAGAACTTTTGAGGGAGAGAGGTCAAGACCTCAAGACAACCTACCAAACCCATTAATGCTACCGTATTTTATGAAAATAAAGTAAAGTTATTTAATTTGTTTTTTGAGAAAGTGAATTAAAGTAAGGTCACTTTAATTTGTTTTTCAAAGTCAAATTTATTATTTTTATATTATATTATTTTGGTTCGGTTCGGTTCGATTTTTTCGATTTTATTAAGTTCAAAACCAAAAACCAAACCGTACTTATCGGTATGCAATTTTCTAAACCGAAGTCGTAAAAAAACCGAACCGAATTTGTTAGTTTGGTTTGATTCGGTCGGTTTGATCGATTATTTGTTCAACCGTAATTCTTTTGCCTGTGTGACTGCATGTAAGCTACTTTTGAAGTGCACTTTAGAGTAATTATCAGTATCAAAATTATTTTTTCCATAAAAAATTTCGAGAAAGTAAAGAGTTTTATTAGGTTAAAATAATAGAAGCAATGCAGTGATTTTGAGGGGTGATGAACAAATGACGTTAAAGTTGTGTATAGGGATGGCAATGGGGTGGATTTGAGCAAATCCATCCCCGCTCCATCAAGAATAACAGATCCCCAAATCCGCCCCGCCAATCCGTTTACAATTTTATTTAAAAACCATAACCGCCCCGTACGGATTGGCGGATATCCGCCCCGCTCCGCCAATCCGTTTACAAGTTTGCGGTTCTGCTGGTGGGTTGTTGATTCCCCATTCCAACCCGCCCTGATCCGCCCCGCCATGTTATTTTGGGCCTGGAATTTTTTGTAGTTGAAAATTTGGGCATGCAACGTGTTTAAATGACATGAAAGAGCAAACAAAACCCAATTATCAGAATTAGGATCTAAAACAATCAACAAAAAAGGAAAAGATACAATGAAACATATGGGGTATATCGCTGCTGAAATGCAATCTTCCTCTCGCGTATTTCACTGTGAGATGTGAGAATGTGAGATGGGGCATATCGCCCCTGAAATACAATGCAATCTTCCCCTAAAATACAATCAACAAAAAGAGTCATGGCTGATGAAATACAGAAAAAGGAGGGAGCAGGGTTGAGTCAAATGAGAATGTGAGATGTGTTTTTCGTCGAATCGAGCTTGATTGATCGATCGTTGAGTGTTGAGCAGAATCAGAAGGAGAGAGATAAGAGATCGTTGAGCGTTGAGATCGGTCGTTGAGTACAATCAGAAGGAGGGAGATAAGAGATTGTTGAGCGTTAAGATCGATCGTTGAGGGAGATGAGATCAATCATTGAGAATTGAGGGAGATGAGATCGATCGATCGATCGTTGGGCGTTGAGATCGATCGTTGAGGGAGATGAGATCGATCGTTGAGCATTGAGGGAGATGAGATCGATCGTTGAGACTGTGAGACTGAGAGTCGCAGGGAAGGAACAGAGTGGGTTGAGCCGAATGTGAGATGAGAGATCTGATTCTGAGTTAGGGTTCATTTTCCCTTTATATAGATCAGGGGCATTTTAGTAATTTTCACAGCTAAACGGATATCCGTGGAGCGGATATAGCCAAATCCGTATCCGCCCCAAATAAGAAACGGATATAGTTTGGATATCCGTATCCGCCCCAACCTCCATACAACCTTAGCCAAGTGGGGCGGATATCCGTGAAAATCTACCCCATTGCCATCCCTAGTTGTGTAACGATAATCGGGCACCCTTTCACTTCGGGATTGAAGCAGCATCTATTATCAGAGGAAGGAAAAGGGGAAAAAAAAAAATTAACTCGCAAGTGGAATGAAGCAGCCCAAGTGTGCTGGTTTAGTAGTGATGAAAGCGATGCATCATGTTGCTTGCAAATCCTATGAAATCACGAGCTAACTTAATCCCAAAAGAATTAAGAGAGCCATTCAAAGTTCAAACAGTTCAACACATTTTAGAAAACTGAACAGTACATGCACTGGATTAAAATGAGTTAAATTGTTTGAACTTTCCAAAATGATTAAGAGAGCCAACAGAACAGAACCAATTGGACCAAATCATATCCAGTGGCCAGAACACAGGTAAAATATTGTCATAGGAGCATTTTCAAAGAATACCGTAAGCATCCATCATACAAGCCAGCATTTGTGTCAAAGTTCCCTAAATGATGCAAACCAAAAGGATCAAGTTCTACTGTCAGGTGAAATGGTTCGATACCAAATAAAATGCGACTCCAGGATCAAGGCAATAATGTCAAAAAACAGAAAAAAGGTCATCATGTGTTGTGTTGAAGCTCGCGGAACGTTAGGACTAGTCATCTCAATAGCTAGGCAACATGTCAAGACAAAAGAAACTGACTAATGAACTACAAGAAGTATGTATTCTAGGTACCTCGAACAAAGTTAAATCAGTTCCTCCAGTAATGTTCCAGACAATTCCAGTGGCCCGTTCAATACCAATATCCAGCAATGGTGACTGAATGGCATTTAATGCAGCATCTCTTGCTCTGGTTTTACCTGCAGAGTGAAAAAAACAAACATACCAACTTGTATGAAAACAAAGGATAAAATAAATTCCAGGTGTCAGCTATCTTTCTAGTCATTCATAAGTTGGGAGTACATCATAAGAACAGCAGTGCATACAGGTGATATCCAACCAGAGTAAACTACAGCACGCATATCATTTGATAAAAACTATAGTAGCACTGGCCATCCCAAGGTTGTTTTCCTCTTAAAAGAGCACAGAAAAGAAAGGAATAGCTAATCTATGGGATGAAATTACCTGTTGCAGTTCCGATTCCCATGAGAGAAGAGCCTGCGTTCGCCATAATAGCACGGACATCAGCAAAATCAACATTAACAAGACCTGGAACCTGCAATTAGTTAACCAACAACCAATCAGCAAAGAGAAACATACTCACCTTTCAACACCGACAGGAATTCAGAAAAGATGGTTACTTTTCAAGCAACAGACAAGGATATTGTAGCAGCCATTTGTAAACGGTAAATGATGTCCAACTACAAGTTCATAGACATACATGGGCATGATCCAAAATATATTTTAGTTGATACAGATCATTGAGGTAAGAGCTCCTTGCAAGTTAGTCACACATGCAAATATCTTCCTGGGAAAACATCTTTTTTGCACAGTAACAGATGTTATGATGTACACCATCTACTATACTCAATTGTCATATTGACTCTCTCCATTATCAGCAAATGGATACAGTTTAGGTAAATCGAATGCCTGCAAGTTTTGTTTCATAGTTCTAGAGGTCTTACGCAATTGGACCCATTGTCTCCCTTTCTTTTTATTCTTGTGGTAGAGGCTCTTAGGAGGACTAAGAGAATGGTTCATAGGCTTCATGGTTTGGGTTTGTAGAGGTGTTCTCACATTTGATTATGAAGATGATATATAGTTGTTTCTTGGGGGTGCGAGGTTTTATGCTATCGTAATTAAGGTTTTGTAATAGTGTTTTCGAGTTCTCTGACATGAAAATAAATCTTTGGACAATTAGAATTTTTGTTGAGAGCACTATTTCGAACATTCAGGAGTTTGCTAGTTCTTGGTGTGCCGGGTTGGGTTGTTCCTAACTTGGTATCTTGGGCTTCCATGGGGGCCTCCAGTTAGTCAAATGCGATAAAAGATCCTGTATTAGAGAGATTAATTAGAGATTCCCAAAGAAATTTGCCTCTTGGAAAAGTAACTGTTTGTCTAAGGGTGGGAGGGTCGGTCTCATTGAAAGCACTCTCTAGAATTGTTTTTTTTGTTTAAAGCACCTCATTTTCATTCTACTATTGATGAACTTCACAAGATTTGTCTAAAGCAATCTCTATTCTACCTACCTCTGCCTTTCCGTGAATTTTAGAAAACTGAACAGTACATGCATGTTCTACATGACTCCTAACAGTTCCATGAATTTCATCATTTCTACATGACTCTCTAACGTTCTATATATATATATTATTTTATTTTTTTCAAGGAAATGAAATGATTATATTAGCGAAAAGACCATCCAAACATACAACAAAATAACAAAAACAAAATCCAAGCAAATATGAACTTACAAAGTCAAATTCACACAAACCACCATAATAACAACTTAACCTATGAGTGGCTTTGTTGGAATTGTATAGCAAATAATAAATATTGAAGAAAAGATGTGTCTAAGACTCTAAATTAAGAAAGGATGTGTCTTTTGCACTTCAAGCCTTGTTTTGAATTAAGAAAGAATGTGTCTGATTAATACACCATTTTGTTCTCTATATATTGAAGAGAAAAATGAGTTCTTCAACACATTAACGCCTAAAGAACTACAACATCGAGTAGGGGCGAATTTTGTCTATAGAACATAGCGAATCCGCTAGCCTCTATCTACAAATTAAGACACACCAACTCTACCAATTCAAGATAGTGATTTCGCAAGCCTCTATCTGCAATACAAGTTAGTAGATTTATTTATTTTATTTTATTTCGTTGTAATCAATTTATAATGCAAATAGTATTTGTATTGTTATATTATTTATTTCAAATAATAAATTTATACATTGTTCTCCGACAATCTATTGACAAAATTTTATGGAACAATCTAAGCTTGTAAAGTCTCTTTATGGACTTAAACAAGCACCTACACAATGACATGAAAAGTTTGATCATACAATGATATCACATGTATTTCGAATTAATGAATGTGATAAATGTGTTTACATCAAACAATTTGACAATGGTTCTATTGTCATTGTATGTTTGTATGTTGATGACATGCTCAACTAAGAAACTATTGAACTCAAGTTTTGATATGAAAGATATGGGTAAAGCTGATGTAATTTTGGGAATAAGAATTCTAAGAAATAATTATGGCTACATACTTACCCAATCACATTATGTGGAAACAATTTTGCGAAAATTTGGTCATTTTGATAGCAATCCGGCTAAAACACCTTATATCCAAATTGTCATCTCAAGAAGAATAAGGGAGAAAGTGTCTCTCAATTGGAATACTCGCGTATCATTGGGACACTACAATACATTACAAATTGTACTAGACCAGATATTATTTAATCAATAAATAGATTGGCTAGATATATTATCAAACCATCCAATAACCATTGGGTAGCTTTGGTCAGAGTATTGTGATACTTGAAGTTCACAATCAATTATGGATTACATTATACAAATATCTTCCAGTTTTGGAAGGATATACGAATGTTAATTGGATATCCGGTAAAACGGAAAAATCCACAAGTGGATATGTATTTACACTTGGTGGGGCAGCAGTATAACAAAAATTACAAAAACAAACAAGTATAGCACATTTCACAATGCAATCTGAATTTATAGCCTTAGATCAGACTGCAGAAGAAGCAGATTGGCTGAGAAATTTTTTAGAAGATATTTCGTTATGGCCTCAACTTGTGACTGCTATATGTATTCACTGTGACAGCATGACAGCCATTGCGCAAGCGAAAAATAACATTTACAATGGCAAGTCAAAGCACATAAGACGACAGCATAACACTATAAAACAATTGCTCAAAACTGGGATCATTTGAAGTCAAAGGAAAATATTGCGGATCAACTTACAAAGGGTAAACCAAAAGAACAAGTGTTAAAATTATCGAGGGAAATGGGCTTAAAGTCAATCCAATGAGTATACCTGGCGGAAACCTAACCTAGCCAAATGGAGTTCCAATGCCTAGGCTCAAAATGCAAACTAGTTAAGTAAAACTCAAATAATATAGTGTACACACTTACTCATTCCTATGATAAGTAATGTATATTACCTGTGATGGTCATGGTGAATATTTATTTATTCTTGATGACACTAATCTCTTGAGAGATAACATGAATACAACAGGGTATTAATAATATAAGTGTCACATATATGGGAGTAAATGTTTGAGGTCGCATTTATGAGAATGATATGGCTGAGTTTTCTAAAGCTCTCATGAATCCGGGATTTGTTCAAGACCAAAATGAACACAAACGTATGAATTGAAAAATGTGAAGATGTGATATGTGAGATGTTCATTGTCTTGATTTACTAAACATGGTGACCAGTTCAATGTCTCTTATACACATTGCGTCACCGGTAAATCCGATAAGTATTCACTAAGAAAGGTTCAAGTCCAAAAGACACCTCTACCAATACATATCGTGTCTAAGTTTCTCTCCAGAAGACAACTCTGTATATTTACTATACAAATGTGGAGTATTGTTAGAGTTTGTATAGCAAATGACAAATATTGAAGAAAGGATGTGTCTTTTGCACTTCACGCCTTGTTTTGAATTAAGAAATGATGTGTCTAATCAACACGCCATTTTGTTCTCTATATATTGAAGAGAAAAACGAGTTTTTCAACACATTAATTTTTTCTAGAGTTATTCATTCTTCTTCACTTCTGAGAAAGATCACATTCGGTAAATTCGTCAGAGCCAACACCCTTGTGCTACGGTGTTGGTATTAGATAGTTGAATCCTGATAGTTAGACGCCTAAAAAACTACAACACCGAGTGTGGACGAATTCTGTCTATAGGACATAGCGTATCCGCTAGCCTCTATCTACAAATCAAGACGTACCAACTCTGTAATTCAAGATAGTGATTTCGCAAGCCTCTATCTGCAATACAAATTAGTAAATTTATTTATTTTATTTTGTTGTAATCAATTTATAATGCAAATAGTATTTGTATTGTTATATTATTTATTTCAAATAAATTTATACATTGTTCTGATTGTTCTCCAACATGGCTAAACCTAAATCATATAGGTTTGGTTTAAATAAACAAGATAGAGGATCGGTCATTACCATAGAAACCATCCTGAGCTTAACAAAGTAACCCCCAATAGTAATAAGACGCTTTTCCTGAAGTAGATCACTCCATTGGTTTTAGCCTTGTTACAAATATATAATTCTGATTATTTATTTTATTTCAAACTTCTCAAATATTACCTTTTTTTCATTTGCATTTGTATCTCTCAAGTAGGATGAGGGAGTACTCCATACCATTTTTCTCGTGATTTTTATGTTTTACCACACTAGTGTGTGTGCCTTTTCACTAAGTGGAAATAGTATTTGACATGAAAGAGCTAGTGCATAACTGCATATTTAATGGTTCCAAAGCTGAGCAATTCTTGAGTTTTCCTTCACACTAGATATTAAAAACAAATTCCATAAAATGAAGTCCAAAGATTCCATCAAAAACAAATATCAAACAAACTCAGGAACAAAATTTAGGGTATTCCATACCGTAATTATATCAGAGATACCACGAACACCTTGTCGGAGTATATCATCAGCTAAATTAAATGCTTCCGTTACAGGTGTAGATTGGGAAACTGCGGTCAACAACTTATCATTTGGAATGACAATCAGGGTGTCCACATTATCTCTCAGCGCAGCAATACCTTCCTGTGCTTGAACTGCTCTCCTGCGTCCCTCGAAAGAGAAAGGGGTTGTAACAATACCAACAGTCAAGATGCCCATGGACTTTGCAACACCAGCAATGACAGGGGCTCCACCAGTGCCAGTTCCTCCACCCATTCCAGCCTGTATGTGATTTATTAACAGAAAAAAAGGGAAGTAATAACAAGTAAAAAAGTGTATGTCCATGAACCCGTAAACAGGACTTTCTCTTATGTACTTTCTTTGATCTTGTATCAGTAAAAACAACTTCGAAAGTAGTCAGAGTCCATATAACTAGACAACTCCTCTTTCCTAATTTTGCCACGCAATCCAACAATACGCGTATGGAGGATGAATGCTCACAAAGTCCAATTAGTAAAATTTATGGGGTCCTCGGTCAGTTGGAAGGTGGTGGGTGGGTGCGGACTAATGAGTTGAAGTAAATCGGTTGACAAGCAAAAACTAGACGCACCAAGCTTTCAAAAGCAATATGCATTTACAGTTTACACTACTCTTATTATCTCAGTTGACTAAGCTTTATCCACAGATCAAATGTTTAAGATTCAGCGTTTCATGTTCTTTGGGCTATGCCAGCCTACCAATCAGATAATACAAGTCTTGGTCCATGGACATAATATGGTTTGAGCTACATAGTATTCTAAGACTATGCTAATTTGCAAATTATAGTGTGGCGACACAATTTAATCTTACCGTCACAAAGACCATGTCAGCACCATAAAGCGCCTCCTCGATGGACTCTTTACTTTCCTTAGCGGCGTTCATTCCAATATCTGGATTTCCACCAGCGCCAAGACCCCTGGTTAGTTCCTGACCAATCTGCAGGCGGTTCGTTGAGAATACAGGTGACATCCTTATGGCTTGAACATCTGTATTAACTATCCAAAACTCTACACCTTTCATAGAACTCTCAATCATTCTATTAACAGCATTTGATCCACCACCACCAACACCAACTACTTTGATCTTGGCTTCACTGAAATTATTCGAATTGGATGAGTCATTTATGTTCTCTGTGATGCTGCCCATTGAGTTCTCCTTTCTCGGATTAATACCTGTATTGTTCCCCTCACCTCCTCTAAGCATTGTGACCTCCGGGTGTGAATTCAAGAAGGGGTCTTTATTATGATATGAGTTAACAATGTGAGAACTAGCTGAGCATCCAAATCTTGAAGTAGTTTTTCGTCTGAGAACCAAACACCCACTCTTCTTATCCAATGGTTTCAAAGAGTTAACACTACTCGCACGATTATCCACCAATGCTCTCCCTCCTAGAACAGTTAATACTCCAACAGAATTTGGAATATTGCAAGAAGTAGAACATTGTATATGAGTTGACATCTTCAATGGGAAAAGCCCAAAACTTAACAATGTTACTAGAATCTTCTTTAAGAGATTCAAAAGCCCAAATACCTAAACTTCTGAAGTTCCATCACAAGTATTCCTGTTCATAAAAAAACAAGTCAATCAAAGATACCCAGTAGAGATTAACAAACCCATCAGAGGGTTAAACAGAAATAAATTTGCTAAATTTAATTTTACTTTTAAGTCCCAGATGACCCAAATCTATGCGGTTCCCCTAAAGTGAAACAATTACAGGTGCTAACAAAAATTCAGAACCTACCCATTAGAGAATCTTCAAATAGAGAAATACCCATAGATTATAATCAACCAACAATCAAAACAGAACCATCACAAAACCTAATTAAACAAAAACCACTGCAGAGAACCTACTAAATACCAGAACCCAGTGCCAGAGTGAGGAGTAAAATCATTTACAAGAAGAAAATGAGAAAAATGAACGATGGGTATTTATAATGAAATAAAAGGGGCAAAGATTACCTCTGTGGTTCATTGTTTCTCCAAACATTTGCAAGCAAATCCACACCAATGATTCAAAATTGTGAGTGGGGGTTGAAAAGGAAGAAAGGGGGGTTTGGGTTTCGTGGTTAGAAGAGGAGAAAACACTTTCCACCTGAGCTGTGTTTGTCTTGTCTCTGTTTCGTTGTTAGATTTTCCTTGGAGAGCAAAAAGAGTGATTAAAATCTACTAAACAGGGAAACTGGGAAGAGCGAAAAAGTTTTGTTCGAGTGACGGAAGAAACAGAGAGTTAAGTAGGTGGGGCTGAAATGGAAGTATCTACTTACGCGACTACGTATCTCAAGGAAATTGGAAGGCTTATAAAGTCTTGTGAGTGTCGACGAACACGTGTTGGTGCCAAATCTTAAACCTAAGTAAACACTACATCAAATCATGTGATGCAAGTGGCCTACGATGACCAAGGGGGGAAATAATTCCACCAATGTTTGATACCACCACTTTTAATGCAGAAATTTTAGGGAGGCTGGGTAGCTGGCCTGGTTTTCACGCTTGATCGAGTAAAATTATTCTTTTGCCCCTTTTTGTTGTAGTTATATTAAAAGGGTTTAAAAAATCATGGACAAAAGTGTAAACATGCCGACCAGTGTGAAATCCAGGCCAGCTACCCAGACTCCCTATAATGGTTCCTTTTAATGACCTGCAATACACTTGTTTTTTACCCTCTAATCCACGAAAAATTCTAGGGGTCGAGGGAGGGGTCGAGGGAAAGGGAGCGAGGGATGGGTGTAAGCCACCCATCTGTCTCGAGATAAGCGTTATCGTGAATCTAAAATCCGATGCACTTATCTCGAGACGGATGGGTGGTTACCACCCATCCCTCGCCCCTTTACCTCGCTCCCTCCCTCGCTCTGTAGCAAAGCTCCTAATCCACACCACTATTTCCCTTTTCTCTCTCACCTCTTTTCTCCGTAACAACAGCAGCAACAACACTACTCACCTTCACTTCAAACCAATATCTTCCTTTTATCACTCTCAGCCTCATCTCTCACTCCTTTCATCTGTACTCTCAATGAAAACATCATCCTCTTATTCTTTCTAGCCTAGTTCGATATTCAACTTCAAATTGACTGTCGAATTGGGTAAAACCCTTGAACCCCAATTTTTGTTATTTCATATTTCAACTAATTCATTGTCTATTTTCATTTCATTTCACTTGTTATCAATAGCAGTACCAAAGGAACAAGAGAAATTTAGTATGCACAGTAGAGTTGTTTCAAGACGTGCCATTTGCGCTTGTGTTTTCAACTCACTAGTTTTCCCCAACTCCAATGGTGCTCAGGATGATGAAGGTGGCGGTAACTTTACGATTGACACAACTGATGTCAAGTTTGCTATCATGGGGAATTTTGTGATGTCATAGATACCCCTAACATTAACGATCAGCACTTGCCTCTCTCCCTTTTTTTTGCCTCGCCCTCGCGGCGACCCGTGCGAGCAACTGCAAATTTTTCGTTCGCAGATGCTGCCACCAGTGGGGAGCCCATCCTCGCATGGGTTGCCACGGGGGCGAAGAGAAAAAATAAAAGGGAATAAGGTGGTGCGATAAGCAAACAGCGGTTGTTTTGGCTGTGTGGGATTAGAAGATAATTGGATGGTGATGGACGAGTGATGACTAGAAGGGCGATGGATGGTATCAGTCTGCGAGTTTTTCTCCTCCACCATGGCTAGGAGATGGTTCCCAGTTACCCAACTAACAAGCAGTGACAACCCAATATATTTGAGGATGGGTGCGTGTGGTCGGTAAGGCTGATTTGTGGCGTGAATGTTTGGCGAGAGTGGCGATCGACTATGACGAGTAAATTAGATAAATATGGTGATAGAGATGGCAAGAAGGGGATGGGAGAGAAAATTATGAAAATTAGGTTTATATTGGTGTTGTGGAATAAAGGTGGTGGTGGTGTGGGACAATAAAATTGGTGGTGTCAGACATTGGTTGTCGGGAAAATAATGAGGGAGTGCAATTTTATTAATAATAATCAATTGCTATTTTTATTTATTTTTAATTCATTGGAGAAAAAATGTTTGATATTCATAACAACCAAGAAAGGGCTTTATCGAATATATTTTAAAGCAAAATTTATACTCCCACCTTGACTTTTCAATAGATTTATGCTAAGATGATGTTCTTTAAGTGATTTTTTTTTTTTTTACATTCTTCTTAAACCACTAATTTGGTGGTTTACGTATATATGCTATGAACATAATCTCGGTATCAACCTAATAGAATCAACCTCAATTTAGCAAAATTGTAACTAAAAGTGTACACTTTACCTAATAGGCGGAATGAAGTTATCTTTTGTCAACATACTTCTTATAAGGCTAGGTGTAGATCATTCATTGTACCACTGTATGTATGATAATCTCTTTCAATAGTGGCGAGATCCATAAAATTGTACTTTGAAACTACGTCAATATAAGCATATCACAACTTTAGATCAATCCATGCTCACTTTCTACACATGATGGGCACACTAACTAGGCGTCGGTACATACGATATTATTATAATTATTTTATATTTTTATTCATTTATTTTTTTTATAATGTCAGTCACTTAAAAAAAAACTATTTGACAACTATTTTGAAGTTACTAAAATAAGGATGGTAAGACACATAAAAATACCCTAGGTGTTGTTATTAGCCAGGAGTGTGATTTCGTTTTTGAGTTAAATGCAGTTCCCCAATTTTAAGAAATATTTAATTTTGTGTAGAAAAAATGTAACATTTTTTAATATAATTTTGAATTTAATAATAGAATTTATGTATTTTAAAATCTTAAAAACCACATAAAAAGCCTCGACTTAGTGTCATATAGACTATATATTATATGAGAACCATTCATATAAGTATATAACAAACATTTAGTAATAAAATAACGTTATAATAGGGTTTAAATTATGAAGCATTCATTTTTCTCAGAAAAAAAAATAATATTTCGAGTTTTCAAAAATATTTGATAACTCCAAAATAAAAAATATTTCGATATTTCGTAAAATTTCGAATTTCAAAAACATTAATTATTAGCAACAACAAGATGGAGAAAATTGTGGCATCGTGGCGCACGTGCAAACAAACATTTCGAGCGAGCGACTTCTTCTCTTCGATTTCTTCCTCAACGGCGACCAATAAACAACCATTCCTTCCAACTCTACCCTTCTTCTTCTTCTTCAACCATAGCCTCATCTCTTGATCAATATCTCGACTTCAATCGTCTCTTTGATCGTCGCAGAGATCTTTCTCAATATTCAAGAGGTACCCTTTTGATCGTTCTCGACGATTTTGATTTTTCTTTTATCATAGATCGATTAGTGGATGCTAGACTTCACTTTTGCTTGAAAATCTTGGAGTTTTTGGTCTTCTGTTGAGAAACCCAGATGTTATATTTCGTTTTTCTTGGATTTTTTTTCAATTGGGTATGTTTGGATTATGAGTGTTTTGTCGAAATTTTCCAACTTTATGAAGTTAGAACAAGTTTCTTGATGTTTTAATCGATGCCTATTTTCTTGAATGGGTGATAAGATTTGGTGAAGTTGAATTACTTGATCTAATAGAGCAAAAGATTGAACTTTGTGGTTCAGCAAAACCTGTTTATTGGATTTCTGTTACTAAATGATTGGTTCAGTTTGTGTGATATATTATTGATAAAAAGGTTGAAGATTGGATCAGATGTTATGTATATATTGCAAATTTTGATTGGTTATAACATTTCTGATCAATTAAGATAAAGTGTCACAGATCCTAGTCATGAACTTTCCCTCCTAGACAGCTTGGGCTTTTGAGAGTTAGTTGGTTCATGACAATTGGTATAAGAGCCATACCCTATATCCAATGTTCAATTCCTGGCAAAGGCGACCTATAAGCTGAATTAAAATAATTTAGCATAAGCTAAGTTGTTGAATAATGGTAGGTGAGTGGAGCTATGTCGACTTTGGAAGCATGGGGCAATGTCACGATCCTAGTCATGAACCTTCCCCTCCTAGACAACTCGGGCTTTTGGGAGAGTTAGTTGGTTCATGACATAAAGATACCTTTTTTTCCTGTTTGATGGTTTGTTTTCTTGATACCAATGTTGCTAATTGATAGAAATATCTCTTTTTGTATGTTTCAAATTGGTGAAGGTTGATCATTTGCGTGTCTTTACTGATATTCAATCACTCCTTGCAGGAATAACAGTTTTGTGTATTCAAATCCACGCAAGTTTGGGTTGAAAATATATTGATTTTGGAAAATTCGGGTAACCAATTATGGATTTTGCACTTACTCGATATCTGCATTTCAGTAGTGATGGTTTTTCTCCGGGGTACTTTATCATGAGTGAGATTGAATTCCATATGTTCTGATAGAATCTTGGAGTCTTGGTATTTTTCTGACTATCTGGGTATGGAGCATCTTCCAGTAGAAGTCATTGGGAACATACTGTCGCGGCTCGGGGCTGCTCGAGATGTGGTCATTGCCTCCACAACATGCCGTAAATGGAGAGAAGCCTGTCGGAATCATCTAGATACACTTTCTTTCAACTCAAATGACTGGCCTGATTACCGAGATAAAACAACCAGTAGTTTGGAGATCCTCATAACTCAAACCATATTCCAAACCACTGGCTTACAGTGTCTCTCAATTCTTATGGATGATGTCGATGAGTTTTCTGCAGCTCCTGTGATTGCTTGGCTTATGTATACCAGAGAAACCTTGCGCAAACTGTTATATAATGCCAGGACGGCTGCAGGTGTTAATATTCTTGAGATATGCGGTAGGCAGAAGCTTGAAATGTTGCTGTTGGCTCATAGTTCCATTTCGGGGGTAGGACCTAGTTACCAAAGGTTTCCATGCTTGAAATCCCTATCCCTGAGTCATGTCAGTGTTTCAGCACTGGATCTCAGCATTCTGCTCACTGCCTGCCCAAAGATTGAGACACTGACTCTTATTAATCCGGAGATAGCTATGTCGGACACACATGCAACAATGGAATTGGGTAGCCCCACACTAAAGAACATTTATATTGAAGCAATCAGTTTGGATAAGGTCACATTGGAGGCGGATGTTCTGGAGAGTTTACATTTGAAGGACTGTGCTCTTGAACTCTTTGAGCTTATTGGAAGGGGAACCTTGAAACTTCTTAAGATTGATGATGTTAGTGCTAATGATCTTGATATTGGTGAGAGTGCTGAGAACCTTGAGGTTGTTGACATTAGCAGCTTCACAGTAATGTGGCCGAAGTTTTACCAAATGATTTCAAGATCATCTAAATTGAGGAGGCTTCGGCTCTGGGGTGTTGTATTCGATGAAGATGATGAGATTGTTGATTTGGAGTCTATGGCTGTTTGCTTTCCTCAGTTAAGCCACCTTTCCTTGAGTTATGATTTGAGAGATGGTATGGTTTCCTATGGCTTGCAAGGTTCAACTCCGTTTGAGAAAGTGGTCGTTTTGGAACTTGGGTGGATCATAATCAGTGATCTTTTCTCGCTATGGGTTGGAGGACTTCTTGATAGATGCCCAAATCTTAAGAAGCTAGTAATCCATGGAGTCGTCTCTGGGATGAAAACCCATGGAGAATGCCATACGTTGGCAGATATCACTTCATCCATTGTTGGGCTTATGAGGAAATATAAAAACGTAGAGGTGAAGTTTGAGTACGAGTAAGTTTTGATCAAATCCCTATTCGGATTTTCAAGTTTTGGTCCATCAAGGTTGTGTAAGCAGGTAAACCAATCTGCATGTAGACTTTGAGCATTGTTTTCTGTGTGTTTGTTTTTTTGAGTTATGTTTTGCGGCTTTCAGATCATTCTTGAGCATGTGTAAACAAAAAGTTATTTTTTGTGGAGAAGGAAGATGTTTCATTATCTATTTCTTATTATATTTTGCTTTTGTTTTGAGTCCGTGGCTAACTTATTATCATCAAGGATATATAGCTTTTAGCCTTTTATGATAATGAATTCTAATTTCCCATTTTCATTTGCTGTTGCATAGGGCATGAACATTCAGCTATACATATATGTATTTTTTTTCTTGACCAAACTTATATTTATAACAGCATAGGAAAATGATAATTATAAGATAAATAAAATGTAATATATATCTCGATTTAGGGAAGCACTTGTTCTATGGGTTATATTCTATGTGAAAGGATGGTTTGGCTCCCACTATAAGGGAAATCTTTCTCTGTAGAGTTGTGCTGATTTTTTATCAGGCACAATCTTCTCAAGCTTTCCAGGATTTAGCATTCTAATGTTTGCAGAATTTTTTATGGAATTTGTTCACACACGAGCACTATTGTGGATACCATCTTAGACATTTTTTTTGCTATAGATACCTCTTCACTAGCTTCTTGGTTTTAAATGTTTGAGAATCCCACCTTGATCTAAGTCCCTTGGTATTCTTATTTTGCACATTTGGACCCCTTTACTGTATTATAACAAAGTCTAAACACCTTAACAGACTTTTGTTGCTCCAATTCGAAATATTTTAGGGTTTACACAAATATATCCTTTTGGAATAAACTAAAAATTATTTCTGGTCTAGTGGTCTTACCCTAGATCGATTCAAGCAATGATACTTTCTAAAGTCCCAATACGAGGTGTCGGACATGTCGGCCAAGAAATTTAATGAATGTAATAATGATACAGATAAGGGTAGCAGTATCCGACATGGATACGAGGTGTTAGACAAGTCGGCAAAAAAAAAAACATAATACCGGATACAATAGGGAGATGCCTATACATTCTAGGATTATTTTGTTCTTTTTTTTTAAATAATAATTTTTGAATTATTAGTCATATTTGTTCACTTGTAGATCAGCGTTTTTTTTTTTTTGAAAGCAAGCATGCCGCCGGTGGGTAAAGAATCCAAGTCGTGGGAGTTAAACCACCACAGCCTTAACCATCCGACCAGGCTACCATTGGCATGATACAAAATGATAAAGGAAGATGAAGCCTCCATGTCGTTATGCAGTTTTTTTTTTTTGAAAGGCAAGCATGTGATATTTAACATAATATTTAGTAAAGAATTGAAACTTTTTCAAAGATGTGTGAAAAAGTTGATGATCTAAGCATGAAGTGTCCGATGGGATATCCGTGAGTGTCGTTGCCATTATCCTGACGATAGATAGGTTTTTTTTTTTTTGGTAGAAATAGTGTCCTTGTTACACACGTAGATTGCAGTTTTGGATCCTAATTTCCAAAGGGTTAGGAAAATCACAAAAAATTTCCCAAGTTGACATGGTTAATCATTAATGTCTATCTCTCTTATTAATTTAACTAACACCTTATATTCATAGAAAATAAAATAGCTATAATACCTTAGAATATGAAGTTAATTTGTGGAATTTAAAGATATTACTACGTGACTGATGTAGGAGTCTTATCATGCTATGCTGTAATTAAACACACTTTCTGCAACATGCCAGTCCTTTTCTTATGAGTTATTAGCCAGTGCTGGTCTTTTATCCTTTGATCCAGCTTCTTCAAGTTCTTTTCGATGATCTGGTTAGAAAAAAGTCGGCCAATTACCACTAAGGCACTAACAGATGCCACTTTCCAAATGGCATATTATGTGCGTCACGTCATATGTTTTAAGAGTAAAGTAAATGTTAGTATGCGGAGATAGGGAACATAGTTGCCCTTTTCATACTCTTTATTTATAAGCTCTGGCATTGACATCATATCTGGATTTTGGTGGTAATCAAATGTAAAATCACGCTATCCTTTACATGGTTGGACAAACTGAAAAATTAAGCCTATTTATCATACAGGCTAGCAAGGTACATGTCGATATACATGTGGCAAAACACTTTATGTGTAAGTTACAATTAACACAGAAAGGTTTCAACGTGCGTTGACATGTAGAAAATAGTTGTTCCCCGTGGCTTGGCATATCTTAGCATGTGTTGAGTTAATTGCCATCGGCAAATGTCAGCGTACCTCTGTCGTGTCATGCACATTATGTGCTTTCAACACTACAAATTTTTTTTAATTTAGTATTACTTACTGTCCCATTTGAAAGATTTCTGATTTTTAAAATTTTTTTAATTTTAATTTTATTTTTATTTTTTCTATCTTCAATATATCAAGATCCAACTTGTACATAGCTATGATAGTCCTAGTTTTTTTTTTTTTTTTTTTTTTTTTGGCAAAGTAAAAATTTTCTTTGCTGTTATTTAGACATACCATCTATTGGATCTTGGTTAGACCAACCAACATCTGAGCCGATTCATTATGTAGATTCCCATTTTACCATTTCAGTAAATCTAGTATATGAAAGTCCTAGGAACTTGAACTCTATATATATTAGAATCTCTTATTTAGCAAGTCATTATGGTCAAACTTTTATCTGGTTTCCAAGTTTTGGTGAGCTTATGATTTTATTTATATTAGTTGGGGATTCTATATGGCGATCGCTGTAATTGAAATATCTTTGTTTTGATTGCAAGTTATTGCTTTCTTCTTTAAATCTGTGATTCCTATCAGTATTTTCATGACACCACTTAAGACGTTTCCGAGTTGAGCAGGGAATTCGACTTAATGTTGTAAACATAATTTTTATATTTAGCTCTACTTAAAATGACATGTAAAACCGAAGTTCTCAATTATCAATTCTCCTTTCAGTTCACTTTAGTGATTCCATTGCTTCATTGATATTTTCACCCATCCCTATTGTATTAAAGATATTCTACATGATTTGCTTGGAGAAATAGATGTTAATCAGGAGGGTGAGGTGAATACAGGAATACCAAGGCTTTATCTTATTGTTTGCCAAGACTGCATGGAGATTTGAAGGTAATGATTTTTGTTGCTAATCTATAGTGCTTAATGTCATTTGATTCTTTTCTTTAACCCATTTTTTTTTTGTTTTGCTCTTTGCATTGTGTCCTTGTTTTCCTTGGAGGATTGGTTTCTTCTACCTCCTTATTAATATGTTTGATTTTTTGTTGCTAATCTATAGTGCTTAATGTCATTTGATTCTTTTGAATTTCTTTGTTTAACTCATTTTTCTTTTCTTTCTTTCCCATGTGTCTTTGTTTTCCTTGTAGGGTTTCTTCTACCTCCTGATAAGTATGTTCCATCTTTCTTTGATTTAAAGAACAAAAAATTAATAAATTAGAAACCAAAACCCTTTTGAATAAAACCCTTGGTTGTCCAATTCGTCATTTATCAACACAATTTATGGATCTGAGGAAAAAGTTAAAGTAAACAGAATACAACTTTTGGCAAGCTTGCAAGGCCAATGGTTGAGCCATCTATCAATCACATCAGCCCTTCAAGAAACTTTGAAAATCATGAAGACTCTAGAAGGGCAAAGAGTTTTTATTTTGCACTGTGAAGAAGAAAGTGTTAAGAGTTGCATGTTCTTTAGTTTTTAAAAGTGAATGTTTTTTTTATTGATAACCAAAGATAAAGGAAACAAGAGTCGATATGGCATCTGATTCTACACAAAATTCAAATAATCATCCCCCCCCCCCCCCCCCCTCCCAACAATGCACAAACAAACAAACAAAAACCACATTTCTGATGTTTCCCTTTCAGCCTCTGTCTCTCTTCCAAAACAAATGATGTTTGTGATTCGCTCTAGGTTTATTAGAAATGCTTTTTCGAAATAGAATGAGGGGTTCATTCTATTTTAAATATCTCAATGACTGGAACTGTGTTTCTTTTAGAGGTATAAGACCCCTTGTTCATATCAGGGACAAGAATTTAGATGGTTTGGTGTCAGAGACCAAGTGACTAGAAGTTAGGAAATGACCCCTCATTTTAGGCTTCTCACACCAGACAAGTAACTAAATCCCTGTTGACAGAGTGGATTCAGCATGGAGTTTAGAAGTCGTCTAATAGTAAGAAAAGGAATATCTTGGCCCTTCAATTATTTTTTAATCAAACTCTGTGAGGATCTTTGAAATGGATCATACAAAACCCAGTGCTGCCTTAGGCATGCAGCTGGTTCTGCTGACACATAAAATCTGTGGAGACAGTGAAGTTTGGCATTATTCTTGGTTAAGAGATGAGATACTCAAAAACTGATTTCTTAGGCTCTATGCTCTTTGTGACAGGAAGTTCGGTATGATAGTGGAGTTTGTCGCCAAATTGACGTTTTCCCTTTCTGTTGCTGAAATGGGTGAGTTTGTGGTACTTGTGGTTATTGGAAGGGGTTCATTTGGATAAGTGGGCTTGAAAGGATTATAGGAAAATGGGGTTCTCAATGTGTTCCTTGTCGGATTGTTGACTAGCAATCAGCTCCTTCTGGATATCTAGGAAATGTGTTAATAGTAAAGTTGTATTCTTTTTGTGTTTTTGTGGTCTTTGGTGTGGGTAGCTCCTCATAAGGAAGTTTATTGCACTAAGGTATGGATCTTGACATGATGTGTTTCCTCTGTGCCTCAATGATTAGAGTTGCAGCCATCTTATTGCTAGTGGGTCGGTTTCATTTAGAGTAATTCTTGGTTTGGGCTGAAACGAGGAATGCCAGTGTTGGTGGTGGATCTTGTAAGCCGTTGGAGATACCCATCAAGCTTTCATCCAAAGGGAAGCCATTTTGCTATTTGTTGGGCCATTTGGAAACAATGGCACCCCATTGTGAATTTTGTGTCTTCTGGACACGCTGATGCATCCTCGAGATGTGTTACTATCTCGATATTCATTTTCATGGTTGTGATTTGATTTTATCAAATAAGGGGAGGTGTAAGTCTAATTTATACAGGTGGGCATTTTGGTCAATTTAGAACTATCTGGACCGTCGCATATGCGAAATATAATGGTCAGGATGGGGAGACGGTTTATTAAAAATGGGGACTACCTTGCATGTACCTAAAAAAACGAATGCCCAACAAAACAACAAATAATTGCTTCTCACATTAGGTTTTGCATACATTAAGGATCTGTTTGTTTCACAAAAAATAAATTTGAAGGATTTTATAATTCCTAAAAACTTTTCATGTTATTTGGTTGGATCATGGAAAGTAATTTTCAAATGATCAAATATTATCTTGTGTAATAATAGTTGGGGTGACTGTGGTGGCAATAGGGGATGTGGTGGTTGATTTTGTAGTTGATGTGATTGTAGAAATTGTAGAGGTTGTAGTGTAGTGGCGTTGGTGGTAGCGGGAGTAAGTTGTGGCATGATAGTGGTGACCGATGGTGTTAGTAGTATTTTATTGGTTGTGATATGGTGGTGGCGGCTGTGGCGCAACTTGTGTGGTGAGAGTCATAGTGGTGGATATGCTACGATGGTGGTGGTGGCAGCGTGGTTCTAGAATTGAAATGGTGAGAATAAAAAAAATCCTGCAAAGTCAATATCCCTATTGAAATGATGTATGCGTTATGTTGTTGAAGGATGAACCATATTTATATGTTATTTAACTTATAAGTTATTGTTATAGTGTTGTTCTTGTCTAAAATGCAAACGTGGATGCCATCTGCATATGGCCTCTTCTCTTCGGTCCTCAGTGCGCAGTACACTAATAATGTAGCACCTCAGAACTCATGGTTATATAATAATGTTATCTAGATTTTTCTGTATTTTCCCTACTCATAACCATTCCAATCTCTCTGATCTTAGTCAAGTTGCAACACTTCTTTAACATTTTGGCCTCTATGAGTTGGAGCAACAAAATATTTCCAGGATTCCTTATCGACCTTAGTCAAGTTGCACCACTTTGAGTTGTTCTTATACTCATCAACTCTTTAACAGTGTATATTTTGAAATCTGCAGAATTATCAACTGTTTCTGAAATTAGAGATGCAATGCTTTAGAACAATTAAGTACTGAAATATTATATGATTACTTAGACTTGCCTATTTTTGCTACAAGGATAAAAACATTAGTAATAATATAAAATGAGTTAGATTTTAGTTATGATCTAGTAATAGATATATTAGTAGTAGTAACAACAACCTCCTCTTGTTAAATTGGAACATATTTCTCTTTGCATTTTGTTCGTCTCCCCCAGATTTCTACCTCTAAACATTAGATAGGCAACCTAAAGTTTGGGAACCTTTCAATTGAGCATGAGCCTGTAGAACTAGGAGCCAAACAGAAAATATGTTATGAAGAGTCAACATGTTGGTCCATGCTTCATTCCTCAATAGAAACCACACCCTCAAATAAATTAGTCTACATCTGTAAGTTATGGTATCTGTGTGGAGTGATCATAGATGGGAACCGCCTCAAAATTCTGAAAATGAAGTTGAGATGTCATTTCTTTGCAGACTGTGATTGGATAATCATCTGATGTCGATCAAAGTCTCCTGTACACAGCAAACTTATATAAGTGGTTTCATATTAAGGAGAAAAGTTCTCTAAATCTGAATATGTGATTGAGTGGGTTATTATGTATGTGGCCGATTTTTGAGACTGATAAAGTGTGCCAACACTAGACGAAGATGATCACCATCACCTATAGCATAGCCTAACTACTGATTTTTTCAACTCTATCTAGTCTATTCTTTGGTCATTGAGTTTTTTGTATCTGAAATAGGAGAATGATAGATCCTGAAGTTTGCAATTCATTAACTGGGGATGGTGTTTCTGGAGCAATCCTGCATCTTTTACAAAGTCCGCCGTAGTAGCAAAATTTTTTTTTTTGAAAGGCGAGCTGGGTTTTTAAGGATCCCATAACCTATCAACTGGGCGACCTATAGGTCAACACCCATTAGAAAGTAACCATGCCGTAGGTGGGATTCGAAGCTAGGACGTGGGGGACAAACCCACACAGCCTAACCACTAGGCCATAACACCACTGGCGTAGTAGCAAACTTTTAGTGTTGTCAAGGCTCTAATTACAGTTATATGGGGGCAAAATTGGTACCTGGATAGGTGACTATAGCGTAAATGAGCAGTGAACAACTCAGGTTAACATTGGAGTCAAACTTTTTGCTGATGCAGGTAAAATTTGAAGCTCGTGGCTTAAAGAGAATCTTTTTACATCCTTGTAGAGATTGCTTAAGCCGGGTAGTTTTATATTAGAAGGAAGCAATTGTGGTGTGAATATTTTCAATTTTTTTTTTTTTTTTTTTTTGGGGGGGAGGGGGACTGAACTAGCATGGAGATCAGTATGAATTTGTTTCTTCAGCGATTTGATATTCTTCATTTGGTCGTTTTTTCTTTTACACTGATTAATTTATTTTGTATGCTAGGATGTCTGAAGATGGGAAAGCTGGTTTCTTTTCATTTGAATCAAAGTTAACAACACGTCTGTGTTTAGGCTCTCCAGTAAGTTGAACCACGCTACCATTTTGAAGTTGACAAAGTTTTTCTTTTCTATTTTCTTCATTATTCTATCAATGTCAAAACTGGTGTTATTGTCAGCTACCTGAATTGAGGAGCATATTTGACTAAACCGACTGCCCATTGTTGTCAATGTTCAGATAACTCTACCTCATAGTCTTGCAGGTACTTGGCTTCTACAAGCAACTGCTAGAACGAAATGTATTATTTTCCTTTTATATTTTCTTTACTTTTTTTAGTGGGTCTTTCTGTGATTGTGATGTACATAGTTTATAGCCGACATTTATAAATTTAACCATTCCTATCACTCTTCATCCACACGCAGAGGATACAATAAGCTCATCGTCAAAGTTAATTCAGTAACTGTATATATCAGTACAGGTTAGTTAAGTAAATTATTCTCCTACTTGCGCATGCGCGACACCTAAACCTGAGATTCAGGACCCACCATCTGAAGTCTTCGCAATTGTGTGAAGGGCTTTTTGTAATTTCACATTTTTTTTTCCCATGTAAAAGTCTAAAAGATTACAGGGCATGTTATGACAAATTCCTATTTGAATTATTGTTTCTTACTTTCTGCCTCTGAGCATAATTCTTGTCCTGTTTTAGGTGTTTTCTAACACAAAATTAGTATTGCAGTTTGTCTTTCTCTCTGTTTTCGATTTGCATATGGGTCTTTTATATTATCATGGTAAGTAACTAATATCAATGCTTCATATAACTGATTGGTAAGGGTTCTCAAACCAGTTTGGTTTAGCGGTTTCGGTGCTAGGCAGCCATGTAGTGTGTTTATAGGATAGCTAATACAGCCTTTTGGTCTTGTGCCCTCATTATGTAACAGATTACATTTGTAAAGGCTCTCAATTCAAGTGAAAACAAAACCTTCATATCATATTTGTTGGTTTTCTTCATGGAATCCTGACAATTTTATTCTATCATCAAAACCCCCATATGTTCTTTATACTTTCTCAAAGATGTATAACTTCAACTTCCATATATTTATATTCCATTTTCTTCCAAGGAAGGAATAATAGAAGAGCTAAGTACCTTGAACAGAGACAACTATAAGCGAGAAACCAATAAACAGGCAGGAAACAGGGCATTTAGAACAAGTACTTTAATGTGAATAAGGTCAATGGGAGAGCTTACCATCATTTTTAAAAAGATCTCCACCTACTTTCTTGCATGATTAACTTGAAAGTCTAATTAAGGTAAGTAAGATTGTTCAACTATCTTAAGGAGGTCCACATCCACAAGTAGTTGAGAAGGTTAAGTTTTGAGTTTTCAAATGTGGTAGCAGGTTGCAGATTTTAGTCCTCCCTAATGGAGCGTTGCGCCTAGGCAGGATATCATGTATTATCCAAAACAAACAAAAAAAGGAAATTTCCTCGACCAAGGATTACCTCCAAATTCACTAATTTTGGTTGTTTGGATGTTTGGTAATTCGTATTCAATTTAGTGGTATTCGGTTTAGTCATATTGGGCTTGTTCGCAGCATTGTTATTTACAGAGTGATCTCTCTTAATCTGGAAAGGGCAAGAAGTCTAAATATTCCCTCCCTTTAGTGCCTCTTCCATTAGCAACTTTATCTGATATTGTGATTGTGTTCAACAGATTGTCTAGGACATCTTTAGGAGCAACATGCAAATCTAATATAATCTATGAAACAGTTTGTTAATTAGTCTATTATTACAACCATGGATTATACTATACATGATTCTGACCCAGATATAATCGCCTTTACGGCGACATGATAACTAATTCAAGGAATGCACAGTCTCAGATCATATGAAGTCTGCCATATTAGATAACATGTTCTCTAAAGTTGAATTAATCATTGAGGTTATTAGATCATCTTAAGTATATTAAGATTCAACTACAACTAATCCATGAACATTTGATTTGATGATTTGAACCAAACTACATCTGGGCCAATCATTGGGAAATTAGAAACAAAGGGAATAATTGATTGGTAGAAGGCATATGACCTACCAAGTTAGTAGATGAGTACAACATAAAATATTAGCCTTCACTTGACTATGAAGAAGCATCATGGGTCCATCACCCACACAAAAAAAACAAAACACCCTCAACTTCCTCCCAAGGCTCTGTGCTTAAAAAGTAAACCTAATTTTTGGACAGGCACACCTCAACTTAGTCCTACACCTATTAGAATATTTTGCTAAAACCTTATTAGGTTCAAGTCTTAAGCCATCTCCCAACCCCATTTCCTCTTAATAATTGTAATTTAAATATCAATAATAACAATAATAATAAGCTATATTTCCATTATTTCATTTTAATAGATCGATCGAGCTCTGCCTCACACCCTCCTCTCTCTCGAGGGTTTTGCTAAAATAAACTAAATAAATCATAAGTTCTATTTAGCCATTTAGGGAAAGGTATATTAGTGGGACATGAGATGTTTTTAGGTATTGAAAAGGGAATGGAAAGTGACCCATTAACAAAGGGTTAATAGCAAACAAACCCAGCTTAAGGGGAAATTCTAAATGTCGAGGGAAAGAGCGAGGAAACCAGCGAGGAAAAGGAGGTGGCGGGGGGTGAACCGTTCATCCCCCTCGAGATGTGTGCCCATTTTTTTGGCGCGCACATCTCGAGGGGGGTGAACGGTTCAACCCCCGCCACCTCCTTTTCCTCGCTGGTTTCCTCGCCCTTTCCCTCGACACATAGAATCACTCCAGCTTAAGGGGAGGTGTTGATAATACAAGTGGGTTTGATTGTGGAAGATTAATTATTATAATGTTTTGGCTGAAAGAGAGTTTGAACTAAAATTTATAAATAAATAAAAACAACATTAAATATGCAAAAAAAAAAAAAAAAAAAAATCTCAAAGGCCATGAGTTGTCAAAGTAAACTCACCCCCTTGTTATAATACAAAGAAGAATATGACAAACTCTTCAATCTTTTCTACTTTGTTTAATGAAAGAAACTCTTGTCTACTCTCATCTCCTAATCAATGTGGATTTGTTTACTCTTTATATTTGTTTATGCATAAATTCTAGACAGCCAGGTAGTCCGTCACTTTGTTTTTTTCTTTTTTGTTAGGTTTGAGCTGATTTATAATTTTACCCATTCTAGAAATAATGTTTGTGATTGTGTTTTAAAGAGCGAAAAATATAGAGAGTCAAACTAGCCCAATACTATCTATTATGATGATGTTAAAAATAGCACAATCTCTAAGATGATGAATGGTATTGGGCTGGCTTGGCCTGACCGACCCCGACTCTAGAAAAATTGTTTAAAGAAAATCGATAAAATTGTAAGAAAATCCAAGCTTGGCCAAAAAGTAGACTTACTCTTGTGTTGAGTATTTAAACCTATGAAAATTCTTGAGAGCCATGCCTGACCATCATCCGCATCTCAAAGATGATGGACGGTATTGAGCTGGGCCTGGCGCGGGCCTGACTTGCCTGTCCGGGCTCTCTAGAAAAGTTCACTTAACCTACGAAGAACCCATACAAAAGAGCCAATTATAGAGCACAGTCGGTTAAGGCAGAGAGTGGAGTTGGAGTCATTGATTCTAGTGGGTTCTTTGCCCATGACCCCACATTTTTGATTTTTTATTCATATATTTGTTTTCTTTTTCAAACCCCCACATTTTTCAAACATGTTTGAAAGGACAAGATCTTCTGTACCATAGGATGAGCTTCAAAAATGATGATATTCACTGCAGTGAGCAGCTAGGATGATATATAAAGGTGTAAAAAGCAAAACCCAAACAGAATAATCATATATATATATATATGTTTTCATTTTTAGAGTGAAAGAGAGATTTTCAAGGATCAAAAGGTGAAGGAGTGTGATATACAAAGAGACCTCATTTTGTTTCCTGAGGTATGCAACAAAGTTAAGGTATGTTATCTTGGTTTTTGACATCTGTTGTTAATCTTCAATAAAAATCTTGGTTTACCATTTTTAGAAAATGGGGTGTTTTGATTTTCTCTATTTATATTTTCTTTTTTGTTTGTGTAGAAGATTGAGATGGTTTGAGGAGAAGATTTTTTTATTTTTTATTTTTTTTGCATGGCTGGTCATAGAGTTGGAGGAATCAGTACTGGTGGTCTATCTGATTCAGGTCCTTCAAATCAACACTCACCATATGCAGTCTTACATGGACTCACCCCTCCTTCTACCACTTACATGTATTATTGCATCACAAGTTCTTCTTCTATGAAAAAAATCATAACTTGTGATCAAATCCTTTAATGGGTTTTGTTCTTCTTCTTCTTCTTCTTCAACTTTTGATGATGTTTGTTTTGTTTTGATGGTCAGCGATCAACAAGGATCTGCCTTTGATTTGGGAGAGCTGGAAGAAGCAATTGCACTGCAAGGGGTTAGGTTTAGAGATGATGAAGCCAAAAAAGGTACTTCACTGAACCATAACCAACTCCTCTATAAGCAAGAGAGAGAGAGAGAAAAGATAAAAGAGTTGAAGTAGTCCATTCAACACAAAGACTCATCAAAGGTGGTGGTGATGACTTGCCTTTGTAAGTACAAAAATCATTCACACATGAGAAACTTGGATATGGTGTGAAGAATCAAACATGGAAAATTAATTAACTCTTGGCATGATTTTACTTGACTATGTAACTCCAAAGAGAGCATAAAAAAATTCCTCCTTTGATGGAGAAAAAAATTGTGCCTTTTCTTTGCTGATTCTCTTGAGATTTTTCCCACTTTTGTGTGTCTTCCTTCCTTCTTACAGCTTTCTTCACAGCCAGACCAGCTACTACTATTGAAATGTTTCCTTCATGGCCTTTGAGATTCCAACAAACTCCCAAGGTAAAATTTTCATAAATGGGGTTTTTAATTGTAATTTTGATCTGGGTTTTTGTTAATGAAGCTCAAAAGTGAAAATTTTCATGTACCCATTTTAACTTTTGAAGAATATATTTTTTGACTTATTCAATACTGGTCTGATATGGTTTTCATATAGGTTAAAAAGTGAGATTTTCAGGTGATTTTATATTGGCTTTTTTTGATGATTTTGTTGAGTACCCATTTGAAGTTTTGGAGTGGTGGTGCAGGGAAGTTCAATATCAGGAGGAGGAGAAAGTACAGATTCAGGATCTGCTCAGAACAATACTATTATTTCCTGCAGTAAAGCTGATTCTCAGTTAGAACCAGAATCTGCTATCAGCAAAAGAACATCATTTCAGTCTCTTGACCAGAAACAACACCACCACCAACCACCACCACAGCTAGTGAAGATGGCAAGTGATGTATCAAGAACTGAACCATCAAACAATCAACAAAACAACCTAGAAAAGGTTCCTCAACCTTCTATCACAAAAAAAAACTCTGGGTGGTGATTTTTCATTTATTTATTTATTATTTTATTTTATTTATAGTACTTTGTTTGAACTCAAAGATATCTGAGAATCAATCAATCAAAAAACCACAGTTTTTTCAGCCTTTAATGATTTAGGGAGCGATGGAGGGGTGCAAGAAAAAAAAGTAGGGAGGAGGGAGGTTCTATTCAAAGTCAGCAGTCACCACCATACTCTTGGGTATTATACCCCCACCCAATTCCCAAAACTAAAAAAAGGGCCCCCCCACTTTATCTCCCTTTCAACTGTTTGAACCAGATCACAAAACTCAAGAAAAAGGTTGATTTTTCCTTCCCTTCTTCTTTCTTCACCACCATGTCATGAAGACTCATCATCATTATCATTCCCTTCTGTTTAGGATTTTGAATATCTCTTGAAAACCTCACCCCATCTCCCAAACTTCAACATATCATTATTTGGTATTTGGTGAAAGAAAAGAAAACACAAAAGAATAGTATAACAGTAAAAGTTTGTGCAAGTATAGTAAAGATATGCTTTTGATATTAAAAGCTTATCCAAATCAGATGAAATATTTTACAGATATCATCAAATCCCAAGGTGCAGAGAAAAGCTATGTTCAACTTTTCTTTATCAAAGCTCAAATCCCAAACTCTATATCTTAAATTTTGGACACTGTTGCACTTTTCAACCCCATTTTTCAAGTATTATTCTGAGAACATTTCTTGGATTGATCGACTACCTACATCAGTATGTATACAACTGACCTTACAAACCAATTCCCTTATTTCTTAGAAAAATATCATATGGAAATTTGGACAAGAATGGTAGATTAGAGCAATATTTTCAAAGGGAGAAATTTAGATTAAGACATAGATGGTCAATGGAGTAAATGAATGAAGGTGGCAAATCTATAAAAATGGTACATTTTGACATTATTTTCTTCCAAGACTTTCCACCTTTCCTCATGTTAATTTCTTCCTTACCCTTTTAGCTCAATATTTTCTTAAAAAAAAAGGAGCAAATCATATATTTTCTTGTTTAATCAATCATCCTTATTGTCTCAAATGGTGCAGAGGAAGGGAGCTGGTTCCACTACAGATCATAAACAACTTGATGCAAAGGTCATAAAAATAATTGCAAAATGTTTTATTTGCTTCATCTCTATATATTTTCTGATAAACAATTTCAACTCTTATTTTTGTTTCAGACATTAAGACGCCTAGCTCAGAACAGAGAAGCAGCCAAGAAGAGTCGACTTAGAAAAAAAGTTTGTTAAAAATATTGAATTTGAGTTACATTTCCAATATCCATTTATATATTCATTGAATTTTTTCTTTTATATTATAATTTTTTGTGCTCTTGCAGGCTTATGTACAACAGCTAGAATCTAGTAGGATAAAGCTCACTCAACTAGAGCAAGATCTTCAAAGAGCTAGATCTCAGGTTCTGCATTTCTCTATAATATAAAGGTTTAGAAACTGAGTAAATTAGTTGTTTTTTCATCAGTTTTGAAAATTGAACTTTGTGGTCTTCAGGGTTTATATTTAACAGCAGGTGGTGGGTCAGATGGAAACCTCAGCTCAGGTGAGTTATTTTCTTTTCCTTTTCTTTGGTATGTGTATTTAGTATTATATATCCTTATGACAATATTCTGGAAAAGATTGAATCTTGCAAAATGATTTAGCATTCAGCTTTTGCATATACAAAATCCCATTTGCATGTTCAGATTGTTTGGTTGGGGATAATATCAAATTTAGATTTTTATTTTATTTTATTGTAGAAGGATCGAAATTATCTTTATATCTGACCTCAATTGTGAAGATTGTGTAATGTGATGTATTGTATGAACTTGGAAGCAGCTTGTAATTTAATCCATGTTAACCGAGAGCATTACATTCTTACAATCTATAGGGTTATGTTCTTATTGATACTAACTAACATGAATGACATCTGTAGGTGCTGCTATATTTGACATGGAATACTCAAGATGGCTAGATGAAGACCAAAGACACATGTCTGAGCTTCAAACAGCACTGCAAGCACACTTATCCGACAATGATCTCAGAGTATTGCTAGATGGATATATGTCCCATTATGATGAAATATTTCGTCTAAAGGGGATCACTGCCAAGTCTGATGTATTCCACCTCATTACTGGTTTGTGGTCTACTCCGGCGGAGCGGTGTTTCCTTTGGATGGGCGGATTCCGGCCCTCAGAGCTCCTCAAGGTCTGTGAAAACACACTAATTTTCATTTACATTGTTACTCTAGACCTTGTGTTCCTTAGTACGTTTTTTGTCAAAAAATAATGTTATATAACTTATCAGGAAGAAAAAAAAAAAAGCCCTTCTTTATCTGTGAAGTAAAATAAGTCAAAAGATGGACATGTTGCTTCATCTCTAACTTTTTCCATTCTGTCTTCTTGTTTTTGGCTTTTAATCAGATGTTAATGCCACAATTAGACCCATTAACTGATCAGCAATTGATGGGAGTATGTAGTCTTCAACAATCCTCACAACAAGCAGAGGAAGCTCTCTCCCAAGGTCTTGATCAGCTTCACCAGTCTTTATCAGAAACCGTCGCTGCTGGATGCCTCAATGAAGGATCCAACGTCGGAAATTACATGGGTCAGATGGCGCTTGCATTAGGCCAGCTATCTAATCTCGAAGGGTTCGTTCGACAGGTAACAACACCCTTTTATTATATTGGCGCAACTGTGCTTAATTTTTTCAAAAACTCCAAAACTTGTTATAAGAGATCTTTCTTAGATATTGATAAGTTAGGTAGGTTCTCTACTTAAAAAAAATATAGAATAGGTTTCAGTCATAAGATGGTAAGAAAGCAACCCAACTAATATCAAGGAACCCTAAAACTAGGTCTATCAACAACTAAAAAAAACTTAGAAAAATTAAGTTATTTAATTATAGAACAAACATAAAGTGTCCTTATCTTCATGAATTATTAGAAGAGGCCAAAACCCTAGAATTCAACTTAATGGTTTTAAAAGCTATTGAAAAATTATTTTTGTGCTAGGGACCTCCATTTCAACATATGTGGTGGCTTTATTGGTTTTCTTGAATTTAAATATAAAACATCATCTGTCTTTATAGTCTTGCTCAACTTTTAAAGAAAAAAATATATCTGATTTTTTTTTCTCCAATTTTAGGCTGACAATTTGAGACAGCAAACACTTCATCAAATGCGTCGAATCTTAACAGTTCGACAAGCTGCAAGGTGTTTTTTGGCGATTGGGGAGTACTATAATCGATTACGAGCCCTAAGTTCCCTTTGGACATCTCGCCCTCGCGAGTAAGATCAATTACTGTTCATGATTGCCAAAATTTGAGTATTGTTAGAATATGATACCATTAAATTTATGAATGAATTGCTTTATACTTAATTGCAATATCCTTTTTTTTTCTTTTTCCTTTTCAATTATTGTGTTAATATGAAACCATTATCATCGCCATCGTTGTTATTATTAGTTTTAGTTTTATTATTAAAAAAAATTATGAAACTAAAGTCATCTCAGAAGTTCTTAACTTAATTTAGTTTTTTGATAACAAACCATTTTAAAGTTTCCTTATTTGTCACAGCGAAAATGCTAAGAAACCATGTTTTTGTAATCAAGTTTTGTAACCATGGTGACGTGGCATGATCTTGAAAGAATGATGAAATTTTCAAAGTGTTTATGTGTATCTCGAGGTTGTAAAAAAACCCCTCTAACGATGCCACATCATCCTGGTTATAAAACATGATTGTAAAACTTGGTTTCCTAGCCTCACAGAGACCAGTGAAAACTTTTCATTTATAAGACCCGATGAATATTTAAGAATTAAAAGCAAAAAAAACTTGGTCTTATCATATAATTTTTGCCTCTATTATTTTTTCAATCACATCCCAAAAATAAATTCTTATATTTGTTACCAGGAACATGATTAACGAAGAAGGCTCGTGCCAGACAACAAATGACCTACAAACTATGCAAATACCACACAACCATTTCTCGAACTTTTGATCAAGACTCAATGAACTCGATATGAATGTGTCTTCACACAGTCGCCCGAGCTTTGGATCTCACCAAGCTAAGAAAGAGGAGAAAATATAATTATTGATGCATATGCTGTATAATGTAAATGATTTTCTGAGGAAGCCTGTAATGACTGTCCATCCTCCAAGAAGGTTTAAAAAAAAAAACAAAGTTTTAAGAGTTTTTTGAAGGGGGAAATTATTTTCTTAGAAAATGGTCAAATTTTTGTATAATGTTTGATTCAATGGGGTTATAGAGAGAGTACACCATATTTTCTTCCATTTTATATGGAAACTGTTTCCCCCCATCAAGGAAAAAGGACAGACATGTTGTCATGGATAGAACTCTACCATCTAAAACAATATTGTGGTTGTTGTTTCTATATGAAGTGGTTGCAAAGGATATCATCCATAGAGAGAAGGACAAGAGGAAATTCAGGAAAAAAATTGACATTTTTGTTCTCTTGTTAATTGTTGTTGGGAAGTAGCAAAGAAGTTTGTTGAAGCCAGTAATGTCATTTGAATTATTTCAATTCAATCATACAAGGGTTCGGATTGAATGTTCTTAGAATAGCTTCTTCGAAGTTGAAATCGCACATGATTACAAAGATTTGGTATTTGCCTTGTGACTACCAACACTAGACCGACTGCCCAAACAACCC
This sequence comes from Berberis thunbergii, assembly GCA_003290165.1. Lineage (NCBI taxonomy): Eukaryota > Viridiplantae > Streptophyta > Magnoliopsida > Ranunculales > Berberidaceae > Berberis > Berberis thunbergii. The sequence goes on from QNQO01008579.1 coordinate 446,562, forward strand.
AAACCATACTATAGCATGAATAAATCTCTCCGGCACACACTTTCTAAACAAGTCCGGAAATGACTATAAGTACAGATATCTGAAAACAACTCCAAAAGAGGGGAATGTTTTTGACGTGTCGTGTGGCACCATCGAGCCTAACAAACACATCTTTTCAATAGAAGTCGTAGAAAACCTGCAGAATAGTATAACTTCAGGTACAGAGTAATCCGATTACATTTGAGGGATTAGAGATGGATTCTCAAAGCAAGTTTACTTCAAAATAAAGACCAGTGATGGTCTTCACCTACCAATGTCACACCCAAGTCATGAAATTACACAGGTCCTGTACACCTTTCTGTGGAATAAGATTTCCTGGTTTGAATGGTTTCTAATGAAATCCATACCCCGAAAGAGAAGAAAGACAACAGTTGAAAGTTGCCCTGCTACAAATTTTACAGAATCAGGACATTTAACCTTTGAGAACATGTCATTGAGAGTGAACGCAGCTATCTAGAATATGCAACGCTGGAAGAATGTCTGTCCCACATATCCACCGCTCATTGCCCTTCTCACATTTGACTCGAACATCTTAGGATTGTCCCTCAGCACTGCAGCTGCATCATGGTTGAGAGGATCCTCATAATTTGGTTCCTGTAAATTTATATCGACAAAGATTGCAGAATCAGAGCAGCGTGCAGACTTCAGCCTTGTTTAACATATGACAAACTGAAGCATTTGGAAAAATGTGCAGTTAACACTTGGCACATATGCGCAGTGGAAGAAGAAAAGATGTACCGTGAAGAGATGATGCAAGCCGTAGATGATAGTATTTATATTGAGGACAGGCTTCCAATCTTCTCGGAGAATATTGAGGCAGACATTCCCTTCCAAGTCAATATTGGGATGGTAAACCTGTGTATTATAGAATTATCAATTAGCCAAATGAATCTGAAAGAGCTCTAACCAAAAGTTCACAGGGAATGGCCACCATAAAAGAATCTACACAACCTTAGTCTTGCACTTCACTTTGGGTGCCTCATGAGGGTAGATCGGAGAAACTTGGAAACTGAACACAAACGTTCCACCACTATAACAAAGAAACAAGAGTGTACTATTATGCTAGACGATTAAGAACATAAATTGCTTGAAAGAAAAAAAAAATGAGAAGATAAACTATTATTAGGAGGGGAAAAAAAGTCTGTTGCAACTAAGAAGAATGTCTTTGCCATTTGGAACTGTTTGATGCCACATGTATTTCCTACTCTTAAGCTAAATGCAGCATCTATTATTATTGTGTACATCATCCCCACAACTTTCTGAATTGATTAAGAATTGAAAAAAAAAAAAAAAATACGAAAACCAGTTGCCTGCAGAAAATCACTTACTGATAAAATCCTTCATCGGGCCGAATGGTGACCTCAAAGTTCATCAGGTCATCCTTGCCATTTGGGAAGGCAATAGTTGTTGTTTTTGGTAGGTTCAACTCACTGATATCTAGAAGATGAACAATTGAAAATATCAGCCGGAAATATCTCAAGAATGTGCAGAAGGTGAAGGACCAAGGAAAATAAGTATCAACTAGTCGACATGCACATACATTGCATTTGTTAATACGTGCAGTTATTTTTTTAACTAATTATAGTAATTTGTTCACAATACATTGGGTGGACCATACAACTATTAGATAAATACATTAGTAGGCCAATTATCATTTCAAAGGCTAATTCTAGGGTGCCTGGTGCTACCAGGCACCGTAGCATTACTCCATTTCAAAAGGATGTTAGAAAAATACAGAATTGGGCGGAGAAATCATATAAAAATGTTGTTGCATTAGAAAAATAGAAAGAAAAAAAAAGATCTTGAAACATCCTCAATCAAATTAGCAGTTTTTGCTAATTTGGGGAGTAACTCTCAGTTCTCAACAAGAGGGCCAACCTACCCATATCTTATTGCCAATTGTTACTCTAACAAACCTAAGAACATCCAGGGTTTTTCTTTTTTGAACCATTATCAATATGTTCGAGCATATTTTGTTTTTTTGACCCATATCTTATTGAATTTCTCAAAACATTTTGTATTCAGCGGACAGCATAAAACTCTCAATTTCCATACATTTGAGCCGGCTAGGCTCATTTTGGTAACAGAAGTTTGTTATGTGAGTGACAGTGGTTCTCTTGTGCGACTCATGCTCATGCAAGAGTTTAAGTTAGTGATTTCTCTACTTATTATGAACCATGTGATGAATTATATGGATACTTTCTATTGGGATTAATTTAAAGTGTTTAATAGTTTTATTCAATTGTATTTTATAAATCCACATTTGTATATGTTTGAGGTACAACTGAAAATTTAAGCCTTCGTTTAAAATTAAGATACATAAATATCTCGTTTCATGAAATTACAATCCTTTTGTCTACCTTCCTAATGTAAGGCACCTAAACAGGGCTGTTGCCAGAAGTTCGCACAGGAGAGGGGCGTTGAGTTCTAAAAATATTTGATTTCTGGGGATCTCCTGAGAGTGTCCTTTAGCAGATCATAAATTTTACACACTTATATTAATTTATTTGCAATTTTTTACTCAACCACCATACCTCAGGATAGTGCACACTCTAAGAAGATCCTAATGTAAGCTCCCCCCCCCCCTCCTTTTTTTCCCTCCTCTGCTCTCCTGCTCTCTCTTGTACGTCTACCAATGCTACACTGATTTAAAGTTTGTATGCTTTGCTGCTTTTAGTTAGTTACATCATGTGATTAGAAAGGGAAACAACCAATATTTGCATGGTGATCATTTATAGTAGGGCTTAGAATGGGCTGTGTTTGTAGCTCATTGGTAGGTTATATACCAAACATGAACACGACCTGTTCAATTAATCATGTCTAGAAACTCTAACATGAATCCCACTTGTTTATAACCGAGTTAACATGAGAGGACACACTCTTCAATTTACTAGTGAACAATTAGTTTTGATGAGTCAACAGGCCCATGTTGACAAATAAACGAACAATTCTACTTCGATAATTAAAAGAAGAGTGAAACAAGTTTAATTAAAGGTGTGTTTAGTTGCACGTAATTTAATTTCATTGAATCCATGGGAGATCACTTATGTTTAAAATAAATTTGATTAAAATGTGGTAGACCATAATACACACTTATTATGGACTGTGATAAAAGGTGAGGGGTAAGAATCTAATTCTTTAAGGGGGATAAGGAGTTGAGATTTTCATGTTTCAAGGCAATTCAATTCCCATCTTTGATCAAAATTGTGGAATCCATGATGAGTGATCCATCACAGTTTGATCAAATTTGTCTTAAACACAGGTGATCCCCATAAATTCCATAGAATTGGATTCCATGCAAACAAACACACCTTGAGATGAAAAGCCATTAGATCCCCTGCGTTTTTTATATTGATAAATAAATTCAATCATAATCAAGAACAAGGATATAAGATGGGATAAGCTAGCCTACCACAAAATAACACAAAACTGAAAATACAACAAAGCACAATTCCTAACACAAAGATAACTGTTGCTCAAAGCACACAGTTCCCATTACTGCAAAAGCACACAATCCCTAACAAATGCACAAAGTTACCCTGCTTTTTCTCTACATATACTCATATAGGATGTGAGACTTGACTAAAACACAAAGATAATTGTCGCTCAAAAGAATTGAACCATGCAACGTATTCCGTCCCACACTGATTTTAGATAATCAGTGTGAATTAAAAGAAGTGGCTTAAAAATAAAAGGAAAAAAAGGTCTTCTCACAATGATTTATGGTAGACAACCAGATACTCCATAGAACACGATACTCATACTTATAAATGGACAGGTTTAACATATATTTCCTCAGATATTTGGCACATTTATAATATAACAAGCACATTTTATTTGTGAGAAATTTTTCTTTGCCTAATTTTCCGTGTCTGTGTGCCAGTGTATTCATATCTAGGGGCAATGTAACCTTCCGGACATTGAACTATAGGGATTTTCTAAATAGCGTCATTCAGCCCAGTGTTTTGTCCAAAATCTGACAAAAGATGAAATGCAAATGGTAACTAGACGATAAATTGACACATTTTGTCGATGTCCTGTGGGTTTAATGTGTTTGGGTCAGATTGACACCATTAAATAGAAAGAGAAAAATAAATAAATAATCATGGAAGCGGTATGAAAATGGAGTAAAGAGAAAGAACGAGGTAGAGAGAGAGCCTGACCTTTATGAAGCCGTAACTCCCCTGCACTTTGCTTCTTGACAGGTGCCCTTCCATTGGCATTTTCAGCATCTTCTCTTTGCTTTTCCTTTACCTTAAAAAGTTTAATCATAATTCCTGCACATAACAGATTACAACAAAGCTATTAACAACGACATCGTACACCAAAAAGGACTCAAGTCTTTTACACATATTATATGAAGAAAGTGATATCTAATCTGGAAAGCATTTTTCTTTTAGCAAAACTGAAATTTCAACTCAATGCAAGTATAAACACATAAAACACTTTAATAACTTAAGGAGAAAAGGAAGTCGCAAAATAATGTAGTTTGGGTATCAATAAAAAAGTGCTCACAAGATTATACAACTATGCAAGGATGCTTGAATACACAACTGTTACCAACATAAAATACTTAACTTAGGCTCATCCTTTCATTCAATAATAATTGCTTACAAAAGATACAAGGATTTTTAGTTGTGCGCAAAAGGACATGGTTCAAGAAACACCAAGGACGCAAAATTTACCCCTGGGATATAAAATTGATATTATTCAATGGAAGAATGAACTCCAAAAAATCTATCCAAGTTAAATCAGTTATACTTAAAGGGCATTAGTTTTTTATTCTTATTGGCTTCTATAACTACATGGACCAGTGTAGTCAAGGCGTGCCTCAAGGCGTTATTACTGAATTTCGCCTCAAAGTGAGGCAATGCGGCGCGGTGAAACAAGGCGTCCGCCTCAGTCCAAAAAATTGTTGCAACCAGTCCAATTGCAGCAAAAAGAGGTTGCAGCCGACTCTATAATAAGGTTTTATGTTTCTTTGTATAATATTTGAAAATTTTGATTAAAACAAAGATAAAAAGTTTTTAAGTTGTGATAAATTTGTAACACTTTTATTTATTATTTTTGGAGAAAGCATATGATGTTTTGATCAATCTGTGATCAAATCAATTTTGACTTTCATAGCATGGTTCAATGATTTTTATGCTTTTGGAATACCAATAGTAATCATACTTGTAGATTTTTACCAATAATTCCAACAATTTCTTCTAACAAATGTTCAATATTCTCAAGTTTCTATTCTTTCAAGAACATTGATTTTTAATAATTTAGTGGATGTTTGCAAGTTACTTGACAGTTATGTATTGCATCTTTTTGCTATGTTATGCAACTTTATTATATTTTCATTTCGATTCTAGATAATTGTCATTTTTTGTACATATTTGCTTATGATACCTAGAATGTATAGCACTATGTTGATATTGTTCAATTAATTATAAAAAAAATATCAGATCGCCTCATGCCTCACGCGTTTTCAAGCTCGTCCGTCTCATCTCCGCCTCAAAGCCTTAACTACAATGACATGGACAAGTACAAGTACAAGCGCAAAGTGGAGTAGCCTCTTGAAACTTATTTCTCTTTGAGACACTCCAATTCTCTTCCACAACCAAACACACCCTAATTTTCTCATAACAACCGCGACCACCATAAAAATACATATTTCTTCCCTGTATAATAGGCTAAGTACAAAGGAAGGGAGAAAGATATTTTCAACATAGCTAAAGCTAAAGAACAAAAACTAGGGACTTAAGTCACGTTAAGTGTGCTAAGAATGAGGATGTAAGAATTTTAATGCAGGATAAAACTATGTTTAGATAAATGGAGAGATTACTTTTGAAACCTACTCAATGGAATAGGGTGGTTAAACTTGGAAGGGTATGCTTTACAGAAAGGGAGTTGGACCGGATGATATACCAATTAAATATGAAAATGTCTGGGAGAAGTTGGGATTCAATTGCTAACGAGGCTCGTTAATAGGATTTTGAAAACTAAAAAATGTCGGATTCGTGGAGGCACAACATTGTGGTACCAATTTACAAGAACAACGGAGATATTCAGAACTGCTAAAACTATAAAGGGATAAAGCTTATGAGTCATACGATGAAACTTTGGAAGATGGTTATAGAACAAAACTTAAGAATTTAACCACTGTTTCGTAAAATCAATTTGAATTTATGTCGAGTAGGTCTACTATGAAGGACATCTTGCTTAAGCAAATTATAGAAAATATTGAGAGGAACATAAGATATTACATATGATTTTTATTGATCTGGAGAAAACTTACGATAGGGACTCTAAGGAGTTAATTTGGTGGGTTTTTGGAAGGAAAAAAATGTCTCAATGTTATGTCGATATCATTAAGGATATGTATGAAGAGATTGTAACAAGTGTTCGCTTAGTGGGTGGGATGTCCAGTGAATTCCCAGTGTGAGGACTACATCAAGGGTCGGCCTTAAGTCCATAACTCTTTGCTTTGGTCATGAGTTGACGAGACATCTGCAAGATGTACCTTGATGCATGTTAATTACACATGATATTGTCTTAATTGATGAGACTGTGAAGGTTTAAGTCGGAAATTAGATGGGTGGCAAGAAGTTTTTGAGAATAAGGGTTTTAGAATTAGTAGTTCGAAGACAGAGTATCTAGTATGCAACTTTGATTGCGAATCACGAGTGAGGAGTAATGCATTTGAGATTGAAGACATGGTGGTACCAGAGTGTGAGGCTTTTCGATATCTAGAATCTATAATTCAAAAGAATGAAACTATTGGAGAAGATGTAGACCATAAGATTAAAGCTAGTTGGATGAGATGAAGAATGATGTCGAAAGTATTATGCGATAAAAGGAAAATGCAAAGCTAAAAGGAAAATGCTATAAGACGATTGTTTGACTAACCATGCTATACAGTTCAGAATGTTAGGCTACTACGAGACAACATATGTTAGGACGGCAGTAGCAAAAATGTGTTATGTTAAGGTGAATGTGTGGTAAAACCCATAAGGATAAAATTAAGAATGAAAAAATTCGGAGATACTTAGGTGTAGAGTCCATAGAGGGCAAAATTAGAGAAAGACATTCAACGTGGTTTGCTTATGCGGATGAGACCAAATACGACGCCAATTAGAATATGTCTAGATTGGCAAGTTAATGGAGGGTGTAGATGGAGGGACGACCGTTGAAAACTTGGTGAAGGAAGACATCCTTGAGCTTGGATTAGGGATGACAGTGGGGCGAATTTTCATGGATATCCGTTTATATGAGTATTTTACTAAAATAACCTCAAGCCCTTAACAAAACCCTAACCCTAAACAATTTCTCTCTGCCACTCCGCGATCTCAGGGCTCTCTCATCACCCTCATCTCTACTCTCATCTCCATACTCTCGCCTCTCTGCACTCCCATATCCTTCATTTCACTCTCTGCACTCTCATCTCCCTCATCTCGCCTCTCTGATCCGATCTGCTATCTTCATCTCCCTCTTCACCTTCCTCTTCTTTTTGTCTTCTTCTTCCACTCTTCATCTTCTTCTTCTTCTCCACTGAATATCTTCCAACCTCTCCCATACAAAACCCCAAAAACCGCAGCAGAACAGATCTTTGCTTTGGTTTCTAATCTTTGGGCAAAATCGCATTCGAATAGTAAGATTGGACGAATATTCGCTTAAAACCTAAAAATGGAGGAGAGGTGTTCGTTCTTTCTTTCTGTAGCTAGATCTGAAAAAGTTGTGATTATCAGGGAAGCTGACATCCATATGGAGATTGATTTTGCTCGGGTCGAAACAAATAGGTAGATCGATTTTGCTGGGATTAGCCAGATCTGAAACAAATGGGGGGATCGATTTGCAGGGATTACTAATTGGGTTTGCAACCTAACATGTTTCTTCTTCAATCGATTTTTCTTCTTCACTCGAGTTTTGCTTCTTCAATTGATTTTGTATGTATGGGTGGATTGAATCCTGAATTGTCAATTGTATGTGTAAATGGTTAGAGAATTAAAATCATTTTGTATGTATATATGTATGCGTACCTTGTCCTATTCTAATTCATTCAACATCTTTTTTTATATAAATTAAATGGTTAATTGGGACGATGCAAATATTCGCAAATCCGTTCAAGGCGGGGATGATTTTTAACAAAATATATAAATGGATATTCAGGGCGGATTCGGGGATCCGCGATCCCTGACGGGGCGGGGATGGATTTGTCCAAATCCCCCGTTGCCATCCCTAGCTTGGATTAGGCGACAATATGTGAAAAGACTGCATTACTTGGAGAACCAAAATCTCTGTAGCCGACCCCAAAAGTATCGGCAATGGGCTTTGATGATGATTTCTTCAAGTTATCCTAGACTCCCGATTGTCCTATACAACGCCACCCACGACGGTGAGGGAACCACTTGACACTATTTATCAGGTCACCTTCTACACCTCAGGCCAACTCGAAGCAAGTTTTGATGTTTATCATAAAATAAAATTAAAAAACCGTTTCTGGAAAAAGGGTATGTGACCATTCTTGATTTTAGACAACATTTCATTTCATTAATTAAAAATTATAATAAAAAATAAACAAATAAATAAAAACTCAGGAATTAAGGGTTGGATAAATTACCTCAAGGTTGGATCTGATGAAAGAAAAGGTAAAGTTCCACTACCTACAAATTCAAGAACAGAGCGAAATGAATGTTAGGGTTTAAGAAATTTTAACAAGAGAGAGACCCGGATATCTCACAGATCTGTGTTGAATTAGATCTCAGTAAGAGAGAGCGAAACGATCGATCGATCGGTCGATCAGATCTGCGTGTGGGGGAAGTAAGAGAGAAAGGGTAAGTAACCTGTCGGCTTGCAGATTATTCTTCGTGTGGAAGGAAAGAAAAGAGAGAGAAAGGAAGAGAGCAGAGCAGTGCCGGCCCAACGGAATTACGGAAAGCAAGCCGAGGCCCTGGCAAAACTTTATTAATATTTTTTTTTCGAAAAATTCTAATTGTCGAGGGAACCAGCGAGGACCCCACAGGGGAATGGGAGCCGTCCATCTCTCCGGAATGTGCGCTTGAATTTTTGGGATGCGTGAGTTAATAATTCAAGTACGCATCTCGAAAGAAATAAATGGCTCTCTCCCTCCCTGTGGGGTCCCTGGTTTCTTCGCTGTCTTCCTCGACAGTTAGACGGGTTGTTAACAGGAATTCTAAATGTCGAGGAAGCCAGCGAGGTTTGGAGAGAGGAAAGGTGGAGACAGTCCATTCCTCTCGGGATGTGCGTATGAAAAATACCGGCATGCATCCCAAGGAGGATGGGCAGCCCACACTCTCCCTCTCTCCTTTCCTCGCCCATTTTCTCGCTGGCTAGAATCACTCTATTGTTAAACTCATGAAATAACTACTGAGATTAAATAGGAATAGTTATAAACTAATGTGAGAAATAACCCTTCCTTTAGCAAATATTATCCATTCATTTGAATGTTTTGATGGGTCAAGTCGAACTATCAAACGCATTTAAAAAAACCTCTAGATTCATTTTTGCAAAATCGACAATACATATATCGGAATTAACACATGTTCATCGTTAACCTATAAAACTTAAATCTTACGGTGTGTAAGTTATAAATCTTCCTGAACATAAGCGTGGAAGTTAAAAACTCTAATGTTCAATTTTAGTAACTTCATTTATATCTGTTTTCAAGAGGATTATCACTTAATTAAATAAACTAACCACAATGTTATAACTCCGTGAAATAATTAAGAATATTATATTGTGTTAATCTGTTAGAATTGGGAATCATTTTCACCCAATCTATATAAAATCCTTGTGATATATGTGATATTTAATTTCAAAGTTTGGTTGATATTTGACTTATTCTAATTTCTTGTCATCACAACTCATTTCATGGGGACTTAATGTTTATATCAAAAATTTGTAATATTTTGTTTTTGCCTTTTTTTTATTCGATTTCTAATAGCCTTACTGATAAGCTACACCAAAGGGTTTGCAAGAAGATATGAACACTTCGTTCTTTAACAATTGGTTTCACGTAACCTTCAACATGGATCTCGAGACCCTTTTTCTTTAAAGAAAAAGCCCAATGGCGCAAAAGTATAAAAAGCAAAATAAAATTACCAGAGAAAGAAAGAAGGCAGTGACTACACTGCATCATCGTATCCTCCCTCTCACACCACCATTGAGTTTTTTTTTTTTTTTTTTTTTTTTTTTTTTTTTTTTTTTTTTTTTTTTTTTTTTTTTTTTTTTACTTCTCACACCACCAATAATATGCATAACAGAGAAACTCAAACTCAAAACGAAAAAATGCAAAATAAGATAACTTTCGACCAATTAAACCCCTCAATTGAGATCGATTCTCAACCTCATCAAAACATGAAAGTTGTAGTGCTATGAGTTATTTAATAAACACAACTTGAATAACTTGAAAATGTTTTGAAATGAGTAAATTATGGTCATTTTATTAAAGTCATGCAAATATGTCTTACAATGAAATGAGATAGTGTTTCTGACTTTCGGCCAACTTATGTGCTTGATTGAGAACGATTCTCAAGTTGATCAAAACACAAAAATTGTAGTACTATGAGTTATCCAATAAACACAACTTGAATCATTTGAAAATGTTTTGAAATGAGCAAATTATAGTCATTTTACTAAAGTCATGCAAATCTGTCCGAAAAATAAAAAGGGATAGTGTTCTTATAGTACTATGAGTTATCTAATAAACAAAACTTATGTGCTCGATCGAGATCGATTATCAATGTCTTAGATACCCCTCATTGCACAGTGCGAACAGGAAAAAAATTTCATGTTCGCATTATGCAATGCAGGGTATCTCAAATACTCCGTAACGCACTCTGCGAACAAAAAAAATTTCGGACAGATTTGCACGACTTTAGTAAAAATGACCATAACTTACTCATTTCAAAACATTTTCAAGTGATTCAAATTGTGTTTATTAAATAACTCAGATTACTACAATTTTGTATTGTGATTAACTTGAGAATCGGTCTCGATCGAGCAAATAAGTTGGCCGAAAGTCAGAAACAATATCCCATTTTCATTGCAAGGCAGATTTGCGCGACTTTAGTAAAATGACCATAACTTACTCATTTCAAAACATTTTCAAGTGATTCAAGTTGTGTTTTTTAGATAACTCATAGTACTACAACTTTTGTGTTTTGATGAAGTTGAGAATCAGTCTCAGTTAAAGGTTTAAACTGGTCGAAAGTTACCTTGTTTTGCGTTTTTTTTTTTCGTTTTGAGTTTGAGTTTCTCTGTTATGTTAAATTGTGCATATTTATTGCGTTTTGATTTAAGAATTTCGACTTTGAGGGGATTTTGAGAGTTTTCGAGGGAGAGGAAGGAGATTTGCAAGAAATTTGAGTGTGAAAAAGATTTGGAAGATATTTGCAAGAGATTTTGGATGAGGTAAAAGGCATTGTTGTCAATTTGAATGGTGAGGAGAAAAAAATAGATGATTTTTTATTATATAAGTGGTGTTAGAAAGTATGGTGGTGTGAAAAGAAAATAGGTAGTGTGAAATAGTAGAATGGTGTGAGAGGGAGAAAATTGTAGTGTGGAGTAGTCACTGCCGATAAACTGTCTAACTAGAACAGAAATAATACAATTTTTCATAAAAACATTAGAACTTCAGACATATACAGAAACTATTTCATCAAACTGAGTTTCATATTCAATAGGAAAAATTACATGGAAAGTCATTCCCATTGTTTCACCCACTGACTAAAAAATTCTTTAAGCAGATTGTTTCAATAGATCATAATTCTTTTTCTCCCCATCAATCCTTTTCCTCCCATTTTCTCTATAATAACTCAACTCAAAACCACAATTTATAAGAGTTGCAGCCAAAACCATTTATAGAGTTAGAACTACCCAAACTCGCATACTGTTAACTGTCTGTATACACATCACACATGATCGGCTTGTCAGTTTCTGCCGGTTGCTGGAGTGTTTTCCGTGCATCAAATAGGACATCTGATAGGACCCATCAGCCTGCACCCAAAAAATGCCTTCATCAACATTCCTAATAAAAATGTGTTTGATTTCAGCATAAGCTCTTCAACAAATAGCACATGACAATCAATCTAAACTCCTAGAACCTATCAAAACTCATGTACCAATTGGATGAAATATTTTAGCAAAAGCAATAAACAAATCCATATTAGGAGAACAATTTCATTTGGATAAAACGAAATTTCCAAGGTACATCTCAGTAGGCAACACTTGTGATCAACACCAGTAATTTTCTCAAAGAAATAATGAAGCAATAGCTCTCCTGAAAATCACAAAACTGAACAAAAAAAACAAGCACACAAAAAAAAAACTTTTAATAATATTATATAGTGACAATTTTAGGGTCACAATCAGCATAAGTGGAATTTGTATTGCTTAATTGATGGTCCAGATTTTCATTATATCACTCCCCAAACTGAACTGCAATCTCTCCTCTGTTCAATGTGTCCACTTCAATTTCAACATTCCCTTCTCCTACCAAACCAATCCACTTATTGCCAGTCCACAAATCTGCTGTTTGCTCAAAATTCTAGCACCACAAATGGTGTGCACACATGACACGTACTCTAGTTTAGAAATCAGAAACCTTTTGGTCTGTGACACGCACAAGAGTAACTCAATGTCTCAGAGTTAGGCTCAGTCCCGAGGAATTTGGTTGGGAGTTGGCACAACTTGTGTCCACCAAATTTCAGCAATGTTAACCCTTCTATCTAACCAAAACGAGACTACCATACTTAAAGAGTACTAGCAGTCTTAAGAACTAATCCTCCAATTCCCTCTCCTATGCTAACTAGCTTAAATTGTTCAAAATTATAGTAAAGACAATATTTAGCTGAACTTCCATAGTGAAGTCCTCAAATCCACTTTACCTGAGCAAGGCGTTGAAGGTAAACCATGGTTTTACAGTTCAAAGATTCATAAAAAAACGTCAATCATAAGGTCAAGTAGAAAGGAGTCAATTTAAGCCTCAACACAGTCTACAATGCATATATTAAAACCTTCCAACATAACAAACTCTTTTTTAATTAGTTAAATGGCAGACATTATATAAAACCTAAGAATGTGGCTTCAGAGGAAACCCATCTCATAGAAGATTCTTTAGTTACACTCCTCTCATAAAGACTACTCATAGCAAATAGAAGGTAGGCTGCCAAAGCTTCAGACCCTGTGATTAACTTGATAAGTTTAAACACATTAGGCATAACTTTAAGGCCTGAGAAAAAAAGAGGTTTCTGACAAGACTGATCTTCTCATTAAGAATATGCGGAAAAAAATTTTAAAAAATTGAGGCTATCGACCTCGTAGAAGAAACAAGAGATTTACAAAATGAAGAATAGAGGCAGAGATCACTGCTCAGGAATATTTGGAGGAAAAATCAGGTGCACTCTGGGATGTGAGTCTGAATTCTTCAATAATTTGCTAAGAGGAAACATCATTTCATTTCAATTGAAGCCCTATTAATTTGACGACAAGATTTCCACTGATCAACCGTGTATTGCCTTTCATATCGTTAATTTCTATATAGATTCTGAAGCTAAGGTTTGGAGACCGACCTAAAGGAATGTCATTTCAACCAGATCCCATTTTGTTGTTGAGAGATGGATCTGCAAATGAGATGGGATGTCAAGCAGATGGTTTCACAGTAGAGTTTTTCAACAAGCTGTGGGAGGTGTTAAAAGGATGCTTTATGAAAGTAGTCAAAGACTTCATCGATAGGTATTTCTTGGACTGGAGGTTGAACACAACATTACTATCTCTTATGCCAGATAGGCCATGGACAAGATCAGCCATTGAATTCAGTCCAATAAGCCTATGGAATGGTGTCCTTACGATCATAGCCAAATTTAATAGCAGAGTGACTTAAACAAATTTGACTTGTGATTTCTCTATTCCAAAAAGCAGCATTCATGGTAATCAAGTAGTGGACAACCCCTTAATAGCCAGTGAGACCATAGACTAGAAGGTGCAGCTGTTTATGTTACAATTTGGTTCGTTTTCAACCTGAAAACACAAATCAAACCATATCAACCGCTTTGACAAAATACAAACCAACCCTAACCAAATGTTTAATCAAACCGAACCAAAATGAAATCCAATCAACTAAACCGACAAAAACTATGTTAAACAGACCTAAACCGAAAAGTGTGTGTACATATATATATGTATGTATACATATTAATTTTTTATATTACAATGCATATAAATTTTTTAAAATAAACACAAATATCAGTTCAATTCGGTTTCCACGATTTTTTTAACCTAAAACCGAACCGATTACTTTGGTTTCAAAATGTTACAAAACGAACCGGACCAAAATCAAACCAAACTAATTGGTTGGTCGATTGGTTCAAGTAGTTTAGTCGATTCATTTGGTTTTTTGTTCAGCCCTACTATAAGGAAGCAAGGAAAGCCAGGTTTGGTAGTTAAGCTTGACTTCTCTAAGGCATTTGACAGCATTTCATCGATTTACTTGATTCCACAATGCGACAAACGGAATTTAAGGCCAAAAATACTAAATGGTTACACACATATATGTCAACGGCCATGCTTCAGAAGGTCTCCAAAGGCATTCAGCATGGCCATCCGAGTTCTCCGTTGTTGTTCATCATCATTGACAAAGGGCTTGCCCAAAAGATAATTAAGGATGCGGATAAGGGTCTCATCACAGGTTTTCTCGGATAATTGTACTCCTATTTCAACTTTACAATATGCTGATGATACAATTTACTCAGCAATGCATGTGTTGATTAGATTTTGTCAACCAAGAGAGAGCTTATATGGTTTGAAGATTTGACCGGGCTTAAAAATCAATTTTAAGAAACCCGACTCTTTTGCTCTTTGGGGAAGTATATAACCTTCAATTGCTTGTGATGTGTTTAGACTGCACAATTGGCTCCCTTCCCGCACAAGTGTTGGGAATGCCTTTAGGGGCCAAATGGGACGAGCTTTTAGAACAAATGGGAAACCAAGCTGGCGACATGGAAGCAACATTTTCTTTCTAAAGCAAGCCATTTCACTCTCATCAAGTCCATTTTAGCCTCCATCACAATCTACTGTTGCTAGTCTGGTCACCCACTAATTATGAGAAACGTCTTTTTGGGATCCACCCTTCCAAGTGCAAGAATCATTTGATTACTTGGAGTTGAGAAAAGGTGTGTTTTCACACAAACTTAGGAAGGCTAGGGCACAGATCAATGGACTGTTTTCAATACTGCATTTGTGACCAAATGGTTGTGGTGTCTTGCAGAGGAAGAGGATGCCTTGTGGACATGTATAATTTGCGTAAACATCTTCTAAACTACATAACTCACGCTCCCATTAGGAACCTGATATTCCTATATAAATTATAGAAAGGCCTTAAGGCCCACACAACTAACTTTTTTATTTCCCCTTTAAACATTCATCAATTACACCCATGGCCATAACATAATTTATTTAAAGCCCTCTAATTTATCTATAAATTATAAATAAATAAAAAAACCCTCAATCTAACTTTTGATTTTCCATCAATGTCAGCCCATGTAAACATTCATTAAATATATCTAAGCCCTTAACGTAATTTATTTCAAGTCTTTCAATTATTTATAAATTATAAAAAGGCCCTTGCATTTATTTTTCATTTTGCCCTCCACATTTATATTTTTACAATCAAAATTAGCCCTTTCAAACATTACAGTAAAAGGTGTATACTATTAACCTGATTTTCAGTTTTCAATTTTGCCCTCGCTCAAATTAAACAACATCCATTATATCCCAGACCTCTCCCTCTCTATTCTCATCCTCTTCTCCACCGCTGACGGCCCCCTTCTTCCTTCTCCCCCTGACTTCCTCTCTCTCTATTTTGTAACCACCATTGTCCCCTTCTTCCTCTAACTCTTAGTTTCACAACTACCCCAACCCTCTTCTTCTTCCACCGCCATCCTCTTTCTCTGTTTCACAACCACCCGCCCCATTCTTCCTCCCTCTTTGTAATCTTCACATCCACTATTTACGAGCACGTAGTGCGCTTCCACCCCTAGTAATAGTAACAGATTCCAATGGGAGACATCCACCAAATATTCTTCCTTAGGCTGTTTAGTTTGGAAGTCTATCACTAAATGTGTGGATCAGTTCTACCCACATATAGGGGTCGTGTTTTTCAGGCTCAACTGCTTTTTTCTATAAATTAAATATATAAACGAATTAAATTAAATATATAGGGGTCGTGTTTTAAATATATTTACTCAGCAATGCATGTGTTGATTAGATTTTGTCAACCAAGAGAGAGCTTATATGGTTTGAAGATGTGACCGGGCTTAAAAATCAATTACCCCAACCCTCTTCTTCTTCCACCGTGTTCCTCTTTCTCTGTTTCGCAACCACCCTACCCCATTCTTCCTCCCTCTCTGTAATCTTCTTCACATCCACTATTTACGAGCACGTAGTGCGCTTTCACCCCTAGTAATAGTAACAGATTCCAATGGGAGACATCCACCAAATATTCTTCCTTGGGCTGTTTAGTTTGGAAGTCTATCACTAAATAAGTGGATCAATTCTACCCACATATAGGGGTCGTGTTTTTCAAGCTCAACTGCCTCTTTCTAGGAGGATAAGTAGTGCAGCTCATAGCCCCCCAAGTCGTATGTTGACACATCCTTTGTCTCGAGAAAAGGGGGTGGAAAGTGATTTGGCCGACAGACTTGAATCTCTGGCTTCAACGCCCTTTGAGGGATTGGGAGATGGATTCAGTTGCTCAACTATTGTCGCTATTGGACCATTGGAGTGTCCGACATGTAAAAGACACGTTTTTATGGATGGGAAGTTAGTGGGTTTCTTAACTCCATCTTCACTCATAGGAAATGTGTATGGATAGATCCCCCCACCCCTTCTCTCTCTCCTCGAGGTGAACTTCTGCATGTGGACTGTAGTCCAAGAGCATATTCTTACCTCAGATAATCTAATCTCAGTAACAGAGGGCTAAAAGTTAGCAACTTGTGCCCTTTATGCAACTAATGTAGTGAATCCATTTTCCACGAGTCACCACTTATACAAGTTCTCCCAACAAATTTGAGGCCACTTAATGGTAGAATCCAAGTTAAGAAACCATTGAACAATTTGGCTAATTAGTTAGCAGTGCAATTTATCAAGGAATTGGATTTGGTACCATGGCCTCATGCAACAATGTGGTGTATTTGGAAAGAAAGGAATGCAAGGATTTTTGAAGAGAATAATCAAATTTGAAGATCAAGTTTATAGGGTCCTAAAAAAATGATTTTCTCTTGGAAATTGTTCGGAGATGAGTAACTTTTCTTTTATTTTGTCAATTATTGACTCACTCTGTGTATCTCCTTTCTTTCTGTCAAAATATTTCTCTTGTTTTACTTTGGCTAAAAATACTAAATAAATAAAAATAATCTTAGTATGCATCCTCATCTTTCTCTGCACTGACTCACTTCTCACCAAATTGCCATCTCAATTTCCAATGTTCACTCTAATACAGCATAAACCATTTCAAAAGTCTTTAAGAGTTTCCCATCGACCTGCATGGTATGTATCAGCCCCACTATAACATTAAATGCAACTAGAAAAAACAAAAAATCTGACCATCTTGGTCTAGTTCTGCCACAAAACTAACAGGGGTGTTCTCATAATATTGATAGGGTGTCAATGGCCTGTCATCCGATCAGTTCCTAAAGCTTAGCATTTGGCATTTCATCTCAGTCTCTTAAAAAAGAAAAAAACAAAACAAAACAAAAAAATCTAGAATCGCAACCGCCATGGTTATGAAGATGTATGAACATCTCCAGATGAAGTTGATATCTATTAAAGGGACCAAACACAGCCAAGAAGACCAATAGAATCGGCTGAAAAGTCCAAAAATCGGTCTCCATTTTGATGTGGTGGATTTTAGTTGTACCTTGACCAATATCGGTTTCAAACATCTAAGAGATCAGTTTTGGTCAACTGTGTTTAATCAAATATCTAATTTGGAAAATTTGGGACACATCGTGAGACTTTTTTGAGTTGGTTTTTTCCCCTTCTTTTAGCAATGGACTGTTCTTAGTATTTTAGCTTATTTTATATGGGTTAAGCGTGTCACTTAGTTTTCCCAATTTATGTTTTGTTTCTCTAATCTGTTAGAATCTATAAATCCCCCATTTTAATAGTTTGGGATAAATGTTCTTTATGATAATACTTCTCGAATTTCTTATTCTTATTCTCTTTTCCTTTTTCTTTTTTTTTCCTCCTTTGTATACTCAAGGTTTCTCCTACTCTCTTTCTCCAAGTGGGTTTGAGGTTTTCAACTTTCCAAGGTTTCTCCTAGAGTTTGTTGTGAGGGCTGAGTTTCAGCAATCTAGGTTAGTATGCTGGCTCAATAACATACTCCAGAAGCAATAAATCATGGAATTTTCAACCTTCATTAACCATCTCTACCACCTTTTTCAACACTTTCTTCCTCATAAAAACTCAACCAAACCACTTCACACTCAACAACCCAGCGCCCTTTTACACAGAAACATCTCTACGCTACTCAACATGTCATCAAAGACCTTTACCCCCAAAACCCTCTTCATTATGACAATCAAGATTACAATGAGGCTGAATTTTTTGTTCATCAAGAACGCCTTCAACAAGCCCAAACTGATAGAGATAATAAGTTATAAACATAAGGTCGACTTGTTCTTCAGTCAATGTTTTAAAAAGCGTTTTTAAGACTCGAGGCGGTCAAGCTTTTTCCGAGGCGAAGCGTAGCCTCGAGGCGTAGCGAGGCGGAGCGAGGCGTTTTTTGTAAAAAATAGTGAAAATATATATCAATGGATCCCTTAAAGAGAAATGAAGTACCCCAAAAACATGTACCTAGTTAGAGGGCTTTGCCATTAAACATCTTAAATGGACTTCTTAATTTTGATGCATTGTTTCACAATATCAATGGATCTTCAAAAATGATTAAATACTTCTTATTTTTCAAAAAATTCAATAAAATATATAAGGGATAATAAGTAGGATGGAAGTTTTTTATTGGCATGTGTGTTATATACTTATGGTCCATTACACGAAAAAAAAAAAAAAAAACTCAGAAAAAACTTCACTATTATTGAATGATGTCTACTGTGTTTTATTTGCATTTTAGCTTAATCTTGAGTTAATTAGTTAATTAATCATGAAACCATGTAAATGTCCTAATCAAATAGCAGAGAACAGGTCATATTCCTCCCTCCCACAAGCCCTAATCAAAGAGCAGAGAGCAGAAAGCAGAAAACAGAGAACAGAGAACAGAGGCAGAGAGGGAGTCGACTCGAGCCTCGATGGTTCGATCGATTTCGACAGATCCTGGTTCGATCGAAGCAGAGAATAGAGGCAGATCCTGGTTCGATCGACTTCAATCGATCTTCTTTCTGGTTCAATCGACTTCTTTCTTGTTCGCAGATCCTGGTTCGATTAAGTTGTTCGATCGACTTCAGTCAACTTCTTTCTGGTTCGCAGATCCTGCTCTCTGCTCTCTGTCTCGTCTCTGTTCTCTGCTTTCTGGTTCAATCGACTCCCTTTGTTCCCTCGAGGCAGATCCTGGTTCGATCGACTTCAATCGCAGATCCTGGTTCGATCTTCTTCTTATTCTCTTCTTCCTTTCCCTCTTCTCTGTGTTCTTCTTCTCTTCTTCTTCAGATCGTCATCCCCTCTTCTGTGTGCAAATGAAAAAACATATGAAATCGATTAGGTTAGGTTTTGGCAAATTCAATTTTAATGACAGCCGTTGGATCTGTCTAAAGATCCGAACAGATCGGATGATCCCATAATTAAATAAGCGTACGCCTCGCCACAACAAAGCGAACGCTTCTAGATGCCACACCGACTCGTACGCCCAGGGGCGATTTTTGGTCTCCCCGCCTTGACTCGCGCCTCAAGGCGCGCTTTAAAAACGCTTTTTAAAACCATGCCTTCAATGGCCAACTTTCCCTTGAAGATTTTTTTGATTGGACGAAAGAATTTGAAAACTTCAACTACATACATACACCAAGAGATAATCAAATCAGTCGTTTTAAAGGTCAAAGGGAGAGCATCCACTTGGCAAATCAATGGAAAACACAACAAGCAAGTAAAGGTTGCATTACCCCTTCTAACTAGAACATTTTTTTCCAAGCCTATACCAGGTAAAAAGGCCATTTGGGGGACAATTAGACGTTTGTCATACCAGTTGGGTATGGAAGTCTCTAAGAGAATCATCAGAAATAATTTGAGTCAACCCCTTTAATTGAAAATGATTTCTCAAGAAGGATTAATTGGGGCACAAATGTTTTATCCAGCTCCTCCATTTCTCACCAAAAGACGTTTTACCAAGAGGAGAAAAAGAACTCCCATTTGCATGGTAATAAGCTTTCCCAGAAATCTTTTTTATCACACAAACCCCAGCATCCCACATCCCAACTCCTTGTCCTTCAATGGTCTTGTATAGGTGAACATCCCACTGCCCGGGCACCTTATCACTACCTTAAGGAGATCCAAGGCGTCAAACCATGGCCTCTGCATACCATCCTCCTTAAAGATTATCAAACAAACTCACTGAAAGGTTCTCAGCATAACTCCATCAATAGAACCTATAATTGAAATTTTGTTGACTGTTCACATCGTGGAAGTAAAAAATGTGGAAAATTTTGAAATCATCATTACCTAACAATTGAGCTTGGAAAATCAATGAGCTTCCATAAATCACATGTCTGACACTTGTTGAACCCAAGACATCTAAGGAGTCCCACAATTCCTCCATATAGTGGATCAAGCCCAGTCAAGCCTTTCAAACCAAACGGAAGACCTAGTATATAGGCCACCCTCCCAAAGTATCATTTCAGCTTACATTAGGAAGAGCACTAAGCTCAGCCAATCCAAGTT
This sequence comes from Berberis thunbergii, assembly GCA_003290165.1. Classification (NCBI taxonomy): domain Eukaryota; kingdom Viridiplantae; phylum Streptophyta; class Magnoliopsida; order Ranunculales; family Berberidaceae; genus Berberis; species Berberis thunbergii. The sequence goes on from QNQO01008579.1 coordinate 467,493, forward strand.
ATTTCCCCATCTAATCTTCTCACAACGACGATGACCTGATTGTTTGACCAAGTGACAAATGCACCTTTCCACACAATGTCCAGGAAGATTGGTTAGCACAAATTCGAAAGGACAAAAATCCATTATACTTCTAATTTTTCTTCTATAATTTACAAAAGAAAGTGCAATGACAATAATGTTCAAGAGCAATGCAAATATTGGTGTAAACCGTAAAAAACGTAACATGCATCAGGGCAAGGAAACAAACATGAGAATGTTTGAAAGGAAGAACCTTTTGAGTTGAGGACTGCTTTCCAGCCATAGAAGAAGAGATTTGGCAATGGGATTCAGCTATGATTACTATGCAGAATGTGACCTTTTATCGCTTCATGTGTAGTTGGGATAATCGGATGTTGTGTAATTTTCCTTTTGTTTGCTTTTCTCTTGTATTCTGAGTCCCCCAGTCACTTTGTTTTGCTTTACTTTCATCACCAAAATTTGTTGTGTTTGATCACAAAAAAAAAGAGGTAAAATTTCCCATAGCAACACCCATGCTCAGTGAGATTCAAAGATGAGAGACTGATAAAAGAGGGGAGAAGAAGAAGAGGCCGTGTAACAGAGGAGACAGATCCCCATCGCGACAACAAAAACAACTAAAAGAACTTTGAGAGAAGATGAGAGACAAGGAAAGAGGAGGGATCTCTGAAGGGAAAAGAGATGAAAGGGTAAAGACAGGCAGGCGAACACTTAACAGGCTTGAACACAAAAACAAATACAGAAGTCAAGAAACTCATACGGCATTTCAGGACTCGAAGTAAAATGTGATACAGGAAAACTAACCAGAGCACTTCCAGCATCCAATTCTGAAAACCTTGAGCTGAGAAGCAAAGCTTCAAGATGTTTTGCTGAAGTAGATCATCCAATAGCCTACCTGTTGATTCAGCATTACTGAAATTAGGAACGCCCTAAACTTGATGCATTCTTCAATCAGCCACAGAAATACCAACTAGAAGAAATGTTGTCTGGAAATGCAGCATATGTCAAATCCTTACAATACAAATAAAACAAAGCCAGAATTCACATACCTGCGTGTTTACGTAGCCATACTTTGTAAAGATACTGTCCAGGATTCTGCTTATTCTCGAAGCTAAAATCCATAAGCAGAAATCATTTGTATGCACAACGTGAAGCATAAATCAGTGGGCTCAAGTCAACAAAATAAAATCAACTGTTTAGCCTAACACACTGAGAAAGATACACTGCTCTCATCTCTTTGTAGACTCAAAACAATGCAAGTGAAAAACCTCAATTTGTACAATAGTACCATGCCAACCATATCAAACTAGCTAAAGGCTCATCAATAAACTGTTAAGTACTGATATTTGCTGGTATTTCTAGTACTTGAAACACAGGAAGCCTCAGGATTCTTCAAGGGAAATGACTGAAGAGCTCACATTGATGTAAAAATCTGGAAGGGCTTCTATAAATAAGCAGAGATGTTCTGACAATACTCAGTTTCGAGTATGAGAAAGCACTTAAACAAGATTGCGATTTGGTATAACAAAAGAAATTCCTCGAGATTACATAAACAATCAGGACTCTCCCACACCTTTAGGAAAAACAGAAAAGAATGGACTAAATAATTACAAGTACCAGTCTGGATGAGGCATAAGTAGTTAGTTGTATCTTCACAACAGCTCTAAGCCATTTTCTCGGAACCATTGAATATTGAACAAGGATGTACAATGGGCTGTCTTCAGATAAGCATTTGCAAGTCTGACAGGTCGTCCATTGGTATTTCAAGGCCCATAGAATCATGAACTTCCAAACCATCTTCATCGAAATTCAGCCAGGAACTTAGATCATTTTGCCCACCAGTCGATGTGCCGAGTTCTTCTAATGGGTCTATAGGCAGCTGCAAGTTTGAATAGTCAACAGGCTCCGCAGCTTCTTTGGATGAATCTTGAATAGTGTTCCCAGGTGAAATAAATCCCCCGTCTCTACTTACTTTGGCGTTTGGATTAGCCCCCTTTTCAATGGAATCGCAACCAGAAGGGTGCACAGAATGTGTTGCTTCCGTTACCCGGCCTACAAGACCATTTCCTGATGTTGACAATTGTGCGGTCCTTTGCTTGGGCTTTGTTTTTGTTTTGCGTTCACCCCTAAAACCGCCCACTGCTGGACGACCTGCTTTAGCGACAGAATTTCTTGCTGACCCATATTTATTCTGATCTCTCTCACTTCGCCTTCCTTTTGCTCCACCCAACAAAGTGTTAGCAAGAGCTGCTGAGGCTCTTGAGGCAGCACTACCAGTGACATCATCAAGCAACACTTCCTTCTTCTTCCCCCTGTTAGTAACTGTTTCATTCTTTGCAAAAGATTGGTTTGATGAGTGAGTTGGAGCCTGAAATGCCTCAGACGAACCCCGATCAAGCTTATCACCAAGCGGACTGTGTCGCTCAACCAATGTCATAGCAGAACCACTAGCTGCAAAATAGATACCCAGTCGAATCCATTAAAAACTATAAAAATAGATTTAAATCCAAAACATGAGTATCTGAGAGAAAAACCCAATAAAAGCTTTTAATGTTTTCCTGTTTGGATGGCCACCAACAGAAGACCTACATCATATTTTTGTAGTAGAGGAATGTAAGTAACAATGTCAATTAGCTTACACACCTGATGCCCTGGACTCTGGTTGGGTAGTATGAGGCTCTACGCATGTATTTGCACCAACACCATCAAGAAATTTCGCGTTATTGATGTAAGGGGCAGAAAAAATGATGTCACGCAATGAAGGTTCCCTAAAGCAACTTTCGCCTGTATCCTCAAATTTCCGACATCTTGCAATGGTACGTTTAACAAAAGCTAAAGCAGCTTGCTTTGAGATTTTACTAATTCCACTCTTTGACGCATTACTTCCACGACAGGCCTGACAAAATTGATCACAGTATTTTGTAAGCAAAAATTAACATCAACAAAAATAGTTCAACTCCCTAAAAAAAATTTCTCTAAGGATTCACTACTCTAAAAAGTGAATAATTCAACTCTTCTAAGACACAGATCCCCAAACATGTCTCAAGACCCTCCCACGAGAAATCATTTTAATATTTTCGTAGTTTATAAAACCAATTGATAATCTTACTAAAAACTATTTGCGTCTTCCTCTCTTTCCAAAAGCAAAACAACCAGAAAGTCACAATCCAAAACCAAAAAAACTAGTATCGCTAGATACAACACCAAATTCTTTAAGGAATCTAATGCATGAAAAATAATTAACTACCATTCTCTTCTTGCATGCCATCTCAACAAGCTTGTTCATTGCACTCTGCTCAAGATACCTGTAAAAAAAACCACAACATAGTTACTTCTAGAAGCAGACCACAACATAGTTACTTCTAGAAGCACAAAAATAAAAGACACTATCCAGTTATAAGCAATTCATACCGTTCCTCCTCCTCCCTTCCTTTTTGAATAACGTCATCTATCTTGCATAAATGCTCTTTCTTCTTTCCAATCTATCACAAAAGGAAAATATTAGCAAAAGCCAAGCAGAAAAGCATGCATCAGGAATGTGCACCCACAAGCTAAGGCACATAGATATAATCATGCAAGCACTTTTATAAGTACATGGATACACAATGCAAGGCTACTGAACATAAACAAATTCGGAAGACAAACAGGGAAACAAATATGTGTATACTTTTCTTAAACAAAGGTAAACAAATTTGATGTGCGGCACCTGTCGATAGAGCCCCTCCTTGAGCGCAGCAATATCTTTATTAATTTCCTCTTCACCCTCCGTGAGATCAGGCTGGAATGAAAAATAAATAAATAAAAAGGACAAACTATACCAAGAAAGATACAGAGAAACGGATAAGAAAGAGCCAAGCCAAAGTCACCAGAATAACAAGGCCATGATTCAGAATATAAAAACTAAAGCTAAGTACATTTGCAAACACTTTACAGAGAAAAATAAAAACCATCAAGCTATAAATTCTTATATGAAATAGGGCATACCACTGTCTCTGGATATAAGCCAATACTCTGCAGCTCCAGAACGAGTTTGTCATCTAAAGACATATGTTCATATTGGCATTCCAAAGAGTAGGCGACGCCATTATTCATGTGTGCAGGTGCATCCAAATTGTTTTGAGTAAAACCAGAAATGACTCTGCCATCTGAATTTACTAAACTATCATCTCCTGACCAGAGCTCATCATTATACAGAAGTCCGCGGCTGCCAGAACTTCGAAAACTGTTAGAAGCAGTACTGCCATCACAAGAAAAGTTGTCTAAATAAATATTCTGATTCCTGCATTCTACTTCTGAGTCAGCTTCAGACAAAACCCTGAACCCATCTTTAGGCTCAACATCTATATGCAAGGATGTCGCAGAAGGAGAACCATCGCTAGCATACTGAAAGGACACACGTCTCATTTCGCTACTGCAGTCCAACTCTTCGGCTTCATCTTCTTCAATCAATGCTGAGAGAACTCTTTGGTACAGTGGAGCAACCTTCTCAAAACTTCTCTCTATATGAGACTTTCCACTTAAAGTATCAACATCTTGAAGTTGATCCATCGAACCCAAAGTCCAAGGTGGTTCATTTGATGCTATTCCATTTACATGGATTTCTTCTCTTTCAGTAGATTGTGATGAGGATATTTTGTTGTGCACCGCCTCACTCTGAGAAGAAATTAATACCATGTTAAGGAGGATCATAAAACATATGCTATACCGTTGTTACTAAAGTCTAAAACTGCTACTTCTATTGTTTTTTCCCATTCTTTTTGTCTTATCAATCAGGGATGTGTTTTAATATTATTGATTATAAGTCTTCTGCAGGTGTAGATGTAAGCAAACAGAGAACAGTAATAATACTAGATGGCAGGATAGAAGAAGCATATCATGTGTAAAACAAATGTTGACTAATGAGACCAATCAGGTCAGCAGACATTACCAGCATATTATAGTCAGTACCAAACATGTGACTTAGACTTTCATCTAGCTCCACCGCAAAACTTAGCTGATCCAAAAGTAAAACAGGAAAATAGAGACAAGCCTTCAATGAAAATTTACTAAATATAAAACTTTAAATCACCAAATAAACTCAATAAATCATTTGATCAAATATCAAACTAAGAGTCACCTGTCGTTTCAAGTATGTTGTGTCATCTGAACTAACAGGAGCAAATATGGGTTCTATTTTCTTCCAGAATGGGCCAGCGCAAGCAAGGTCTAAGAAAAAAAAGTAAACAAAAATCCGTTAATAAACAAAACTCGTCAGGATACTTAACAGCAAGCAGAAGAGAACTCGCACAACCAAAAACAATTGAGGATCAATACATACATCTGGCATTTGAAGCAGAATTTGCAGCTGCTACAAGTTCTTCATGATCATCATCAGATTCACCTGGGAGAACAGCAAACAAATAATGTTAGCCCTACCTAAGCAAAACATGAACAATAAACAATTGCTGCAATATCATTTTTGGGATTGTAAGCACGGTAGCGGCATCCATTAACAATCACGGCTCATTCCAGATAAATAGTCAACTCTAATGTATCAAAATGGTAAGTGATAAGCTCTTAGATCTTCATCTCAAAAATTGAAAAAATAATACATACGACAAAATGTATCACAGATTCCAACATAAAATGACATTTTCAAGAAGTGGAAGCTATATAAATATTATTATCAGAACTACTCAAAATTAGAAAAGACCCTGTTCGAATATCAAGTGACTATCCCACATGTAAGACGTCCAAGCTGACAAATTATTTTACTGTGGTACCTGTCATATCAGATGATCCACTATTTAATGTATGCCCATGCCGACTAAAAGCCTTGCTATCCGATAGTTTTTTTGAAGGCGGACGACCTGATTTGCTAAATCATAGAAGGGAAAGTTAAAAAGCAATGCTACAGATATAAAAACAGTTCAAAAGCCAGGAAAAACAAAATACCTTTCGCTCTTGTCAGGTCCACCCCTTATTGTTTGTAATGGCTTTGAGGTGCCTGGGTTGTCTAATTTCTCCCTCACTTGTGGAATGGAAGTTCTTGAAATTGTTGAACCCCTTCCAGTTCTACCTTGTCGTCGCACACCATCTCCAATTTCTTCCTTCACTCTACCATTTTTTACAGGTAAGGTAAATGGACTAACTTTTGGTATTGCAGTGACAGATCTCTCTTCTATTTCTTCAATATCCACCCCTTTGTCTTTCAGTTTGTTTTCACAGGCTCCCGATTCTTCACTTTCAGACAGTCTAGCTGGAGATTGGACATTTTCAAATCTTTTAAATTGTTGGCTGTTATTGGATACTCCCTTGGGAACAATTGACCCAGTAGTTTCACTGGACGTTAACTTAGTGCCGATGTCTGGAGCTGAAAATCCTTCAGATGATATCTGAGCTTCATCTTGGCTTGAAACTGGAGGAACCAAATTAGCTCTCCTGTTGCGCGAAATTTTTTGTGGCCTCTGACCAACCCACTGAGCCATGGGGGGAGATGATGACCCTGTAGGTATAGGACGCTTACGATTGTTCGGTCCAGCTGCAGGCTGAACTTTGTTCAAGGATGAAGTTTGTTCCCATCCATCAAGGCCTCCAGGTGTACGACAGAAGTTCGGAGATGAATTTGCCACTCCAGACCCAGTTCGCGGTGCCCTAGAAGCCTTTCCTTTTGTCACTGGACTAGGACTGCCCACTTGGCTGTCTTCGCGAGTGCTAAGTCTATATGACAGTGTTTCAGAAAGAAAGTTATAATAACATAAACATAAGATGTGATCAGAATAGATATCTCAAAACAAGATTCAGACAGAAATTGTTGGTTCCCTTTGCCATACAAGTTCCAATTATTCCACAAACATGCTGCTGAATACTAGAATACAGGATATGTCAAAAATATTCATACATACTTGTTTCCTTTGTATACAACTCTCTCCTTATCAACTCCAGCTGTGCGGTCCCTTCTATCACTGGAAAAGGAGACACTTTCCAGATCACTCCTGGGTGTTGTGCGAACATTTGTTGTGGGTTGTGAAGTACCATCCAACTTGCTGATTCCAGTAATTCCATTGGAAGGACTTGATCTGAAAGATATGCAATATGCCAAAAGATAGACGATTTAGTTTAAATGTGAAGGATGCCAGAGATGAGTTTTAAGTAATCTTTTTCTGAGAGAAAATTTTATATATTAGTTTCCAAACACAGAGAGAAAAATTGAAAAAAAAATTATATCAAATGAGACTAATTAAATAGATGAAAGGTTCTATCAGTCCAAATTAGTATTACACTCCTCTAAACAGAAAGGCATTTTAAAATGTTACATTGAAGCCATAAAAAGTGAAGTTGAGTGGAGTGGAATAGAGTGGAAGCTTAAAGGAGTTGTATGAGCAAAGCAGACATGGGAGAATTTGTGCAAGTCAAGTGTCATAATAAACAGAAATTCACATAAAACAGATATGGAAACTAAAAGCTTTTGTAGACATCAGTTTCAACAATGCATTCGACTCTATTCCATTATCTAACTAGCACCAATGAGTTCAAAATAACATTATCCAGGAGCTCAATGACAAGTAACAGCTATTCAGTAACAGAACTCCATGAATAAAGCACTACTTCAACAAAAACCAATATTTATAGCTCTAGCCTAAAATCAAAGCTTATACTGCATAACCATATCAAAGAATAAGGATTGGTGTATTATAAGTACAGAAGAATTACCCAAAACCATGTCCATCGGCAGAGCGTGGCTTAGAATCTGTACTGAACTTTTGATGCATTGGGCGTTTTAGCTCTCGGTCTCCATCCATAGCTCTAGTAACTACTGTACCTACAGAGCGTTTTCTTTTCATCCTTTTGTCCCATCCCTCCCGAATCTTTTCTTCAACCTGTACTGAACCCCCGCTTCCAGGTCCACTTCCAGCCCTGAGCATATCTCTATCCTTGTCTAGACTAGCAGGTTGCCTTACTGTGATTGCACTTCGACCTTCAGACTGTTAAAATTTAAAGCGGTAAATAATAGACAAATAAAGCAGACCCTCAAAAACAATGTGCCCATAATTGTTCAATTGATGAAAACTCGTGATGCAATAACATGGAAGTATAGCAAATTGCAATACTCGCAGTAGTCAGTAATAGTCTTAACACTTAAATTTGGGCAGGTTCAGTTTACACAGTGGAGATTTTCGTTGCATGACAAATAAATCAATATGAGATTCATAAGCAAGTAAAGAAAATAATCCTGCAAAAACTAAATGAATATAACATGGACAAGGTACGAATAAAGATCATGCAGTGGGTTAGTTTCACAAATACAAACCCGTACGTCCGCTATAGATGTCCGAATTCGCTTATTAAGACCACCATTCTTAGGCCTATCTTCCAATCTCTGGGTAACAAGGTCAGAAGGATTTTGATGAACTTGACCTCCCATCTTCAGCATACTTCCCCCACCTGATCTTTCACTTGAATCAGTCCGACGTTTTCTTGAGACAAGGGTATGGCGATACTTATCCAACTTTGTTATGGAGTCACTCAACCTTTTTACTCTCTCCCTGGACAGTCACATTAAACTTCAGCACACAACATGTAATAAATGCCATGCATGTAATCCAGCAAGACAATATAGAATTAACTGAGAAATCTGTTTGTAACAATTGATTTTTGCATCTACAGTGAAACAATGATCTACCCTACTGAGACAAATAGAATTCATGGTTTTCATTTTTTTAAGAGTAAAATTCAGGAAAATAAAAATATATAAAACAAGATCTCCAGGCAATGCATCATGAAAGGAACAAAACCAGGAAATTTTACCTAGCCTTGTTAGAGGTGTCCGAGACACCTCCTTTAAATCGCTTTAGCTCTTCCGGTGCAACTGAAGGAGATTTTGCATGGGCAACACCAAAAGAATGATCCTCCGATGTGGTTCCATGGGTGACCCCAAGAGCCCTCCTTAGCTCTCCAAAACGGTTTTTTTTGATCACCCAATGTAATTGTCTCCAATGTCAGAAACTGAGACGGTGGCATGTCCACTGACAAAGTCGTACTCCCTCTAGCAGAGCCTGGACCAGAACTTAGTATGCGGTTCTCCGCTCCTTCTCTAAAGCTTGCTGACCTATCCAAATTGGCACCAGAATAGTTCCCCCTTTGCCCATTGGGATATGTGGAAGTAAATGTTGAACCCTCAGGACTACCCGCAGCTAGCTCAAACCTTGTACTCCCAGCCATTCCTCAAAACGAACAGCGCCAGCTCATACCCCCAACTGATTTCTACTTAAAACCGTCCAAACAGATTCATCGAAGATGCCACAATGGCACAACCTGATTACAAAATTAAGGGAATTAAGCACCCATCTACACCTATATACAGCCAATAATCCAATATAACTTACATCCCTCAGAATGGATCTTAGTACTCACAACTAACTGTTGATGTCAATTCTGTATGTAAAATAAATAAATAAATTTCTATAACACATGTTCAAGATAAACACACTTGGATTTCAAGTAGAACAAAATCAAAACTACTATATCGGCATGTACCATGATCAACTCTGAAAAAATGGATTCAAGCTGTACATAATTGACCTAACAAACCCAAGAAGTATTCCAACATTTCGAGTTCAAAAGTAGCAAACTTCAGGAGGCAATTCAAACCTAGGTAACAAGTTTCCACGGACTTAACAACAAAACCCTAAACAACAAAAATTGAGCCATCTATTCGTTCAAACGAACTTCTACTAACTATTCGGAAGTTGATCATTCCGTACCCCAAACCCTTAAATCCTGCTTAAAGCGCATGAAAGCTACTGTAACTCAAAAAATCTCCACATAATCAAGAAAATCACACTTCAATTCACGATCAGTAGAGCAAACCCTAAACGTTACTAATTTCCCAGCATTTCAACTTCAGGATCGAAAACATATAGAACCAGCTCGAAATGAACAAATTCCAGGTGGGAAATTCAAACCTTGATAACAAGTTCAAGAATCACAAATCCAAACCCTAATTGAACCCCAATTTAACGATTGAGCAAACAAAAAAAAACTGATCTAACATGCTTGAGTGAAAACCTAGGGTTTCATTTCGTTTCGAAATTGAATTGAAGTAGCTGGAGAAGAAATTAGTTCGAGTAAGAGATGGAGTTGGAATCGAGAGTCACCTGCATTCGTCGATCTATGAGACCAGATCGCTCGCGCGCAGGAGAGGAGAGAAGAAAACACGATCGATTAACACAGAGACAGATTGAACCTTAAAAAAAACTTGATTTTTAGAGTCGTCGTCGAGGACCATTTCGCTAATATAAAGGGTCGGCAAAAAGCGACTAAAGTAGAAATTAATGTGGATCAAGTGGTTTAGGTTGTCCGCTCGATAAATCGCGGTTGTTGCAATTGGACAAGCCATTTGGTTACCACTCCAGCCGCCTATAAATCATTTTTCAGATTTTTTTTTTCATAATAATTAGACATCGGATGTAATAATTGGACATGGCAAAGTATATTTTGAATACAGGAATTCTAAATGTCGAGGAAGCCAGCTAGGAAATCAGCTGACCGAGGGAGTGAGGGAAGAAGGGAACCGTCCATCCTCTTTGAGATGCGCACATGAAAAATGATGACATGCATCCCAAGGGGCACTACAAAAAAAATGGAAATCAGCGACGGCTAAAAACCGTCGCTGAATGAGCCAAACCCGTCGCTAAAAGGATTCAGCAACGGCACACCAACCGTCGCTATCCCGTGGCTACATTTCTGGTCGCTATTTGATTCAGCGACGATACAATAGCCGTAGCTAATTAGCCACGGCATAAAACCGTCGCTAAATTGTAAAGTACCCGTAGCTAACAGATTTTTTTTTAAAAAAATTTAATATTTTTTTAATAGCGACGGCAAAATACCGTCGCTAATTGATTTTGTTTTTAAAAAATTTAACATTTATTTATTTTGGCGACGGTATTTTAGCCGTAGCTAACTGATTTTTAAAAAAAAAATTGAAATTTTTTATTTTAGCGACGGGCGTTTGGCCGTGGCTAACGAATTTAAAAAAAAATATATTACAAATTTTTATTGTAGCGACGGCCTTTTAGCCGTAGCTAACTGATTTTTAAAAAAAATATATAAATTTTTTTATTTTAGCGACGGTTTTTTAGCCGTAGCTAACTGTTTTTTAAAATAAATATATAAAATATTTTATTTTAGCGACGGCCGGTTAGCCGTAGCTAACTGATTTTAAAAAAACTTATAAATTTTTTATTGTAGCGACGGCAATTAGGCCGTGGCTAACTGATTTTTTTTTTTTAAAAATTTGTTTCTTGTAGCGACGGCCTTTAAGCCGTGGCTAACAAAATAAAATTGAAAAATAATTTTTTTATATTTAAATTATATTAATTTTAAAATTTAGCATATACTTTTTTTTGTCATTATATTAATTTTAAAATTTGGCAAATTATAAACATCTTAAACTTGAACACAATTAAATTAATTTTTATATACTCAATAAATTGTCCATCACAAAAAAATACAATCCCAAATACTGTCAACCTCAAATTGAAATAACTACATAAAACAAAATTGTGATCGTCTATGGGACATAAAACAAAATTTTTACATACAACACTGCTATGAACCAAATTACTGGACTGATTCCTACAACTTTGAAATCTTCTTCAAGTGATCTGTTGATGTATTTCTGAAAATCAAATTTATTCGCATTTTGGGGGACCAAATGTGCCTGTTAATCACAAACAACATGTTTTACTCACTAAATCTATAAAATTCGTACAAGTAACTCGCTTTTATGAAGGATATGACTTACCATTATAAATTCATGTCTCACAGTAAAATAATCGACCTTGACGACAGATCGAAAGAACTGTCTAAAGAAGCATGCCTGAAACAATAAGCAACATACTGTTAGCTAGCTAGATTAATCATTCATGCTTATAATAATTGGACTTATTCAGGAAGCATGAAGCATGAAGCAGTCATGGCTGTCCAATTTAAGAATGGTCTCCAATTTGTTGATTCACAAGTCAAACTCTGTATTTTTCAATCTATTCGGAACGGATTGCAACTTTTTTCAATAATAAATTAGGTGAGTTGTACACTTGATGCGTCGATAATTAAAGCTATATAAAATTAAGCAGACATTGTAGTCACCCTACCCAAAATGAATCAAATTTAAACTAGATGTGTCTAATAATATACATCATTATACTTGGATACTTGGAACACATACATCATAAGGCACTATACATTCATATACTTTGCAGATACTTGGAACACATTCATATTTAAGTAGGCAAATTTTGTTATATCTTCACAATTCATTTATCTTATGGGATTGAATCAAATCAAGGCACTATACATCATTATACTTTGCAGAATTTAATGGAAAATGCATAATAGTGTTGAATTTATAATCAGAGATAATATTTAACAAAAGAAAACATGGTTTGATTCTTACAATCCAAAGGAGAACGGGTGACTTGCTCCAGGAATTCAACTGCCTTCTCCCGTTTGATGTGTCTCTAGCAAATCTAAACCTCTCCGGATCTGTAGCACAAATATATTTTAGTACATCTTATCTATTGGAGTAATTCACACATTTATTTTACAATCCATTGAAGTAATTCACACATTTATTAATTAGTAGACATTATTGCATATGTGGCAATTTTTTTTTTTTCTATTCAAAACGAATTAATAACTCAACAATTTTGATAAATCTATCAATCTTTGAAACATTCAATTACCATGTGTATATTGATACTCCACTGTTCTTGTGTTAGGAACTAACCTGTGTTTGAATACGTTTCTTGCAGGAATTGATGATATCAAGCTATTCCAGACTAATTTGATCTGTCAGACAGTTGATATCTTGAAGAATAGAATCTTGCAAGCCACAAACAGAGTTGAGTTGCTGTTACAAAAGACTGACAATAACAGAGATTGCTTGAGAAGAAGAATTGAATTGAATCAGGCATGTTTCGAGATCGGGACGGGATCGAGATGAGTTTGATCAATCCCAAAATGACCCAAAAAAATCGGGACGGGATCGGGTTCATTTAGAACCATGTTTCGGGTTTATCTTTAACTGAATTCAACTATATATGTAATTCTAAGCTCAGTTGGACTGCATATGTAGAACATTGTTGGCTCTACGATCTTAGCCTTTCATACTCTTTAATATGCTGATTTCATGGCTAAATTTGGCAAAGCTTGAAACTTAATTGTAATTAACATGGCACACAGACCATGAATAAAGATATACATGACGGAATTCGTCAGTCCAACAATTAGGTTCTCCAAATCCTTGCAATTTCTGGAACATGAGAGGTGCTTATATAGGCCTAGGGAACTTTCTCTTTTATCCTTTTCTAAAAGCTGCTATATATCTGAAAAACAAATACTGAAAATAAAATAAAAATGGCACACCTGTTAGGCCTCTGCAATGCATTCAAATGCCAGCCTTTTGATGACATTATATCATTTACTTCGAAAATGTCGATATCTTTCGAACCGAAAGCATCAATAGTCATATCTGGCCTTCCAATGATAAATAGCTCTGGTATCTTCTTTATCCTGCAGAACAAACTCAACAAAATAAATGTGATTTTCTTCTCTCTTTTAAGGTACAATCTAAGCACAAAACTAAATTTCCAAGAAAAAAATATCACTGACCCTTTCTGTAGGCTCTTAGATGCTTCCATGATCCTATTTGTGTTTTCCAAGTATCCTACAAGAACACAGTTTTTTTGCCACATAATTTTAGTGAAAACTGAGGAGCAAAGGAGGGGGAAAATTAAAAGGAAAACCTTCAATGATCTATATAACCTTCTTGGCCTAAAGCCATCATGGCCGCCCAAGCCCCAACACTTAATCCCCCAGGCCTGCTTCCGGCTATGGTAGGAGAAATATAAAGACCCCCTGACCATTCCGTACGTAACTGCAAAAAAGAAGAGGATTTAATATGATATGAGATTTATCATTGACAAAGTACAAGTTTACCAGTAAGAGAGATTCGCAGAAAGAAAACAGAAAAATACAGATCAGATGTAAAAGTTGATAGACATGTTCAAACCATCTATAGTAACTTGCCCGTGAGCCCATGTCAATCTGATTTGGTTATTCATATTCTAAACATCGTATTTGAATACAATACATTCTACTGGTTTTCAATAATCAAAAACATTATCCAAATCTCACAATTTTACATAGTAACTTTCCTGTAAGCCCATGTCAATCTGATTTGGATATTCATATTCTAAACATTGTACCTGAATGAAAACATTCTACTGTTTTTCAATAATCAAAACAACGTTATCCAAATCTCACAATTTTACTAAATGTTGAATCATTGGAGCACATGTTTCACTAATATGGTGTCGTTGAATGCATGCCAAAATTGGAGCTTCAGAAGTAACAATGTCAAATATGAGTATGTATACGTCGAGGTGTCAACTGTCAATGAAACACATAATCCTCAAGTTAAGCCATCCTTGCAGCAATGCATCAAATAAATAAATTTCACAAAACAACTTCCAAATCTTTTATTCAACATGTGCCAGGATCAGAATAGAGAACGGTGTTGGGACTGGGGATGAAGAGAGCGAAGCAATCTCGTGTGCATGTTGTGAAGTGGTTTTGAGGGGTTTCGCTCTTTTCACCCCTGGACCCAACAAACGGTGTATCTATGAAAAGACAAGTGCAGTGAATATTTGAAAACTGAAAAGTAAGAGACTCACCTGCCACAAATTGGTGCTGTTGAAGAAGTTCAGCGATAGCCATAAAAGAGGTCCATCGGCCAACAGAAAATTATAAAAGAATTAGCACACAACTTACCAAGTAACAAAATATATAACATGCATACTTCTTTTATAAAATACAGAGCAAAAGTCTTGAACAACTTCTACGATAAATATAAAAGTACAAGCAAGATCATGTAAGTGTTCGCTAAGGATTATCAATACAAAATATATTTCTGGGACAAGTTAGAGTCCATAGACATATAGGTAGAGCTAATGAGTTTGATAAGTTTTATTCATATCCTTTTGATCAAAAATTTCCAATAATCTCAATCCTCTTCCATAGATTAAGTAAATAAGAATAAAGATACGAGTTACTAACATTTTGAGCCGATGAAGATAGACCCACTGGCCAAATACATTTCATAGGCAAGTATCATAAACGATAAGTAATACCTTTCTGATGTCATGATTCCTGTAAAGGACTATACTTGTTCCCTTGGGTGCCAACCCATACTTATGAACATCAGCTGATATCGATGTCACTCCTTCAACAGAAAAATCAAATGGTGGAATTGGATACCTAAAGAAAAAAAATTCAAACATTTAATACCGACATAAAATATTTACTTCCATAAGTTCGGAATAGAAACGGAGCTGGTAAACATAGTAATGCTAACAGACAGTGGGTGTGTTAAGACAAGCGGCTCTTATGGTTGTTGGGAAGTGAAAGTGATATTGTATGAACCTTCTAATATCAACATTGTATCTACTTATGTTGCATGAATACTCTCTTACTAGGAAAAAGGACTAAGAAAATTATATTAAAAATTGTTAGGTGTCATGGGTATATTGGTAATTTCCTATTACAAAATTAGTCTTAAATCTAGCTTTATTGTACATGAGTTTTGAGAGTAACTAATGTAATAGATAACGGAGTTGTTACAGGTCTAAAAGCCGAGAGTTAACTCATGCCAGTAGGCGAAGGGACAAGATAAGAGGAAACTTTTGAACAAAAGCCAATTGATTGTACAAGTACCAAAACACGAACCTTTTAAGCTAGCAATGTGTAGTGCATTGCAGTGCAGAAGGTGGTGAATGCTCACACTGGACTGCGGTTTGGCTGGACTGCAGACACGCGTAACATTGCAGTCCAGGTGGTGAAAGCGTGGCTGGACTGCGGTTTGGCTGTACAGTCCGCACTCTGCAGCACAGACAGCACTGTGGTCTGCGTAGACAGAGTGCGATGCGTGCTTCTGCTGTTCGTTTCAGGCTTAGCAGGGCGGAGATTGAAGTCTGCTGGGAAACAGGTTTGGTTCGCTTGCAGGACCCCAAGACAGGGTGCGATGGTTTTCTAGCTTGGAAGCCAGAGTGCGATGCTGACAGAGTCAGCATTCTGCGGTACGCGCTGTTACAGCGCCAGTGTCTACATTGCTGCGATTCAGAGGTCGTGCGGATAAGGGAATGCGACGTAGCGGAGCAGACGCGTGTCACATTCCGCACTCTGCACACAGACAGCATTGTGGTCTGCGTAGACAGAGTTGCTTCTGCTGTACGCTTTTCATCTTCAGTCTGATATCAGTCAACTGTAGCTTACTTGATGTTGATCTGACAATTGCTAGTTCAAAACCCTCCTACTAATCACCCATTGAACACCCAACGAAGAGCCGATGAACACCGCAACACATACTAACATCATATAATAAAATTCCCAAAACAAAACTAATATTTGAATTCTAAACTGGGGGGATGTTCTAGCTCCCCAAGTCAAAGGAGAATGAAGACTATTCCATTTCTCCGTTGAAAACCTCACGATCTCCGTTGAAAAACTATTCCATTTCTCAGTCACAAACACCACATTTTTTTTTATACTGACATCCATCAATTCATTACAAAGACGGGTTTGTAATCCCACATGCCTTCTTAGCCCACCTTCCGACCAAACCACCCCAACAATCATTTTATTTTCTTTTGAAAAGGCACCCTATTATGAGCAAGTACTATTCTATAATTTAGCTCGTTTGGTTCCAATAATATCGACAACTAAAAAATAGTTAGAATTGATGATGGGTGTGTACTCAGCTAAGCATTATTGCGATTTATTTAAGAGTTCTTATGTTTTTAGTTCATTTTTAATGATTTTCCCTCTCAGAGAACGGCTTTTCTATTTTTAAATTCGAACATATATAACAACCTGGTCATAGTAGAGAACGAAAAGGAGTAAAACAAATACAAACCTTTCGTCACCTCTTTTCTTCAAATGGATGTGTCTAAGATTATCGAATAAAACACCTGCACCATCAGACGTTTAAAACTATACTCTGCACATGATCATCATGAGAAGTTGAGAACATCGTGAAGAAGGGAAAATAAACAGTTAGGGAGGGAGCAGTTTCGAATAGTTTCAGAGTAACGGTACAAAACTTGAAGTTCAAAACCTGCAGAGTATAGTTCAAAACTTGACAGAGTCAGCATTCTGCGGTACGCGCTGTTACAGCGCCAGTGTCTACATTGCTGCGATTCAGAGGTCGTGCGGATAAGGGAATGCGGCGTAGCCGAGCAGACGCGTGTCACATTCCGCACTCTGCACACAGACAGCATTGTGGTCTGCGTAGACAGAGTTGCTTCTGCTGACAGAGTGCGATGAATTTTCAGCTTGGCAGCCAGAATACGCTGCTGACAGAGTCAGCGTTCTGCTGTACGCGCTGTTACAACGTCGGTTTTTGGCTGCTACATCGCTGCGACTAAGAGTTCGTGAGGATAAGGTGGGTGCTGTCCAGGTTCCTGGGCGCTGGTTATTTGGGATGAGTTCGTCTTGTGCTTTAAATATGCAATGGACTTCACGACAAGTTTTGTTTTAATTTTTTCTTTGTGTTTTATACGGGTAAAGTCGTCACGTACCCCCGTACGTAGCGGTTGTAAAGAACACATATACTACACGCACACATATACTACACGAACACATATAGCGCACGAACACATATACTACACGCACAAAGAAATAGAAATACGCATTCATGCAATCAAATGAAGGAATGCACAAGTGTGAACAAAGAACACAATATAAAGCTTCTTTAATTTATTTTAAATTTTATTAACTATTGAAAGTAGTAAGAGATGGGAGATTATGTATAAACATGCCTATCTAGTGTTAGGGGTGGGCACGGGACGGGATGGGACGAGATATGCCCATCCCAATCCCATCCCGTTCATACGGGATCGGGATGGGAAAAACCTCATGCCGACCTCGTCCCATCCCAAACAGGTTCGGGACGGGACGGGATCAGCGGGAAGCCTGGACTATTACATTCCCCTACTATTACATTTCCCTACTAAAGAATTGTTTTATTGTCTTTCAATTCTTTAGTTGCCTGCAAATATCTTAAAAACCATACTATTACATTCCCCTATATGGCCTTGAAAGCTTTACTCATTTGAAAAAAGAATTCTCAGTACTAGCAATCAGCTGATGCACAAGTAATGTTTTTCTCTTTTAAGCCTATCCTATTTCGTTTTAGTCATACTCTAAAACCTTTCTAGCTACACTCCTTGAATAAGGTCAAATGGTAGCATCCACCAAGGAGTGCTTGTGAGGTAAACACACTCTCATTTAACCTATTAATCTTTAGTTATAGACACCCTATAGCTGACATTGATAGTCGGACATGTGCCCGCATGAATTTCACCCAAGAACCTCATTACACTGGGCTTAATAAACCAAGAACCTCACCAAAGTACCCCCTTTGTCTTGTAATAAACAATCATCATCCACTCTTTTCCTAAAACAATGTCATTTTTTTCTCACACTCCTTCTATCATCTTCTTCCCCAAATCTCCACCAAACAATTTATGTAAATCATAATATCATCTTCTTTCCCTTCACCAAACAAACTTTTTATATCATAATATTAGGTTGTTCAAACTTTGTATATCATAATATCTAGCTTTTGTATTTACTAGAACCTTTAATCTGAGCTTAATAAACAGAAAATCGTTAAAAAAAAAAACTTGCAAATGAGATTAGTACCTTGTGTGGAGTCTTGGGCACCTTCCTGGGGGGTTTGGGAGGCGTCGCGGCCTCACAAGAAGCCCAGAATCATGACCTAGAACCGAAGGCGCTTACGGGGAACCAGCGTACAGCCGCAGAATAACTGCATCCACGCATCCACAGAATATAAAATACTGCATCCACGCAGCCGCAGAATATAAAAAACCCCAACCACGCAGCAAGTCAAGCTACAGCACTAGCATCGCAGTCGAACACAACATCGCAGCAGTCCATCAAATCGCAGACAGCAGTCAGAACACAGCATGGCAGCCAGAACACAGCATCGATGCAGCAGCAGTCCATGTGACACATCCAGAACACAGCATCACAACAGTCCATATCATCGCAGCTTCGGACCGCAGTAAACGCAGCACCCATCCAAACAGAGAACACTATGTTTTGCGACAGACTGCCCAGTCCAGTGCGCACCCACCGTGCTGCTGCTCGTCCCCCTAATTGCAATCCTGTTTTGCAGTTCCCTGCAGTCCAAAAACAGAGATATTCCCAGTTTAGAAAGCATACCAAGCACATTAGATTTGAATTAGATAACTACAACATACCAAGCACATTCCAGTTTTTAATCCCTTATGTTCATCACATAAGTGTGCCAGAATCATCCTTCATGGCCATGATAAAGCGACTCTAACTGACTTGCATAATAAACATACATAATAATAGTTAGAAGGTCTCTCTATACATAATAAACATACAGATAATTAACAATGTTCCTGGTCACTATACCCTGTGGGCCCGACCCCATTATGCCACCTATTTCTTAAAGACTTTTGAAACACTTTTGTATCCATATGATATTTCATTCATGTTTTGACAGACTCACAGTCATTAGTACACCTATACAGGTTTTGAAATACAGAAATCACATCCCCAAGAAATCAAGTGTCATTTCATAAAATGCAAAGTGGAAAATACCAATTTATATTAACGGTCCTTCATCATTAATTCAAATACCACATTATGGGGTTTAACACGGCAGATATTTGATAGATGTGATTTTAATGGGAAAGAGATCACCTCTCCCAAAACATCAATGCATTTGAAACCTCCATGTCAATGTGACAGAGTGATCAAAATGCAAAATAATTCTAAAGTGCGAGGCCAAAACCCCAGTGCAATTATGAGAACTAAGAGCTGATAAAATATCACATATTTTCTGTAGGTTAAATTGTGCAAATCTTTTCACGGAAAATTACTTCTTCATATTGGTGAAAACATATTCAAGAGATAATGAAGACAATTTCCATTTTTATCACTATAATAACAGCATTTGCATCTATAAAGTGACTGGCTGAAACAGATAATAAAGCACTGAACATGCGAAAACGATGTTGCACGCAGTATTATTGTATAACATTGTAAAATGGAAAGTTATATGAAAACCAACCCATTCACACCTCATTCTCTACTGTCCCGTTTGGAAGCAATTTCACAACTTCATGTAGTTAAATGCATCTAAAGCCATAGAAAAATGAATTCTCTAGTTGTAAATCTAAATACTTTTCTCAATCAAATGCATAAACTGTCCCAATTGCCAAAGACAAAGTAACTAAACATGTTAAAGAGAAATTTAAAACTAGAGATTCAAGTTTTAGAATACATACAGGTCATATATCACCTTTTAAACCAATTTGGCATAGCGAGATTTTCTGCAGGTTTAGACTCTTTGACAACAGGGAAGGGGCTGGAACTGGAACAGCAGGCTCGGGTGCAGATTCCTCAAACTTGATGGGTTCCGAGATAAGATGTAGGCCATTCAAATACTTGATTTCATCTTGAAGGAAGGGAATGGAATTCTGATCTGTAGTCTCATCTCCTGCCAACAATGATTAAAGAACATGCATGCAAAGTTAAAACACATACAGAACACATGCTGCAAAAATTCAGATTTAGATGGCACTACTCAAATTTAGACACGGTAATAAAAACCAACCCAAACGACTTAAAGAGTTGGGGGTGTCTACGAGGGAGCTCCACTAGCTCCCTGATCTGAGTCATCTGCTTTCTCACGTTCATTTACCTATGCATTCAGCAAATTGTTACTACTTTTCCAAGCAACCTTTACAAGCATACAAATAGCATTCAAGCAGCATTCAACATACATTTACGCAATTGAAGCATACGATTCAACATACATTTCAGCATTCATGCATTTCATCACTTTAGCATTCAATCAGCATTCAGCATTCAAATTAGCTATGTTAAAGTTTAATTATTCATGTATTTAGTTGCGTATGGTTAAAGTTTAATTACTCAACCTGCCTGGCTGCGTCGCGGATCCATTAGAGGTTGCATGTTTGACATGAATGCTCTAAATGCCTCCATATCATTGGTCAACGTGTCTACCTTCCGATTGGTTATCTCCAGATTTGCTGTCGTTGTCTCCAACTTTGTTGTCGGTTGTCTCCAACTTTGCTGTCGTTGTCTCCAACTTTGCTGTCGTTGTCTCCAGCTTTGCTTCAGTGGCTGCTAGCTTCTCCTTCGTAGCTACTAGCTCTTGTGCAGTTGCATCCATGCGCTGAAAACCAGCTGTTGCTTAGTAAGCTCATGTGATTGCACTAGTTCACGTACTTTGGCATTAGCTTCATCCCCCCTGCATTGCGGAGCATTGTTCGAGTGACGCCAACCCCATACATCTTGGCCCTCCCATGTCCATCCCCCCCACACATCTTCTAAACGCCTCCTCCCTATTCATTCCCTCTTGGCCATCTGTTGTTTGTGTGAGTTGTTCCATTTGCGACTACATCAAAACAGATGCACATACCCATAACCATAAATGATCAATTACAGTTTATGATGGTTTAACAACATTTGAAACAATACATTAACTAGGTACATTCATATAATTCAATAGAATATATACGTACATATCTCCTTGCTGCTTCAGGCTGAGGGAATAATCCATCAGATATGTGTAAGTTGCTTTGAACATTTGCATTCGATTTGGTTCTTGTCCATTTGGGTTTTTTTCTCCTCTGGAATAATACAAATTACTTTAAAATAAATACATAAGCTAGTACATCTGCATGCATTAAGGGGTAATTATGAGCGGCATGGCACACAACATACATTATATATAGAATCATTGGGAAAAAAATTGCTACCTCTTCCTCCCATTTACGTTGCAAATGACATGGTTCCACATCGATGAATCATCTTTAATCGGGCGCGATTTGAATTTATTTTGTGCACTGACTTTCTGCATACAAACAAAATTCAACAGTTACAATTCTTTTCAATCATATGAAACTCATCGTACTAGTTTAAACTACAGTACTTAACTATACACCTTAAAAATTTTCGCTCCTCCAGTATTGTACAAGATCCGCCACTGGCCTTATCCACCCCATCATCAGTGTGCTCATATTGTTGCCAAGTGGTAGATCATACCTATGATATGCCTTGAACAAATTGTGTTTCCATTGTTCAACAATCGCACGCTTTAGTAAGGACCCATCGTTGTCATTTTATAATAAAGTTTTTTTTAGTATCAACTATAATACATGACGATATATAGAAACACTATTATCAAATTTTTAAACACTCGTCAAGATAGACAAATCCTTAGTTTTGTCCGTACAGTTTTCGAATGAGAAGATTTGCCTGTGACAAAAACTGTAGTATTCCATATTAAAGCTACGAATAAGTATATAGATACTATTGGGAAATGTGTAAGTCGTTTTATTAAACTTCAGACATAGATATTAAGCTTCAAAGTGCTTCACATTGGTGATAATTTCGGCAATTTGCAAGGTGAAAGGGCACTTACTTCCATCCCCTGCTATATATACAATTTCAGTAATACCTTTGCTGCTGTCTTGCCGATAGGCTGTCCCCAAAGGCATTGCATTTCACCACCATCCAATTTTATATGGTTTGGGGACCCTTCATATTGATGCATACCTTGCGTTTCTATATCGTGTTACTGCAATTCCAATAGCACCCAAAGTGAAATAAGCTATATATCATGAATATTAAAAAAAAATCGATTTCCTCAAATCTTTGATCATATCTGGAAGAAAAAAAAATTTACACTTGCGATAAGTCAGCAACACATTCCTATACAAGCTTCATCCCTATCGCTTGTAGATAGGCGTCCATCCGCATCCTCTCGTGTGTGTTCAACTTCATTCATATCATGGTCAGCAAGTTCTTGTTGATCTTCAGATAGCGGGCTGTCCCTCTCCAGCAATAGAGGGATAATAGTCTCAGGGACTACAGTATCTGTTTGAGATAGTGAGACACATGCTGTGACCTTTCCGACTTGATATTGCTTGTGAAGTAGAAGCATGTTGTGATAAGGTTGCTCTTCGAGATTGCAACTGTCCTCTTTGAGTTAGACGCCTCATCTCTATATTATTTTAACCTGTTATAACATTCAAGATTGTACATATTCATGCATAGAAAAAATATAAGTTCAGAAAGCAACATCAAATGTATCACAGCCATAGAGCCAAATAGATTGAACCACATATATTAAACCATTGAATAAAATATAAGTATCAATCATATACTGTGCATATTGTAAAATAGCATTAAAGTTGAGATGCACAACATGTTCATCACCATCCATATTATCAAACTTCATACATTACTCTATGAACTTAGAAGACCCAACTTGCTAACACTCTATTACAACATCTTCATCACCATCCATATTATCAAACCTTCTAACAGGAACGGGCTCAGATTCAACAATTTCTTCTTCAGTGGATGTAGACGACTCTCCATTGACATCATAAAATTCTCTAGGCTTTATCTTAACAGGGACGTGCCACTCAGTTTTAACAGGATCTTGTACATAAAAGACTTGCTTCGCTTGTGAAGCGAGAATGTAGGGTTCATCCGTACATAGTAGTCGATTAAGTTTCACAATTGTGAATCCTAACTCGTCTACCTGAATGCCGCGCCTATCAACCCAATCACATCTAAATAGGACTACATGTCGCCCTCCTCCATAATCCAACTCTGTGATGTCAGTCAACACGCCATAGTACGTCACATCTTTGGTTGTGGGAATTGTCATTAACCGTTCCATAATTAATGCAACTTGCCGAGAGTACAACTCCACTATTTTGGGTTTTACTTCTCCTATCTGCACACTGCGTGCGATACCTACACCCATTAATAAGGTATTTTTTAAACTTGCGAACAACCTTCGAAGGACCCCACGACAAGTGTTGAACATCATTAGGTTCATCAGAACTGCTGACCTGTTCATTAGAAGCCAAAGAATGCACAACCTTAGTATTTGGTTAACATGAATTTACAATTTAGTAGAGGCAAAACTCACAGCATCACGAAACCATTGAGGAAACTCAGAGTTATGAATCCGATCAATTTCTATTTGTCGTTTGTTCGGGTATCGTGCTCGGAGGGCTTCCTTATGTTCTCTACAAAAGGTTAAGATGCATTAGAGATACTAAGGGTGCTACAAAGTCGAGATTCAAGTGGAGAGGAGATAGTAGACGTGCATACATTACATGTGTGTATATTTCAGATGTGTTAAATAACACCCATCTATGCATTTGTACCCACGTAACTTCGTCAATATTCATAAACTCTGCCTTCCCAATGCCACGCCCGGGCGATGAGAAAATGTTGAGGAAGGATCGTGGTGCTTGCACATAATTATCATCATTTCGCACTGGCCGGTTAGCCCTTGTCTCGACATCGTTCAAATATCTTGAACAAAATGTCAAACATTCTTCAGCCAGGTATCCTTCAGCAATTGATCCTCAGGACGACTTCGATTGCGCACATATGACTTCAACGTGTGAAGGTACCTATGACAAATAATTTTCCATGATATATTAGTATTATTTTAATACATACTACCTAACATTATGACACATGGTATGGGGATTTACCTCTCAATAGGATACATCCAGCGATAGTGAACAGGGCCTCCCAATTTAGCCTCACTTGCCAAGTGTATGGACAAGTGAACCATTATATCAAAGAAAGCTGGGGGGAAAATCCTCTCAAGATGACAAAGTACTAGAGGTATATCACTTTCTAACTGCTCATAGCAATTAACTGTCCCAGTTTTGGAGCATAATTCACGAAAATACGTACTTAGCTCAATCAAAACTGTACTAACTTCTTTGGGAAGAATTTTGCGAATTGCTATTGGCAGTAGCTGTTGCATTAATATATGGCAATCATGACTCTTCATTCCTGATATTTACGTTCTTTCACACGAACGCATCGGGATAAGTTACTCGAATAGCCATCTGGCACTTTAACCTTGGAGAGCACTGTGCAGAGTAGCTTTTTCTCTTCCGCGGTCAAGGAGTAACACGCCTTAGGCAAATGAACCTTACTAGAAGTAGTTTCTGGATGCAGGGCATGCCTAATGTCCAGTTCTTGCAGGTCCAAGCGGGCATTCAACGTGTCCTTGGTTTTCCCTTCCATGTTTAGTAGTGTTCCAACTAAACTCTCGCAAATGTTCTTCTCGATATGCATCACGTCTAGGTTATGACGTATTAAGAGATGTTCCCAATAAGCAATGAAAAGA